>OZ020260.1:8468142-8807337 GCA_963971285.1 Astropecten irregularis | reverse complement strand
GTTCTACTTAAAGCGCTTGACGTTTTAGATAATCGTCCACCCCTTCAACAGGCAAGAACCTATGTTTTCACGGAGACCCATGGCTTTCCCCGACGACAGATCATCAGCAAATACCAAAATCAAATGCCGATATGCATATGCGACCCATAAATAAATGTTCCACTGTGATTCAGTTCAACAAAGAAAACAATTCTTTGATGTTCTAAGAACAATTGCTATGTAAACTTTCGTGTCGAGACCAACGGAAAATATAGTTACATGTATTTACAGTTTATCACTTAGATATATTGGAATTGGATTCAGATTCAGATTCAGATTCAGCCGGATTCAGATTAAGATATTATAATTTTAGTTTACCTTTGTTTTGTAGACCACTACATTAATTGCCACTAATGGTCCACCAGAAGGCCACTACCAGTAGTTTGCCACTAATGTGACCCACCAGTGTGCCACTTGTTTGGCACTAACGACCCCCAATAAGTTCACAAGAATGTCACTATGATGGCCCATCAATAGGACACAATATAGTTTGCCACTAATGACCCACCTGACCAAAGGCCACTATAGTTTGTCACTAATTTCCTACCAGAAGGCGGCCAGTGGGCCACTGCTTTGCAAAAATTGAGCCACTGTAGTTGACCGCTGGTTTGCCGATGAGCAAAACACCAGTGGGCCACCGGTTGTGGCCGACAGTTGGCCCCCCGTAATGGCACCCATGGGCCACCAGTCAGGGGGCCACTGGTTCTTGCTATCTGGGGATGTACAGCACACCCCATAAGGACTTAGCAGTGTTTTCTCGGCAAATTTACGAGTTTCTCGACCGTGTATACATACAGTACAATGTGGCGTAAATAAAATTGGTAAAGGTCACAGAACAGCACTCACGTTTTGTCTTATCAAACATGTACATTAATTGAATAATAAACCTGTGGAAATTTGAGCTCAATCGGACATTGTCGGTCACGAGAAAATAGCAAAAACCCGACTCAATATTGTTCATAACATAAAAATGGTTTTGATCTTATCCCGAGATCAAAATATGTTTTAGGTCTGTGGGGGCAGGCTGACCAACTTTTTTTGGAATGACAGTCATGAACAATGGCCCGCTTCAAACGTCGAACTTCTGTCGTGTTTAATGCAATACATTGCAATCGACATAAAAGCGGCGGAAGTTCGGCAGTTGTTTCAAACGCCGGTTTTCTGTTAACCTTAATGCAAATTTCAACATGGCGGACCAAGAGAGACTTATGATATTGCTATATATTCTTCTGCGAGAAGGCGGTGCTCTCTCTTTTAAAATGGTAGGGTGTCGTGGAACTCCGATTTGGGACGTTTCAATTGAATTAGACACGGCAAAAAAATCGACGTTTGAAGCCGTAGGCCTACCGCTCTTTTGCCGTTAAAACCGGCAAGCCCTGTCGATCTTTCGGCAGAAACCGGCAGTTGCTTCAAACGTCGAATTTCTGCCGTGTCTAATTCAAACTTGGGCCAATATTTGAATTAGACACGCGGAAGTTCGACGTTTGAAGTGGGCCTAAGCAACTTTCAGGGGTCAACTCGTCTGGGTGAAATGGGTCGAAATCTTACCTAGCTAGCTCTCAGACTAATGGACAAAAGAAATAGTTCAAGTTTTTCAGAGCCCCAGTATACGGGCCCAGTTCAAATACATCGAGTACATCCCGAGTACCTTTTAAACTATAGAGCATTATGGGAATTATCATTCTTGAGGTTAGTTTTGAAATGCTTGTTTAAGTACTTTAGTACTTGGTTCGGGACAAATTAAAACGTATGATATCACTTTTGTTTTGATTTATATTCAATATTGTATTGCTGTGATCCCCACATATACAATAAGACAGGCTATTAAACTATTCCTCCTGACATTTCAAACAGGTCAAAAAAGAGCAAGAGTTAAGCAGACCCCGCCATGTGTTCAGGGGCACGCGACTCACCGGGATTCTTTCACCCGGCTTACCGGCTCCCATAATAGTACCCCTAGGCTTACTGGCAAGCCGACTACTGCATATCCTCCCCACCATTGAGACCTTAGCCTGACATGCAAAGCTCTGAAGACTAAGAGGGAGAAACAAGGCGGCCACTGGACCATCGCGGTGCCAGGGTCCGCACATGCCATGTTCCATTCAATATCAGAGAGTCAGGATCGGGAATCGAACCAAGACTGCCGGAAGTCTGAGCGGTGGTACCATCGCTTATCCCACCGAGCCACGAAGCGTTGGTGAAATCGCAGCCCTTTCTTAAACTATTTATACCAGACAATTGATAGGAGTAAAATATTCAACAAAATTGCGGTCATCACATCAGGGCTCGAACCCGGGACACCTACTTCGAAGTCCCATTCCCGAACCACTCGGCCATATGAAATGTATTGAAGGCGTCATGGAATCTAGCAGTCAAGTGATTTTCAATGCCCTATTCACCTAAAATCACTCACGCGTGAATAAAGACAGTCTCAATGCTCACACATAACCCGTAATACGACAAACGACATTCAGTATGAAATCTCCCGGACTTTGATTAGGTAATTCCACAACATGGCAATTAAAGTGCAGCGACTTCGTTTAAGTACGGTACTTTTAGTGACCCCTTCTTGGTTCAGGACAAACACCTAAGTTATTTCATTTGCAAAGTCTTTAAAATAAAATTGCAGACGAAAAGTACAAACTAAATAAAGGAGGTTTAAAGAACATTACCAGGGCTTAGTAATTTCGGTAAAAGACGGGTCAGGAATCTAGCACCACGTCATTTCACACTAAAAATGTAATATCATACTCTGGTTTTTGTCAAAGAAATACAGATTCGTGGTCAAAAATATCAAGGAAGATACAGTAAAAGTAATCTGTGAAAAATTCAGTCCCATATACGTTGCCCACTTTTTGAGAAAACAGCGAAAAGCGGCCACAGTATTTCTTAAGTGTTTTCTCTTTTATTTTTGATCTTTTAAAGGATCAAAAAGATTTTCGGTCGTTGTTTTACTAGCCTGCAGTCATCGGTTTCCGATGGGATAACGGGAAAACTTCTATAAAACAGAAACGAAATAGAATTTCAGAAAATCACTTCACTAACTTTGAACTGGACACTTCCAGATTATACTCTGTTAAAATCCTCGAAGTTGAAGTCTTTTCTTTGGAAATATTGTAAGTCATTTACAGCGACATCGATTCCGCTATGTAAACAAAGCGTCACCAGTTTTCGATAACTTGGTTGTGCGGCAAAGTTCGTTGACATCGGAGTAGCTATGGCGTGCCAAGTCACTCAAAAATTGATGAAATATTGTCCTGACTCGATTTGATCGAACTGGGTCGATGGAGTTATTTATAAAAAGGTCCTGAAACGGTTTTGAATCAAAGATTGCGAATGTTAAACTATTTTGTATAAATAAATGGTTGAATAAAAAAAAATGAGAATTTGGTACAGATCATGGTAGGTAAAATTATTATCAAACATTTTTATAATATCTGGCATCATTACGAGAGACCTAAACGTGGATAGCTTAAGTTCATCAGCTTAGCAAAGTTTTAAATTAAAAAGAGAAAAATAAAATTATGGCACTTCGATTTGAGAAAGACTTTAACGCTTTTGTTACATTGGCATGCCATAAAAACCCAGATCGCACTGGGATCACGTGACCTGCCGTCTGACATCGGAAGAATGAAAGTTGTTCGAGCAGACGACAGTTTAGTTTGAAATATTTGACCACAGATTGTGTCTTTTATAAACGTTTGAACATTAGCCTTAAAATGCATTAGTAATCTATACCCAAAATTACATAGTTTTTTACTTTTGAGTATCACTCACAACTGAAAACTTTATTCTCAATATCCTAAATGTCGGAGATAGCCCTGAGTGTAGTCATCACTTCAGGCATACTGATCACAAAGTATCACGCACGGTCTCGAAGTAAATGGGAATCAAATTTCGTCATCGAAAACATAAATGTCCATCGGAAACTCATGACCGGACGAATAATTCTGGATAAATACACCATTTCAGGCGAAAAATGTTAACGGTATGTTTCTACCACCACCATCTTCATACCCTGTATTAGTATACGTAAATCTGTGAACATTTCTGTTTTGGTCTCTTACCAAAGTATGATACTACCTTTAAAGGTAGTATCATACTTTGGTTTTTGTCAAAGAAGTACAGATTCTTGGGCAAAAATCAAGGAAGATACAGTAACTATGGTGTTCCATTTGTGCCGTTAACGCGTCGCATTTTTTTTTTGCGGCGCATGTTTTTTTTCCGTCGCCTTTTTTTAGTTTTGCGGCGCCTTTTTTTTTTTTTGCGGCGCCTTTTTTTTGCCGTCGCATTTTTTTATGCGTCATCACTCCATGCCACGTGACTATCACATGATCAGTAAGTTTAACTTTGAGTCGGTGGAGGGAAAAGCCAATCATACATGTAGCCTTGTTAAACAAATCAGGAGAGCGGACCAAAATGGTCTAGCCATAATGCCACTGCCATCCACCATCTTAACGAACTATACTACACCTCTTGATGAAGTTTTTATGGGCTCGATTACACTAATATAAGCTTTTTAAACATATTAGAGAGCAGTCCAGTTTTTCCAATTTTCTGGGCTATCATGGAGGTAGAAATAGAAATGCAAGATGGCACTTTAAAACTATTAACGTGTCCGTCGATTTGTTTGTATTGGCTAGACCATTTTTTGTGCGGTCTCCTGAGTTTATTACACGGCTACATGTATGATTGGCTTTTCCCTCCACACCACTGATCTATACAGATCAGTGCTCCACACTCGTACTCAAAGTTAAACTTAGGGCCTGTTTGTTTATGGCGAACCCTGCTGATCCGGATCCCGTTTTAGCGTACCCTGCATAGGACGTGGATCCCAAAATCAGGGATCCTTTGCATTAATCAAACAGGCCCATATTGATCATGTGATAGTCACCTGAAGTGATGACGGCTAAAAAAATTGTAACGGGGAAAATGCGACGTGAAAGAAAAATGCGACGGCCAAAAAAAAAATCAAAAAAAATGCGACGTCCCCCCAAAAATGCGACGGCCAAAAATATGCGACGCGTTGACGGCACAAATGTAACACCATACCTTTTCCAATGTGACCCACAATACCTTCATCCTGCAGTATATTATATTTCCATGATATCAATAATCCTTTATAATTGGGACTAAAATCATGGTAATTAATAAACTATTGTACCTGCCTTTTTTTTTTTATTTCAACCCCAAACCAGTTATTGGGTCCACCTCCATCCATGATGGGCAGTTCCGTAATTATGTCAACCAAATGGTCAAAATTCAAAAATCGTTAAAATACCTCAATTTTACATCATATTGAAGGTCAAAGCATCTAGTTTCCTATAATTATATGCGTTTTTATCAAACATTGATGTTTTCTCATTTTTGAGGCTGTAATGACTCAAAATGAGTCAAAATACCCATTTTTTGAGCAAAAAGTACATTTAAGATTTTTGTTGCGGATGTACACTCCCAAAAATTCCAAGTTCAATGACATTGCTCAGAGTCTTCTTTTTATTTCAAACAAATAAAGTTTACATTTTTTGAAAGGTGGTAACTGAGTGTCTCTGTTTGATGTCTTTACTTTTTCCTCCCCCTATTCAGTATTCAGAAATGATGTCATTTTATCGTTGCGGAGGTACAAATTGAATATTTCACAGTGCACATCCGCAACGTACGGAAGTGCATTTAGGACATGCGTAAAAAAAAATTAGGGGTCTGCTATTCCGCCCGGGCGGATTACTATTCCGCATTTCTATTCCGCCTGGGCGGATTACCAGCGGAATGGGGATATGTCTCGTGGTATGTGTTATTTAGTAGTCTTGGTTCCAAGACTCTCGTTGTTGCTTTCCCGCGGCCCATATTGCTCCCCCGCTCGGCGAATAAGGGGAGAATTCTGTCTCGGAGGTCTGGACCGTCACGGAAAAGTAATCCGCCCGGGCGGAATATTAATCCACCCGGGCGAATTAGTAATCCGCCCGGGCGGAATAGCAGACCACTCATTTTTTTTTTTACGCATGTCCTAAATTCACTTCCGTACCATTCCCAGTAAGGGCTGAGCCGGGTGAACCACAGACATATAAACGCATAGACGGCCAGTCGTATGCAGCAATCCGTGATTCTGAAAACTATGGGCAAAGCGGTCAATCGCTGCGCGTTCAAACTGCGTGCGCTTGGCGCGCAACGCGCGTCCTATAATAAGGGCATGCATTTCCCAAGATTTTAAGCTTTTTTTTGTCTCGCTAGCTCTTGATTTTCAGATTTAAGCGTTGGCATCGCATTACTTTGTAGTACTTCAGCCTAACTAAGTATATATGAGATTTTTTTTTAAATTGGGAAATGGCTTCATGGGTTTTTTTTGCCTGGAACTCTTCACTGTGCGTAAATGCCCTATACCGAGGGGTGAATTTGCCCATAGTTTGGATTTTAGTCGGGCGCCGCGGAGATCACGAAAATCCCCTGTAGTTTTGAATAGAGGTTATTCACGTGACGTCATTGGCCGTTAAGCACAATATGATTGCACATACGCTTCAGCGCACAGGCAACGTACAGTGTTGTACGCACAACCATGGACAAGCCTGACGGCCAATTATGTGATTTTATGACGTCGGTGAATAACCTCTATAGGACCTGGCGGTCTATGCGTTTATATGTCTGTGGGGTCCACTAAGGTAGCATATGTTGGTGCAACGCTGGGCCGAGTATTGAATACGCATCACGTACTACGTCCGTATCCGTATCCGGATCCGACCCCGAATCCGCACCACTGATATTGCGCGCGCCTCTCTATACATTTACTGGGTAACAGGTCAACTCGCCCCCTAGCCGACTCGCCCCTTACCGACTCGCCCCTTACCGACTCGCCCCCTGACCGACTCGCCCCCTGACCGACTCGCCCCTTACCAACTCGCCTCCTGGCCGACTCGCCCCCTAGCCGACTTGCCCCCTCCCCGACTCGCCCCCTGGCCAAATTTTGTGTTTTTGTCCTTATGACGATGTTTTTGAGTTTTTGTGACTCTTTGAGATAAAATGACATTTTTTTTGTTTTATTATTCGATGTTCTTTCTTATTATATTTTGTTATCATTTTGTTTTAAAATGTCTTGCTTTAACTTTAAGTGTTATTGTTGACATTTTTTGTAGACCTTTTTTTTTTATTATGACGATATGTTTTGTTTTATGGTTTGTTTTAAGTGTTGTTGTTCACTTGTTTTTCTTGTTTTTAAGTTGCGTTTTTGAATTTTTGATGTTTTTGGTTCTGCAAAGGAAATATACATTAAATTGCTTGAACTGCAATCGAACCATGCAGGAGTTTGTGTGTGGACTTTGTGCATTTTTCATTCTTAATCATAAAATGTTTGACATAAACACATAGTAGGCCCTACAAAAGGGTGAGAAGCATTTGGTTATTAATTATGATGCCTAATTAACTTCGCATTTTGCATCTCATTTCTGAATAAATTAGGGGGCGAGTTGGCCAGGGGGCGAGTCGGTCAGGGGGCGAGTCGGCCAGGGGGCGAGTCGGCTAGGAGGCGAGTTGGTAAGGGGCGAGTCGGTCAGGGGGCGAGTCGGCTAGGGGGCGAGTTGACTTGTAATCATTTACTGTATGTACAATGTACATAATGTACATGTACTGTTCACAGTGTATTCTGTGCCGCACATGCACCCGAGTTATTCTCGGCTGAGACGAGCGCTTACTCTTCACAGGGTTGCTCCACATCTTAACTTATACTAGTGTACATTGTAGTAAATTATTCTCGGCTGAGACGAGCGCCTATACTCTTCACAGGGTTGCTCCACAACTAAACTTAACTTATATACTAGTGTACATGTACATTGTAGTAAATTATTCTCGGCTGAGACGATCGAGCGCCTATACTCTTCACAGGGTTGCTCCACAACTGAAGTTAACTTTATATACTAGTGTACATTTATTACAATGTACAGTTAGTTCGTCTCAGCCGAGAATAATTGATCACAATATACACGAGTATAGGATAAGTTGTGGGCTCCCCTGTGAAGAGTATAGGCGCTCGTCTCAGCCGAGAATAATTTATTACAATGTACACTAGTATATAAGTTTAGTTGTGGAGCAACCCTGTGAAGAGTATAGGAGTAGTATGAAAAGGGGGTTATCATTCCAAACCCCATTTTCACTCACTCCACTCCACATTTAACTGCCACATTCAAAATAGATTTCATCTCGCCAATTTTCACCCCCCATTTCACAAATCTCAAAATAACCAAAATCAAAATCAAAATGCCTCATTTTATCGCGAAAAAAAAAATGTTGTAAATTTAAAAAGTTGTAGATTGGAATGTGAAAAAAAATGAGAAAAAATAGAAATTTTTTTTATAAAATATTAATTTATATTATTATAAATAAGATGGATCGAGAGAATAATCAAACGCCGCGTCGTGTAATTGCGAAGGGATATAACAAATGGAAAAAAAGAGAACTAGAAAGATTTGTTGAATCTGAAAGAATTCCATTTATACAAAGCCTTGGATCTACTCGAAATGATTTGATACGTGTAATTGAAAGTGCGGGGCCTGTTAGACCAAGAGGATATAAAAGTTGGAGTAAATCAAGGTTAGAAATTTATATTATACAAAATGATTTGTTTAATTTATTAAACCGACGAGTAAGAAATACTCGTCAACATTATATTAGTTCGATTAAAAGTTTTCAAAACCAATTTTTAAACTTAAATACAAAAAAAATTGAATATCTTAGAGAATTAACAAGAAGATTTAACCTTGATGTTACACCAACTGGTTATAGGGGGCAAATAATAAGACGAGACTATGTCAAAGCAATTAAAGATTATGTTGCACCGACAACAATTAACGAAGCAATTAACTGGAGAGGAACTAGACGTTTTAGAAACAATTTGATAAATTTAGAAATGAGGCCACAATCAAATTACCGAGATATAACAATATTTTTCAATCAGCATCGTGGGGATATTGTAAAAAAGGTAAAATCAATGTTTAGAGAACATGGAGCCTTTAAGATTCAATTTGCTATAAAAATAACCTATGGGAAAACAACAACGGGAAGTCTTATTGATTTTACTGTTAGAAGTGGTCAAGGACTTATTTTAAGTGAAAGTGAAATAGTAAATGAGGTAAATAAAAATATTGGAGAATTAATACACAAAGTCGAAAATAATAATTTACAAGATTCGGATTTAGTTTTAGATAAAATAGAAGTGTTTTATATGAATTTTGGTAGATATATCTTTGCTAATGTTGGTTCTTATCTAGAATTCCCTCCATTTATTAAAAACAAAAATGCTGTTGTTAATGTGTTAAACAAAGACGATCAATGTATTAGATGGGCAATAAGATCAGCATTAGGACTGTATACTGACAAGGTTAAAGAAAATAAGAGGAAAAATCCGGCTTATCAAATTAAGGAGGCAAGACCAAGCACTTATAAATTAGATGATGGTTTAAACTTTGATGGGATAGGTTTTCCAACCCAAATAAATCAAATATCTAAAATTGAACGGCAAAACAATTTTAATATTAATGTGTTTTTATTAGATTGCGATAATGATAAAGAAGGAGATTTACCTACTCCTCATCGTATCTCTGAACAGGAAAACGATATTTCGATAGATTTATTGTTAGTTCATAGGGATGGGAAGAACCACTTTTGTTGGATCAAACATTTTTCAGCCTTATTTTTTATGGCCACGACTAAACATAAATGTAAATCATATTACTGTAGGAGATGCTTATCGCATTTTCAAAAAGAAGATAAATTAAAATTGCACGAAGAAATGTGTAAGGGAATAGTAAATCATCCATCACAAGTAGTACTTCCTGAAGAAGATGAAAACATTTTACAATTCAAAAATTTTAAAAATATACAAGATGCACCATTTGTGATTTATGCTGATTTTGAATGTATCTTAGAAAAAGTAAACAAAAAACCAACCGCAAAATCACAAATATTAGCTATTCATAAACCTAGCGGATATTCTTACGTTGTGGTAAGATATGATGGAAAACTAATGAATCAAAAAACGTATAGAGGAGCTGATGCCTCTAAAGATATAATTTATTCTTTGTTTAAAGAACAAGATGAAATTAAAAAGATATTTGATAATCCCAAAGAATGTGAATATGTTGATGAAGAAATAATAAAAAATAGTAACCGTTGTTGGATTTGTGAAAAAGAAATAAAAATAAATTCTGATCAAATGTGTCAATGTACGAATCCTAAAAAACCTAAAACCAAAGAAGAAATATCAGCAAAAACATTTATAAATGCTAAAGGATATACAGAATACCTGTGTTTAACGTGCAATAAAAAAATTAATAACTTTAGAAAAGTTAAAGATCATTGTCACATCACAGGAAAGTTTCGTGGAGTTGCACATGCACATTGTAACCTAAAACTTAAAATAACAAATCGAACACAAATACCGGTCATTTTTCACAACTTAAAAAATTATGATGGGCATTTGATTATGCAGGGGGTAGGAGCATGTATTGAAACATTAAATAAAACGATTAAGAAAAACGAAACTCGAAAGAAAAAAATTGAAACTACTCTATCTAAATTGTTAACTAAACAAGAAAAACTTGAAAATCATAAGAAAGAACTGCGAGAAAATCTTAACAAAGAAAAAAAAGAACGTGAGTGTTTTAATGAGTTACGTCGAGAAATAAGAAAAGATAACTCAAAAATAAAATTATTTGAAGAAAAGTATGGAATGAAATTTTCAAAAAGCAAAAATATGAAACTCAATCAAATAATGATTGGTTTTCAACGTGAATGTGTAGAAAAAATAAAACTAAATAATAAAAAACTAAAACTAAACAAAGACAAATTAACAATGATTAAAGATTTATGGTTAAAAGAAGAAGATGAGATAATGTATCATCAAGCAGAAAAAAGTGTATTTGATAATATATTTTGTATTCCTCAAAACAGTGAAAAATATATTTTAATTGGGTTAGGTGGATTACGTTTTATAGATTCTTTTAATTTTATGGCAGAGTCACTCGATAAATTAGTCAAAAATTGTCCTAAAGATGAGTTTAAGTTATTAAAACAACATTTTAACAATGATAATGACATAACGCTGTTATTACAAAAGGGTATTTATCCTTATGAATATATGAATTCTTTTAAGCGTTTTGAAGAACAGCAACTCCCACCAAGAAAATTATTTTATAGTCATTTAAAACTCGAAGATATCACGCAAGAAGAATATCAAAGGGCTCAGGATGTTTGGAAAACCTTCAACTGTAAAACTTTGGGTGATTATCACGATTTATACGTGACCACCGATACGTTATTATTAGCCGATGTGTTTCAAAATTTTAGACACACCTGTAAAAAAACCTATCGTCTAGATCCCGCGAATTATATCACCGCCCCAGGGTTAGCCTGGGACGCGTTATTAAAACATAGTAAAATAAAACTAGAACTTTTAACGGATATAGATAAATATTTATTTTTTGAAAAAGGAAAAAGAGGTGGTTATTCTAGCGTAGGACAATGTAGACATCACGAAGCAAACAACAAATATTTAAAAGATTATGACTCTAAGAAAGAATCGAGTTATTTACTTTATTTAGACGCAAATAATTTATACGGTTGGGCGATGAGTCAACCGTTACCCGTTGGCGGTTTTGAATGGTTATCAGAAAACCAAGTTAAACAATTTTCAACCGATCATATTTTAGGTTTAGAAGATGACTTTAAATATGGATTTATGTTAGAAGTTGATCTAGAATATCCCAAGAAACTTCATGATTTACACAATGATTTGCCTTTAGCCCCGGAAAACATAACCGTCTCTAAAGAATGGTTTAGCCCGTATCAAAAAGAATTACTCTCGAACAAAGTAAAAGCCTCGTGCGAAGATAAACTCATTGCAACATTATATCCTAGAAAAAAATATGTCGTTCACTATAAATCCTTAAAACAATATTTATCGTTTGGATTGAAACTAACTAAAGTACACCGCGTTTTACGATTTGAACAAAAAACTTGGATGAAATCTTACATCGATAAAAATACTCAACTTAGAACATTAGCAACCACGGATTTTGAAAAGAATTTTTATAAACTAATGAACAATTCTGTTTTTGGTAAAACGATGGAAAATGTTCGAAATAGAATAGATGGTAAGATCCTTATCGATGATAACACCGAAAAGTCGGCTAAAAAAGTTGCTAAACTTGTTAGTAAACCTTCATTTAAAACAGCAAATATTTTTAAAAATTTTAATATAACTTTTTTTGAAAAGTATAAAACAAAAACGGTTTTAGATAAACCCATCTATTGCGGTGTTAGTATTTTAGATTTAAGCAAATCTTTAATGTATGATTTTTATTACAATCACCTGAAGAAAACTTATAAAAATAATATCAAACTCATGTATACTGACACAGACAGTTTATTATGCATCATTAATACTGATGATGTTTATGATGATATTAAAAAAGACACGAGTCTCTATGATTTATCAAATTATAAAACCAATCATCCATTATACGACCCAATAAATAAAAAAGTGATTGGAAAAATGAAAGATGAATACGGCGGGAAAATTATCAAATCAGCCACGTGTCTAAGATCAAAAATGTATTCAATTATAGATGAAGATGATAAAGAGACTAAAAAAGCTAAAGGAATAACTCGCGTTGTAACTGAAAAAAATATTAAGGCTAAATGTTATTACGAGTGTTTAATAACTAAAAAATCTAGACAAGATGAAATGAATTTAATTCAAAACAAAAAACACGTTATTTATTCAACTAAAGTCAAAAAAGAATCGTTGTCTCCTTGGGATGGGAAAAGATATATTTTATCCGATGGAATCAATACTTTAGCATTTGGCAATAAAAAAATTAAATATCAAGATTCTGGCAATTCGGTGTCATCTGGAACGATTTGAAGTTCTTCTTTCACAAACGATCGTTTGGGTCCGTCTTTTAAGTAATAAAGCGTAGGACCTGTAGTAACTTTTTTACCACTCATGATTTTAAATTGACTCGTTCTTTTTTCAATTTGATACATGTTAACGCTCCATATGGGATCGGTAGCCCTCCTCACCGTACCTCCTTCTTGTTCCCCTGGTTGATATAAATAACGAACTAAAACATTAGTCGGAAGATCACTAACGTTTGTTTTTTGTGGTGATGAGGGTAATTGTTTAACCCGTTTTAACTTGATCGCTTGCGTAGGAGTGATTTCTTTATCTTTTAAATCTCGAATCAATCGTGTTGTTTCTTCATTGAGGGATTTTATAACCTGGGGCAACCTCACCACCCATTCAACGTTTCTCGCCTGCGGATCAAGCATTTCTTGCACGTATTGATGTCCGAATAATCTTTCGGCTAAGGTTCGGTTAAATCTTTCGACCACTCCTTGCGATCGATGCACACCCGGCACACCTACACTGATCTCTACGCCATGAGACTGAAACAACTTTTTAAAATCTCCTTTAAATTCTGTTCCAGCATCGATTTGTGCTAATTTAGGCCACGTTAAAGACGAACGCTTGTAAATTTTAATAATCGCGTCTTTCACTTGACCGGCAACTTTAGAAGTTATGGGTTCAGCCTCTTTATACCGACTCGCCACGTCTATGACCGTCAACGCGTAAACTTTAGAAGTTATGGGTTCAGCCTCTTTATACCGACTCGCCACGTCTATGACCGTCAACGCGTATTTAAACGTTTTTTGTTTAACTAGATCCCAGGGTAAGTATAATATATCTAACTGATGTACGTAATTTGGTTCTAACCAATCACTCGACATTGCCGTCGGCCTGGGTACATATGAGGGAGGTGGTAAATAAATTTGCCAAACGGCTTGTTTTTTTAACCAAGATCTAACTTTTTGTTTATCAACCCCCGTTTTTTTATGCAAATGCGTGACAGCACCCTCACCTTTCCAATAACCTTTAGGACTGTAAAACAAACCTGAAAGCTGTTCTCTTTGTTTTTTATTTAACTCACTCATTTTTATTTTATACATATCTATAAATAAAGAATCCCACTGCGGCTGTACCACCTAATACCCACACGAGTTCTCTAATTTGTTGATCATCACTCGGAGTATAAAAGTCACAAAGTTTTGGTTTAGGTGGTAATTCTAAATCGTAATTTTCACCCGTTATTTCGCTGTACACTCTAAGCGCTTCGTTTACGTTACTAAACGTTCTTTCTGATAATTTTTGTTGTACCATACGTTTATTCAAATAATCTAGATATTTAACGCGTTGTTGTTCCCAATCTTCTTTGGCTTGCGCTAATTTTTCTAATGCTAAGTCGTGTCTTTTTCGTTCTTTGTCAATTTGTTGTTTTGATAAACTACTAAATAAAAAGTTACTACCGGTAAACGCTAACGCATTTACTACTGCCCCGCCAACCATCATTGCTATTCCTGCCATCTTTTTATTTATACTAATTTAAAAACCTTATATATTAAAAACACACTATTTTGAACTATGAATCATTACGGTAAAAAACTAAACCCAATGAGGCGTCTTAAAATCCCTAAAGCCATTAAAGGCGAACGAAGAGAAGTGTCAATCACTCATAATCCAAGCACGATTGCGGCTGGTCAAAAACTCATCGTTAAGTTTCCGCAATTAGGACCCGACGATGTTATCGTACCCGGTACTTCTAAACTCGCTTTTAAACTCGAGTTAGAAGGGTCTGATAATAATCGAACGGTGTTTAACAACTTATGTCGTAACTTAATACGCGAAATCAATGTTAGGCTTCAAGGTAACACAATCGTGAGTTATCGCGATGCGGATGTCTTTCACAATTTTAAAGATAACTGGCTGCACCCCTACATTACACGAAATATGGCCTATGTAGGCCTTGAAAAAGAAAACGTCACAAAATTAAGATTAGGCGCGGCAGATGCTAATGCTGAAACTAATAGCGGAAAAGATAAAGCTATCGCAGACGCGTTTGGTAATCGATATTGTATTCCTTTAGATATTGAGCTTTTAACGGCACATCATCCTTTTTATCCTAGCAGTCTAAAGCAGCCCCTGACGTATGAATTAACATTTAACGATCACGATAAAGTCGTTAATAGCTCGGATACAAGTGCCCAATATTCAATTTCAGATTTAACGCTTGAATACGAAGTCGTCACTAACCGAGATTTGACACAAGAGCTAAAAAACAAACGAATGAAATACTATCTTTTTGATCACGTACATAATTTAGAAACAAGATCGATCAACAAATCAGATACCTTATGGAACGTTATGATTAATCAACCGATTAAAAGTCTCAAAGGCGTTTTAATCTTATTTAGAGACCCAACTGTAAAAAACCCTCAAAGATTTTACAACCCCCACATTAGCAAAACCAGCATTACGGTTGAAGGAAAACCCAATCAACTTTATTCTCAAGGTATGTTTGAGTATCAGCACTGGCAAGAAGTTAATAAATTTTTTGGTGATAGTGATACCGAAAATGGTCAATCGATTGTAAAAGATTTAAATTTAGTGGGCCTAGAAATGGCTGACTACTATAAAGATAAATACGGTCTGTGGTTAGATTTTCGCTCAACTGATGATAATAGTGCTCACGGAAGTGGAAGACGTTTAAACGACGGAGGAGGAATTCAGATTCAGATGACTCGAGAGGCTGAAACAGCGGGAGATTTAACGATGTTTGTATTTTTGGTCATGGATGCGCAATTAACCATTGAGGATGGAAATTTTAAGAATTTAGTTTTTTAAAAGCTTATTAAAATAAATGGAATCTTGTCATTGTGCTTTAATTGTAGGAAAAACAAACTCGGGAAAGACTAAATGGATTTTAGATTTATTGGAAACCGAATATCGTGGTAAATTTGAATCGATCGTGGTCATTTGCCCGACCTTATTTAAAAATAAAACTTATTTATCGAGGCTTTGGATATCAATGGATGAAAATGTATATTTGTGTGATTTAGACTTTGAAAAAATAACTTTAAATGAAGCCCTAGATTTGTATCAAAATATTTTAGATGGAATAAAAACATTATTTATCATAGATGATTGTTCGAGTCAGCAGGAAATAAAATATCGAAAAAAAACATGTGCGTTGAGCAAAATCGCTTTTTCTGGGAGGCATTATAACCATAGCTGTTGGTTATTAACACAAAAGTATAATTCGGTTTTAAAAGACTATCGTGAGAATACAAGTTGGGTTGCGATGTTTTATACAAAAGATAAAACGAGTTTTGATATTGCATTAGATGAAAATGATGTTGTGTGTGATCAAAAAAGAGACGTAATTAAAAAACATTTGTGCGATAAAAAATATAGTAAATTGGTTATTAACACAGAACCTCCAGTTTCATATCAAGTTTTTGATTAACAACCTAATTTTTGTTATCATTTGTTGTATTTTGTTAAAAATTTGCTAATAACTACCTATCAAGTTATTTATAGCAATTTTTAATTTTGTTATAAATAAAAAACACCAATGCTACAATACGTTGATGTTATTATTAAGTTTGTTATCATTTGTTGTATTTTGTTAAAAATTTGCTAATAACTACCTATCAAGTTATTTATAGCAATTTTTAATTTTATTATAAATAAAAAACACCAATGCTACAATACGTTGATGTTATTATTAAGTTTGTTATCACTTTAAACTTAAGCTACTTATGTTATAATTTATTTTGCTTTAACAAAATTTATAAGTTGTTATATAGTAAAATGAACGACTTGACAACAATTATAAATAGCGATGTAAATACACCTTCAACAACAAACGACAGTAGTTATAAAGATCGACTTTGTGGCATAGTTGCAGCAGGTGATTCAAAAAAATATTTAGGTAAAGAATACACCATCAAAGACATAGAAGCACTAACACCTGCAGATCAAGAAAAATTATTTAACCGGTATCAAGTTAAATTCGGTAAAGAAGTGGTAGCTACAGTGGGTAACTCAATTTTGAGTTTGTATGCACGAGCTATAGGTTTAGCAACTCCGGCTGATATTTTAGGAATTAGAATTAGCTTAAATTCTGAGGAAAATTTAACCAATGATTTAAATAACGATCCTATCATTAGTAATAGCTTAGCTTATGCACTTAGCGAGGTTTGTTACAAATATGGTGTCTATCTATCACCTTTGATAGCAACACTTATTACCACAAAACATTTAAACTTTAACAAATCCACAACAAATAAAAATACTTATATAATAAATAATTCAAATGACAACTATGCATCAGGAGAAGGAGCAAGCTTTACCAACAGCACCCCCAACAACAGCACCAGCAGCACCAACACCGATACCAACAACCCCAGTGATCCAAGTAACTAAAAAACAAACCGTAAAACCTAAAAACGCTAAACGCGTTGAACAAGGTAAACGCCTAGCAGAACATAATAAAAAAATGAAAGAGCAATTAGCTAAAATGAAAACAGAAGAGACAGAGTCGGAGATTATTCAAAATACCCCTGATTCGAGATTACTTTATGTTGGCGGTTTAATTTTAGTAGGCGGTATAGGTTTTTTATTGTATAAATCATTAAACAAATCACCAGAAAACTCTAAACCTATTCAAATAACAAAACCAAGTCTACCACAGAGTCAACCCGAAGAACTTTTAATGGATTGATTTTTTAAATGTTTATATATTAAAAATGGATGAAACAACCGTAAATGATATTGCCGCCGCAGTTTATATTTGTGTTTTAATAGCAGCAGTCACCATTGGCTTTCCCTTTTATCAATCTTTAAAAAAGGGGAACTAATTTAAATTTTAAAAACTTATATAGTAAGAATGGCAAATACAAATATTGATATAAACGGAATAGCAAACACAGTTTATCATGGTGCAGTGTTAAGCCTTTTAACCATGGGATACTCGATGGTAAGTAAAAAATTACTCAAAATTAAATCGCCTGATTTAGATAGGCTTAGCGTAGAAGATGCGGCTAAACTAACCGCATTAGTCGGAGGTTCTTTAGCAACGCAACAGTGGCTGGTCACACAGGGAATCTTACCGGGTAGTATTATAAATAAACCTACAGTTTAAAATGTGTATATAATAAATAATTAAAGATGGATGATTTTGATTATCAAGAGAATGATCCCCTGTTAAATGAAACAGAAGATAGAGACGATCAACAATTTAACAACCCCGTTTATGATAATACCGAACTCGATTCTGAAGAAAATCAAGCTCGATTAAATAATTTACGAGGTGGTGGTACACAAGAACAACAAGAAGAATCAAGTGCTCTTCGTAATGGTGAAAATGTTGATTACTCGTTTCAACTTCAAAATCAATACATTGATAATTTTTATGCTAGCATAAAAAGTGAAGGTTATCAAACTTCCGATTCAATTAAACGCGAAAACTTTAGATTTAAAAAGGATGGAATATATTACAAAAAAGATGAAATTAAAATATTATTAACGTTGGATAATAATCCTAAAAAATTTGCTGCTGTGAATACAATATATTCTAGAACAAAAGATAAAGGAATTGAACATAGATCTCTTTTTATGAGAGAAGATTTAAAAATTGTTGATTTTAAAACATCAAAACGCAGCAAAGAAGCAAGCACAGCGCTTCAACAAGCAAGTACATCTTTAACTCATATTCAAAGTGAAAACATATCCTTACAAGATTTATCACAAGCAGCTGATCAAACGAGTAATGTTATAGAAGAACTCGAACAAGAAACCAATATTGATGAACAAAGCGAATTTAATATCAGAGAGCTACGCGGTTTAGACAAAACATTACAATCGATTAAAGGAAATTTATTATTGGAACAAACAAAGCTAACTGAGTTAAATGAGAGAAAAGAAAGAGTTAAAAAAGAATTAGACGAAGCAAAAAAAGCAGAAGATGAAGAACAAATAGGATCACTCACAGAAGAGTTAGAAAATATAAACATTGAAATACGAGAAAGGTCTAATAATATCATTAGAGAATCAGATAAAATAAAATCTCAAATCAATCGCGTCAAAGAAACAATCAATATAATGTTAGACAGCGATGTAACGCTTAGAGAAAAAATTAAATTTTTATTTAAAGAGCAAGGTGTCACGATCGCGAGTATTTTAGCAGCAATTTCTATGGCCATCAGCACACTGGTAAGCTCGGTGGTAGCAGCCGTTAGAGGCGTAGGTATCCCAACCCCAGAGCCACCCGCGCCTAAACCTGAGCCACCATCAGGAGGTGGCATTAAAGAGTGGGTACACAAGCACTTGGAAAACTTAGCAAACGCTTTGAAAAAATTAGGGTTAGCCGCATTAGGTGCGCTGCCGGGGGTCATTGGTAGCGTCATAAGTTGGTTACTAAATGTTTTAAGTAAATCAGTTAGCTGGCTAGCGGAACACGTGTGGGCTTTATTTATAGGTGCAGGTGCTTTAATTATTGCTTATATTAAAAATAATTGGTAGTTTTGTTTTTTAACAAAGTAATAAAAAAAAAATAACCCCCAAGCTCTTTTGAGCTTGGGGGTATTTTTTTTGGTTTAAATATTTATATTTTTCTAAGTCAAAATTTTGTAGACTAAAACTCCTATCGCAATGATTGCAACTGTTCCTATCGTTAAAGATAATTTTTCATCTTGATGAATGTCTAAAGATGCTTTAGGATTTGACTCTGAGGTTTTAGGTATAGGTGATAAACGTGGTGTAGGTTCTTCTGTTGGTTCTTGAGTGGGTTTGGGTTCAAGGGTTGGCTGAGGATCAAAGTCATCAACTTGTATCGGAGCGTTTAAGGTTGGTTGAAATCCCGGTTTAGCGGTTAAAGGTGCAATTTGCAAGTTATTATTGTAACCATCGTGTATGCCTACCCTTAAATCCATATCTGATGGAATGAGGTATAGCCCGGGTCTTACGACAAAGTTGAGTGGAGTTTTAGCATACTGCAGTGAATCTTGAAATTGATTGATACTCTGCTCTAAATCTGGTTCACTATTAATAAGACTTTCTACGATGGTAACAAACTGATGCTGTGCATCTAAACCGGTTCCCGGGGTTAATGCACTGGTTTTTGTTTGTGCTTGTGCACCTAAAAGCGCGTACACGTAAGCCCTAATCGATTCGTTAATTTTTGTAATTCCAACATCGGTAAAAGAACTCGTCTTTGAAATAAAGTCTGTCCAAGCACCTAAAACATTATTGGATTGTTCAAGGTAAGTGACCGTATAGGTACTCGCGTGACCCGATCCTTTTGGTGGATCCATTAAACCAAAGCCCATAAAAGTTGAGCCTGCATACGTACCGTAGTTTACACCCAAGTCGTGGGGGTCATAGTTTTTCCCCGGCACTGGAACCGACCCCGAATTGTAGTAAAAAGCAGTACCCAAGCCATTTGAGGTCGTATCTCTCGTTTGTTTAAAAGACTTGCTTCGATCGATTCCAAATACACGGCACGTGTCCGTAAAAGCTCTCGTATCATAACGGTTATTTAACGCGTTAAATACATCATCACCAGGTATAGGTGCTACCAAATTATAAAATATTTTTCGTATAGTATAATACACGTGAAAATGAAACAGCGATGAAATATATTGGTTTTTATTGTGGAGGAGGTCAAGACCTACTCCACACGCGGTCGTGGCACAATAAATCGCAAAGTTGAATTGGTTTTGATAAAAGGACAAAGGGTTAGTTTGCCATCGTTCGATTGCTTCGTCCGTTTTAACGCGTGGTAATTTATACGCGGTTGACATATCTTTAAATTGTACAAAAAAAGTATGATTTTTATTGACGATAATAGCTAAAGCGCCTAAAGAGTTTCCCATTTATAATATAAGTCTTTTTATAATAAAAGTAGAGTAAGAATGAGCGGAATACAACACACATTTTATTTGACAAAAAACGAACAAACGTTTAAATTGCAAGAGGTGATTGATAATTTAGATGGCTCAAAACAAATTCGCGTTAAAAATCTCGTGTTTACGGTAGGCTATTTTAACATAACTAAATCCAGTGAGATTACTTGGGAAAAGGAGATAGATGGGCAACCCGCTTATACTAACGGTAGGTCTAGAGACAATAGACAAACTGATAAAAGCTCACAACTACAGACAAAGCCATTAGAACTGACCCCTGAGATAATGAATCAATTTCGTTTATCGATGACAACCGAAGAAATTCAACAAAGCAGAGAAGAAGTCATAGCACGCATTATTACACAGATGTTTGACGGATATGATACTGGAATTCTTAACGAAGTGGAAATAAAAATACAAGAAGAAATACAGGTCCTCAGACAACGAAAACAAACCCTAGAATTAGCCAGGGATAGACTTGATGATGAATTACAAAATGAAGTTAACTATGTAATACATTTATTAAATAAAAGAATAGACTATATCATAGAAGGCCAAGTATTAGCCACAAATTTACTTCGATATGGATACAACAATGACAATCAAGAAAAAACAGAAAATATGCGTTTACCACAAATTAAAAACAGCCTCGTTGTTTTAGGACATAAAGAGCCAATCGTAAATGCGCTACATCCGGTGAGTGAGGTTACGGCTTTGCCTGAGGGCAAATCGGGAAGCATCATTATTTTACCTGGATTTTATGGTATCGATTGGTTCGAGTCATTGATAAACGCGATACCGGGTGTGAGCTTTAAAGTCTATAGAGAAAGTAAAACGGTGACCTTAAGGGTCACTGATATAAACCTTAATCTACGTTTAAATCGAGAAGTTTCTAATTTACTCAATTTACCCAAAGGAAGGTTAATCCCAAATGTCATTTATAAGGGTGATTACGATATTAACCCATTTAACATTACGTTTATTCATTGCGAGCAGTTAAACACGAGTGATAATTTTTACAACGGGTTTCCTTCAAATATGTTATCATTTTATCACACAAGCCAAACAAACCAAACTCACGTTGGGAAAACATTAAAAAACGGTAAAATTAATAAACTTGCCTTTTCAATTAAAAACGAGGAAGGAAAAATCATCAATAACAAAGGCGCGGGGATTTTAATCGAATGTGAAATAATTTAAAAACGCTTATATATTAAAAATATGGCAACCGTAAATGTAAATGAAATAAAACCTTTATATCCTGATCTAAACTTAAACAGCGGTGATGATATTAAAGACGAAACTAAAATTTATCGACTTCAAAAAATTGAAGATATTAAATCTCTAATCTGTAAAGAAAGAAACTCGCGCGAGGTTTCTTTTAAAAAGTTAAAAAGGTGGATCTCTGCGATTCAATATGTAGAGCACGGGGTTGAAGTACTGGGGGTCACTGCAGCCGCGATAGGGATCCCCGCATTAATGGGTGTTATTAGTGCCCCAATTGGCTTAGTCTTAGAGGGTACTAGCATAGGTGCCTTTGGATTTTACGCGGTACTTAAATACGCAAGCAAAAAATTAGCGGTAAAGAGTAAAAAACACGATCAGATTAAAATTTTAGCAGATGCAAAGTTAAACACGATAGATGAATACGTGTCAAAGGCCATCGAAGATGGTGATATTTCTCACGAAGAATTTATATTAATTACGTCAGAACTTAAAAAATTTAACGACTTAAAAGAAAAAATAAGATTAAAAACTTCTACAAAGTTAGAAGAAGCTAAACATTTAAATAAAGTTGAATTTGAACGACAAGTTGAAGAAAAGGCTAAAGCGATGGCGAGTGATTTACTCGCCAAAGAAAAAAAGAGCTTATGAAAAAACTTGGAAATTAAGTTTAAGTTTGACAAAGTCGTTTAAAAACGACGAGAGTAAACCTCCGAGTTATAAAGAAAGTCAAGCGAGAGTTAGCCCTACGGCTCCTCCTCTTTAAAAGTTTCGTTGTATCTTTTTAACGCTTGATTAAAATATTTTAATTCTACTTGAAATAACTTTTGTACTGTTTCTTGGGTTACGTTTAAAATGTTTTTTAGATAACATACTGCCATTAACGACCTGAGTGGATGACCCCTAGATATTTTTCCCTTTAATATTTGTTTTAATTTAAACTCGACGAGTTTAAGGTCACACATTTGGTATTGAATGTTTAATTTATCAAAGACTTTTTTTACTATAGAAGCCTTTGTTTTTTTATAGAAAAATCTCTGATTATACTTTCCATTAATATTTTCCGTAGAATAATCCATGAGACTATAACCTATAATTAATCCACACTTGTTGCAATAATACTCATCTTTAGCCTCATCAATCATGATGTTGTGAGTGCACATACCTATCTCATTCATTTATATTTAAAAAAAAATAATGTTTTTTTTTTTTTTTTTTTTTTCAATCATTGTTTTTCACCTAATACTTTACTCACAATGCGTGGGCGTTTTTATAAAGAGTGTAAAGGGGCCGGGGTCTATGCCTTAAACTCATCAAAGAGGGTCAACAACACTGTTGACCCCCTTTTTTGGGGTACCGGGTTCAAAGTTTAAAGGTTTTTTTTTTCATGTTTTTTTATGTCAGGATATTGTTTTTTATGTTTCTTATTAAATATCACCCCAAATATTCAACGAGAAACATTTTCTTTCTTTTTCTATTTTTTTTTCATGTTTTTTTATGTCAGGATATTGTTTTTTATGTTTCTTATTAAATACCCACATCAAATATTCAACGAGAAACATTTTTTCTTTTTCTATTTTTTATTCATATTTTTTGTTATGTTAATTTCAATTTTACAGACCGTGCGTCGAACCCGGTACCCCATGGTTGCAAACCGCCGAGCTTATCCACTGAGCTATCCTCCCAGCCCCGACTGAAAATGGTTTTTTAATTTGATATATATTATACTCGAAATGGTGCAATAACAACGATGACGACACAAAGGACGAGTCTATTTTTTGAGGGGTGTTTGACTGTGATTGTGACGGTTTACACAGGTTCAGTCATGTGTTATATTTCAATAACAAACCCGAGCGCTTTTAGGAATTTAACCTTTGTGTCAGCGGATGACTAAGCGTTTTACACTACGTTCAGTCATGAATGAAATTTGAATAACAAAAACCCTGTTTACGCTGGGGACAACCACGCGTGACATTGAATGGCTGTTTTTTTCAAGCGAGTGTTGTGTATACACTTAAGGTAAATAACCTTTAGTGCATTGTCAAGTGCATATGAGTAGTGCACATGCATACGACGTAAAAAAAAAGCCACATCCTAATTTGGATGTGGCTTAATTTAGTGTGTAAATAAAAATGATAATTTTTTTGTTATTTTTTTTGGCTTTCTTTTTTATATTCTAGATTTAGTCATCAATATCTTCAATATCAAACATGACATTAGTGGGGATTTGTATACTTTCATATTGCCTAATAAAAGCTTGTTCTAATTTAAATCTGATACTTGCACCAAATCCACTATTTCCATGAGAACCAAAAAATATATCATTACAGATGAGAACAGGTGTAACTTTACATGATTTATTCATATATTCATCGATGTTATCAATCTTTTTCTTTTTAGAATCAAACAATTTTGTATATTGTTTTAATTGATTTCCTTTTCCATATGATTTAAGTTTAATATACATTTTTTTGTTTTTATCATCATAAATTGGTTTAACACTTTGTTTTCCCATGTTTATATACATAGTTCTGGTTATTTTTGGTATATTTTTATCTTTATCAGATTCAATATATTTAGTTACTGTACATCTCATTTTATCAAAGTATTTAACAATTTCATCACAATCATTTTGTAAATTATATACAATTTGATAGCCAGTTGTGTTGTCTGGATTTTTTTCTTCACCAAAAGTATTAATTGTATTTATTCCAAAACAAAAATTTGTTGGTAACATAAAAATTAAATTACATTCTTTATCATCATGTTTATAAGTAATTTTTGATTTAGCACATTCTACTACTTCTTGTGAAGTTTTAATCGCTGGATTTATTATTAAATTTTTCTCATTAAACAACCCATAATGATTATATTCACTTTTATCTGCGTTTTTATATAGATCATGTTTTTCAGTTACAAAGTATGTATGTTTTATTGTTTTGTTTTGTTCCATCTTATTTATAATAATATAAAATAATATTATTTAATTTTCTCATTTTTTTCTCATTCCAATCTACAACTTTTTAAATTTACAACATTTTTTTTTTCGCGATAAAATGAGGCATTTTGATTTTGATTTTGGATATTTTGAGATTTGTGAAATGGGGGGTAAAAATTGGCGAGATGAAATCTATTTTGAATGTGGCAGTTAAATGTGGAGTGGAGTGAGTAAAAATGGGGTTTGGAATGATAACCCCCTTTTCATACTACTATAGGCGCTCGTCTCAGCCGAGAATAATTTACTACAATGTACACTAGTATATAAGTTTAGTTGTGGAGCAACCCTGTGAAGAGTATAGGCGCTCGTCTCAGCCGAGAATAATTTACTACAATGTACACTAGTATAAGTTAAGATGGGGAGCAACCCTGTGAAGAGTATAGGCGCTCATCTCAGCCGAGAATGATTTACTACAATGTACACTAGTATAAGTTAAGATGTGGAGCAACCCTGTGAAGAGTAAGTGCTCGTCTCAGCCGAGAATGATTTACTACAATGTACACTAGTATATAAGTTTAGTTGTGGAGCAACCCTGTGAAGAGTATAGGCGCTCGTCTCAGCCGAGAATAATTTATTACAATGTACACTAGTATATAAGTTTAGTTGTGGAGCAACCCTGTGAAGAGTATAGGCGCTCGTCTCAGCCGAGAATGATTTACTACAATGTACACTAGTATAAGTTAAGATGTGGAGCAACCCTGTGAAGAGTATAGGAGATCGTCTCAGCCGAGAATAATTTATTACAATGTACAGTTAGTATAAGTTAAGATGTGGAGCAACCCTGTGAAGAGTAAGCGCTCGTCTCAGCCGAGAATAACTCGGGTGCATGTGCGGCACAGAATACACTGTGAACAGTACATGTACATTGTACATACAGTGTACAGGTGGGTGTACATACAGTAATGTATAGGTTGGCGCGCGCAATATCAGTGGTGCGAATTTGGTGTCGGATCCGGATACGGACGTAGTACGTGATGCGTATTCAATACTCGGCCCAGCGTTGCACCAACATATGCTACCGTGAACTAAACGAATGCACCCACGGTAGTGAGCCGCGCATGATCTTTGGTACATACAGTACAGGTAGCCCATCGCAGCTGTCTGTTGACGTTGTACGTGCAGAGTACTAACTTGTTAGTAGTCATGCTATAGTACAGACCTGAAATAAGTTAAAATGAAAACACAAGACGCTCGTCTGTATTTACATCCACTTATATTCCGATATCTGTGGATCATAGTTTCGATATATGTAACGTTTTTCACAAATGTTATTTGGATTTGTCATTCTGCTAATGTTCCTGTGAATACGCTTTACGATGATTCTGATGATGTTACCGTGATCAACAATGACACGTTCAAACAAACTGTGTACGGCTCTCAACACGTATGGTTTGTTCAGTTTTATTCCAGTTGGTGTGGCCACTGCGTGCACTTTGCTCCGACATGGAAAGCATTCGCCGGAGATGTAAAAAGTAAGTCTTCAAATCACTGAGGAAAGTGAGAAGAAGAATGGTAGCAAGCAGTGATTGTGTACATTATTAGGGGGTTCCTGAGGTTTAGTACAACAGGATTATTTTCACAAAATCATAGGTTAGGGGGTAGGGCCATAAGGCTTAATCTAAATAGGCCTAGCCCTAATAATATACTAGTAGTAGTAGTAGGCCTACTAAGTACTATAGCTTCTAGTTTTAACGTTAAGTTACTACCGTAACTTAAAGGGATGGTACAGAACTGGTTTTTGCGACAAAACCGTTGCTGACAGTGAAAGCACATTATGTAATCCATCATATACCTTAACTGACAAACCTGTAGAAGTTTGAGGTCAATCAGCCATCTGGGTCACGAGAAAATAGTGAAAACCTGTGTACAGAGAATTGTACACATTTCAACGAATGAATAAATCGCTTCGAAGCGATTTATTCCGATCGGAAAATACTCAAAATAGTTTCATTTATTTCTCAACGAATATGGCATTTCAGACAAAAACATTTCATGGGATGTTTTCTCCTATCATCACCATTATACTGTGTAAGTTTTATGTGAATCTGTGATCATGAAGTGTATTTTGTCTTACCAATTCTGTACCATCCCTTTAAGGAACTCAACTATTTACGTTGGTTATGATGTCCTCTTCAATATTTGCAAGGTTTAAATTTGTGGAAAGAGGGCAGGGCTTTGATTTTTGAGGAAAATATGGGGTAAAAACGGTAACAACAATGTCAATGCGCCATAATTTACAGACGAAACAGACGAATATATAGGCAGGGCCCGTATTCACAAAAGTACTTAAGTCACAAAATGATAAGCACCCCACTTAAATACCCAAATTAGACGACTCTCACTGACTAAGCGGTATTCGAGAAGCGTTTTCGCTAAGTGCCCGGCTTATTACTTTCGAGTCTTAAATTTAAGACTGGTCCGACCTGACTTAAGTTGGGCACTAGGGTGTCATGGCCGTTTTTTTACGTGCCGCGAACCGCATCAATTTTAACGAAATAATTCTTCATAGGGAGAGAATAGATCATGAAAGGTGCGATCCCTCCCCAGAATGTACGGACGGGGAACTTTACTCAAGAGATAGATGTGATAGGAATGGTATTTTGTTCGTAATTGAGCTAATAAATGAAAAAATTGAGTCGCCAAGGCGGTGCTATTTCTGCGGAGATAATGATACTGTGCATGTGCTGCAGTTCAGTACATGTTGTAGGCCTACAGTACATGTAAACTAATATGAATAAAAAAAATTGCTTGCGGAACTTTTCAACAATATGAATTTTTCCAGAATCATCATAATTTATAAATACCGTTCCGTAAGTCTTTCAACTGAGAAGACTTAGTGAGTTTTTTTTAGGTGACCAGCGGTCGTAGACTCTTCAAATTGCAAGATTTCCAGACTTAACTTTATTGTTTGATTGACGGGGCCCACACAACCATATTTCGCACCTTCAAAACATGTTGTAAATACTAGGAATTTACCGTTCAACAAAATGTACAATTTGTTGTGGATGACAAAAGTATTTTCACTTAAATAAATGCCCACCGTGATGATGAAAACCTTGTCAGGGATCAGTGTAGTCCACATGTATTTCCAGTGAGTTTATTACTTTTACTAGAGTAGTACTAGTAGGCTTAATACGAAAAGATAACTCCGTTCACAGAATGACTTCATTTTACTTCACTCAAAACATAATAAATAACGTGCATACTGTACATACCGGTATGTACATGTACTGCATAATACGATGTACAGTACATACTGTACATCGTACAGTCATTGAGTTCACGTACGTACACTGTGTCCATACTCCATTCAAACAGAAGGTCAAGTTCATGAAACAATTTGCAAAAATTTGTATAAACAATTTGATACACAAGAAAGATACTCACGGCGCGCATGATATAGTGAGACATTTGTCAACAAAGAAAAAACTTTAAAGACGCCTGTAACAATAGTATACTACCCTTAATTAGGGTGAATCTTGATGATAAAATGAGGCATTCTTTACTAGTCTTTCAGCCTGCACATAACACGTGACCAGGTTTTATTATAATTAATCTCATGTCAAAGGTCATGCATTCAATGTAATTAGCATATTGGAACATCCTCTCTTTTGTGTTTGAAAGTGGTGGTGTATACGCATAATGTAAATCAGACAACTACGCTATATGGACTCCTTCAGACCAAGTTTGGTTAAAATCGGCTTTTTAAAAGTGGCCAAAGTGGTACTGACAATGCCCCTGTGCTTTGTCTATAGGAATTGAACAATAACAATAGGTGTTCGGCTTGAACCAGAACACCTAATAGAGCACTAATGTAAGGTGTGCTTGATCTGTAAAACATTCAAAGGCGCTGGTCTGAGGTGGAAAATGAAAACTTAATTTTGTGTTCCCGATGAAAAAGCCAGAAATAAAAAGAATGTTTTGAGATGCTGTTGTAAATGTTTGATGTTATGTTCTTGTCTTAGATGATCAGGGAGCGAGTTCCATAAATTTGCGAGGTGCAATACTCTGTCTCCCAGGGCTCGAAATAGTACTAGCCCAGCAGACAATGTCTAGCAAAAACCACTCTGGCTAGCTAGACTCGCTTCCTTGGTTGCCCAGTGGGCTAGTAAAAAAAACATAAGAACCTGCATGCAAAGGTATGTAGTATATGTACCAACATATGTACGGGCTAGTACAAATTTAAACGGACTAGTAAAATCTGAAGTAAGCTAGTCCGGTGGGCTAGCCAGGAAAAAAAGTTAGTGCAAGGCCTGTCTCCATAACTGGCCGGCCGTTTCTGAGACAGAATTAGGGTATTACTTGTTGACCTCAGACCCGACCTGACAGAGCGGGGTTGCAGCATGTTGAATAAAGAGGGCCATTGCCATGGAGTGTCTTGAATGTGAGAAAAATGATCTTGAACTGAATTTTGTATTTGATCGGTAACCCATGTAGCTTGTTGAGGATAGGAGTTTACTTGATGCAAGAACCTGTTCTTTTGGATCTTGTCAGAAGACACGGGCAGCATTTTGTACGAGTTGCAAACGATGAATGGTACTGTAAATTTTGTAGGTAACAAAGGCATGAATGAGTTGCTCTGCTGCAATCATAGAAGTTACATGTATACATGTACATGTATGTGTCTGATATTTGCTAAATTCTTAGATGCATATGTACATGTATGATGTCTGACAAACCTTGGACGCATGTTTTTCAAAGTTCAAGGATTGGTCAAACATCACACCGATATCACAAGCATCTGTACTGGGGACGAGAACAGCATCACCCGTCCCTACATGTTTTTTGTAGATTTTGGATTTTTGTGTTTAAGTTGTGATGTCGTGCATGTGAATAAGAGAATTGAGCATCTTTGTATCATATCATCATCTTCAAGGTTGGATTGGACATGTTGAATGAAGTGTAAAGCTGGGTGTCATGTGTAAAAATGTGACTGAATGTTGCTACCGTGCAATTTCACCAAGAGGCGTTGTATAGAGAATAAAAAGGATCGGACCGAGAACAGTGTTATGTAGTAAGGGAATAATATGGACTTCTAAAGGATTGCATGTATTTTTGTAACTCAGAACATGCTGTTTATTTCACATGTCAGGAATCTCTCAACATGGCGTCGCCTGTCCACTTCTCAACACAAGAGGACGCTATCAATGTAAACACAACATTTTCCCCTTTTGAAAATAAGGGAACCTCTTATATCAGAAATTGTAACACATTGATAACTTGATCATTATGGGCATTGAAATGATCTGAATGAATAAAAAAGAAAAGCAAGAAATGTTCAGAATGTTCACAGCTCTAAATTGTTTGTAGTTCACAATGTTTAGAGTTCAGAATGTCCACAATCCAATTAAGCAGAATCACAAGAATCATCATGCAGGCACAACTTGTTTGTTTCTCTAAATGGACTGAATAACAACACAAGTCACAGTTCACATATGGAAGTCCTTAACCCAGTTAGGTTTTCTGGTATGTCTCTTGGGACGACCCTTAGGTTTAAGAGTGTCAGTTTGTTCTTGTGTCCCTGTGGTAGGCATTTGGATTGGTGGTTTACTGGCCATTGCCAGGTGTGATGCATTCCATGTTCGGCCATCCTCAAGCTGGAACGTGGATGGACCCTTGGATCGAGCGATGCGCTGTGGTGGTCCATAGCGATTTACGCATTTGTGAACGTGTCGTGGATTCTTGACACGAACGTTGTCACCTGTTTGGAAACGAGGTTGTACGGCACCTCGCTTACTGTCTGCATATTGTTTGTACGTGTCCTTCGCATGCTCAACTCGCTGGCGGATATCAGCAGATTGATGATTTCCAGCTTTAGTAGGGCGAATGTTCAGCTTTGTAGTCATCCGTCGATTATGCAGGAGCTCAGACGGCGATTTTGCCTGTAGTTGCATGTGGAGTTGCTCTGTATGCTGTAAGCAGATCCCTTACTGCAGTTTCCCAAGGAGTTTGCTGTTGGTTGGCAATTTTGCAGTGTTTGCTTTAGAACGCGATTAAAGCGCTCGACAAGGCCATTGGCCTGCGGATGGTAGAGCGAAGTGCGAATGTGCTTGATTCCTCTGGAACTCAAATATGCCTCAAACTCAGTAGAGACAAACTGGCTACCGTTGTCGGTTACGATCTCATTGGGTAGACCTTCCCTCGCGAAAAGAGAATCAAGCGTGGAGCAAACGGACTGGGTCGTGGCATAATGGGAAAATGCCACCTCTGGCCACTTACTGTAGTAGTCCATAAGAACTATTGCGAACCTGCACTTCTGAGGGCCGTAGTCGAAAGGTCCACAAATGTCAATTGCAAGCTTTTGCCATGGGTTGTCAGGGAGTCATACTGGTTGTAATGGAGGAGTACGGGTGAATACTGTCTTGTCGCTAGTTTGGCAAGCAGCACAGTGACAAATTTGCTGCTCGATCATCCTGTCCATGCCAGGACACCAGTAGCATTCACGAAGTCGCTGCTTGGTACGGACGATACCTTGATATCCCTGATGAGCAATGGAGATGATCTGGGATTGGAGTGCTGCAGGCAGGACAAAACGATCGCCTCGCATGACACAATCATCAATGACTGAGAGCTCATGCTGAAGCACGAAGTATGGTCGGAGTTCAGGTGTCAGTTGGTTTTTAGTAGGCCAACCGGACACGATGTACTGGGACACCGACTTAAGAACTGCGTCGTTCTTAGTGGCGTTCTGCAGTTCAGTCTTAGTTACGGAGGAAGCGTCGATGAGCAGCGCAGAAATCCACTGGACAATAACTGCATCATCACTTTCCTCAGCTGTATGAGCCGTATTGGAAAGTGGAAGACGAGACAGAGCGTCAGCAACTCTGTTGTGTGCTCCATCCCGGAATTCAACGTCGTAGTTGAAGTTGAGCAGACGTGCTGCCCATCTGGCGATACGCATTGGCTTGTGACCTGTGCCACGTGTAGATAGAAGTGTAGTCAAAGCTTGGTGGTCAGTTTGAAGTGTAAATCGACGACCCCATAAGTACTTGTACCACTTTTCACATGCCCAAACGCATGCTAGGGCTTCTTTTTCGCACACGGAGTATTTGCGTTCAGCAGCTGTCAGTGTGCGTGAAGCGAAAGCGCTGGGGCGTTCGATGCTGTCCTTGACTTGTGCGAGCACAGCTCCGATGCCATAAGCTGATGCATCTGTAGAAACGATCGTGGGAAGATCGGGGTCAAACAGCGCCAGTGTAGTAGCGTTGGAGATGTGCTGTTTGAGCGATTCAAAGCATGTCTGTGCTTCCTCAGTCCAAACGTATGGAGTATCCTTGCGGAGTAGTGCACGGAGTGGCTCAACGACCGTAGCGTAGTTCGGTACGAATTGTGCGTAGTATGAAGCAAGTCCCATGAAGGATCGGAGTTCTGTGGGATCAGTAGGTTTCGGAGCGTTGCGAAGGGCCTCGACGTGTGTAGGATCCCGTGTGAGACCATTGGCTGAAATTGTATGTCCGAGGAAGCGGAGCGATGTCATACTGAAGTGACACTTGTCGTAGTTAAGTGTCACGCCCAACTCTGTCAGGCGCTTCAGCGTCGCATGGAGATTTGCGTCATGGTCTTTCTGATCACGGCCGGATATGACCACATCATCGAGGTAGCACTGTACACCTTGGAGTCCGCTAAGTGCACATGACATGAGTTTTTGGAAGGCGGAGGGTGCGGAGGCCAACCCAAAACAGACGCGCTTGAAGCAAAACAAGCCGACGTGTGTAATGAAGGCAGTCAGGTCGCGGGAATCCTCATGTAGAAGCAGTTGGTGGTAAGCGGAATTCATGTCCAGGGAGCTAAACACAGTAGCACCGCGAAGCTCTCCTAGTAGCTCTTGGATGTTGGGAACGGGTACTTGTCAACAATGACTGCTTTGTTAACAGCCCGCAAGTCCACACACAGTCTCACTCCTCCGGATTTCTTGTAGGCAACTACCAGTGGTGACACCCATTCACTGGCATCAATACGCTCGATTATGTCTGCATCCTCGAGGCGTGTCAATTCATTTGCCACTGCATCACGGACTGAGAATGGCAAATTTCTAAGTTTCTGTTGTACTGGAGGAACAGACTGTGCAACCTTTACCTTATGCACATACAGTACCGCCCAAAAGTCAGGCGCCCACGATACACTATATTAGCGTGCGCGTGTATCGCGTCTGCTGAACACGAAAAATAACGTGTGGATTACACGATACACGCAAGACAATAAACGTTTAAGCCGCCGCTCAAATGCAAACCGCAAGCCTTAACTAGTATCGTGCGACAACAAACACGATACACACAAGCATTATAATGCGCACTGGAGTCACAGTCATTATGATTGTACACCTTCTTTTGAAAACCAACCCGAGTTTTGTCTGGTCTGGACGCCCATGAATTGATGCTTAGGAGGATTAAGATCGTAATCGGTGTTAAACAAACAAAGCCTTACCCAGAGGCACTTTGCCTGAAAAATGTGTAGAATATTTTGCTTTCAAAAAATTTAAACTTTGGTTGATATGAATGTGATAATCTTCCATTTGTTAAGAGGTTTTTGATAACATTTTTTGAACGGTGAAAATCGGTTTCGAATTGGTGGAGATCGAATATTGTTGCCGCAGGAGATTTTTTTTTTCGACTCGGGAAATCGTGCTTGCGCACAGCTGATACCTGTTTTGTATTCGGAAAATTGTTTGGTTGGCCATGGGTCGGCTAAATTCGACCGGCCGTTCTGGATATATTATGTAACTATGTATTTTTGACATTTTCAGAGTCGCTCATGAGCGGACTTGCAAAGCGTGAATGGCTTTTTGGATGTAAAAAGTTAGACTAACGACTGCAAAATTTGTAGCTTTTTGCGTGGTTAAAAGAGGATTTCTTACCGCAAAACCTCTACCAAAGCCACCTGCTATAATAGCCATTACCGAATGCTACTTTACGACATGTACCACATAACGCACGTTGTGTCTACGATGTTACGTTAGGCACAAGGGCCATGGATGGAGGCTTCCTGCCTACACGTGGTCGAGACTTTATTTCGCTGGTGCACGTCTGCTTTGACATTGTGACTCATTACGCGTGCGGATACCAGTTAGGGAAGTTTCGAGATAATAGCCAGGAGGACTGTGTAAATACATGTACACCGGGCGTGATGTTTATGTCCCATTCAATGCGATCGTCGCTTTCGGAAGGCTTTTCACGTGTGTGGAAAGTGGGTTTCGACTTTGAAACATGTAACTAGCAGAAAATAACTGACCAACATGGAAGTATAATTAAGCTGATAAGGAAAATGCGATTTACGCTTCAATGGGAAACACGTACTACATGTCGGCCGGGAATTACTTGGAGAACAAAACAACGCAGATCACAACGGCCCCATTTCCAGCTGAGGATTATTTTTTTGGAGCGAAAAATATAAATGTTCTCGAACAATTCGGAATTCCCCGGCTGAAAATTAATTTCTGAGCCTGGCACTTGGTACCATTTTCCTTGCGACCTAGGCATATGCGTTGTTTTGCTCTCCAACATTAAATTTCCCCGTAGCTGAGAATACTCAATCTCTGCATTATTTTATCTCCCTCAAAAATTGGTTTTACCTTTGGTGATATGGCGTTAATACAACGTATAAGATAGTGTGTGTTTCTTTGTAAACAGACTGACCAGTTTGATGATGTAGAGAAGTCGGCAGTTTTTGTGTTTTAGGTAAAATATAAGTCAAACTTTAGGACAAAATTCCAAGTTTGTTTTCATCCGAAAGGTACAAATCTATACCAAGGTGGGTAAATCGGCCGGCGCCTTAAAAAAAAATACATGTATTCTTTGGCTAATACTCGAGGTTAATAAATGTAGATTGAAATAAATCCACACAATTCAAACAATTTCAACAAACAATTTATATTCGTGAAAAATGTAAATGCCTGAGCTTAAGTCTAACTCTAAATCTGTGAAACATCGATGAACATAACATTACCATGGACCATGGAGCTATAGATTTATCCGTGCATGGACCAAGTAGGCCTACAATTCAGTCATTCAGAGATAAATTATGCCAATTTGTAAACACGAATTACACTTTACATTTTCACATTATTTGAAAACAAAATAGCCCAAAAGTAAAATGGTGAAATTTATTTTTCAAACATGCTGCAATAAAACAAAGGATTGATAGATATGGTTACATTTTACATAATTTTTGTTTGAAAAGTATATAAAATACAATACGATGGTATTTAAATTAAATTGAGCACATCTGAGGACAACGCAAAATGCGTCACAGTACAGATGCACTACATGCATTTTCGATCGAGGGAAAACTACTTTATGATGAATGTGGTCGATCGTTCGCGGGCACTGGTGCTACATGGACATTCGGCTTGTTATCTGCAATACTAAAAAAGACAATGAAACATGTTAATATTTACTGGACACCATACTGAACTGATGTATTGAAAAGGTTGCATTCCTAAACATTTTTTTTAAAGAGTACCGGCTGGCCAACATAATGTTCACAGTTTTATAATGTTTATTACTGGGTCATCGTACGGCATTATATTGGTAATGTAGCCTACATGTATAGCATTTGTTCCGTGTCGCCCAGGTCCCGACTGCGCTGCACGTGCAGCGTTTATTTGTCTTATTCCCACTATCAATAATACTGTACAAAACACTCTGCTCGCAACAACAACTCGGGCAGCTGACTAAAATAAGACCGCGTGGCACGTCGAGATTGCATGCTCACGGGGAAGTCCCAAATTGCACACTATGACTCATGGGATCGGCAAGCCAATGGCAAAATTTCTTACTTGCTACGTTTTGGATGTTGACCAATCCATGGAAGCGTTATATACATAAAACGCCACGCATTGGTTGGTGTGGTTAGTCAGCTTCCGCCGAACAGGATCGAATTCACGATACATGAACGGAGAACGTGAGAAACCTCACAGTTTTCGAAACAATTGCCGAGCCTGAAAATGATACTATAAATGGCAAATACCAGGAAAATAATAACGGAACACAACACTAATACCGTTTAAGGCTGCATAATCGATCGCATTAATTTTGTTGGCAGTGATCATAATTTATTTTGTTTTAATCGGACAATCGCATCTTGTAACCCCCAACCGTACAAATACAAACAGGAAATCAAATTTACAATAAAGAAAGGTTGAAATTTGGGAAAAGGCCTACATTAGATTAGCCAAACATCACCAAATCAGTTACAATTTTGAGTTTCTCCCGGTTTTCTGAAATTTGTAAATCTTTCTCTGATCTCCAGCGATGTTTATTCAAAAATAAAAACGATCTCACGTTCAGGGTGCAGACCACTAAATAAATTCCCATAGGCTCCCACGAAAAGTGGCCAATTAAAAAAAAATAATTAAAACTACTCATAAGTTTCTGACCAATACGGCAAAATAAAGGTGAAAACTTCAATTTGCATTTTCTTTTCAATTTTCTTGTCTATAGGGTATTATTTGTTCTCCAACTTTGAAAATGAAAGGGTGGTGCTGATCGCGTAGCGCGAAGCACTAACGGCGTGGGGTCCGGGGCCCGCTTTAATAAGGGCCCCGGGGAAATTTGGATTCTATGCTCTGTGATGCATTCTAAGGCAATTTCTGTCCACTTTACTCACATTTTTTTGTGTGCAAAAGTTGTCAAGATTTGTATAAGACTTCCATTTATTATAAGCACAAAATGATTATAAAACAGAACATCAAATAAAAGATCAGTAGGCCTACCGACTATTTGTTCCAAAATTTCAATTTTCAGTTATTGATCTAGGTAGCTAAAATGTGTTAAGACCAAGCGTTTTGTTTTAGGTTTATTAATTAATAAGGTTTACCCTATTAACAATTTTAACAAACATATCTAATTTTATTCACGTCCAAAATTAGACAAGAGACTTGGTTGGTCCCACATTCGAATAATAATTTTGAAAATCAGTTTAAAACCGAAGAAAATATGTGTAATGGTTGAGCAAAAATAATTTAACCTCAAAATTCCGAACACATTGGAATAAAACTTAAAAGTGGCCTCAGCTTAAAAAAATTACTTGGGTAGACCAGTTTTTAAGTTTTGATACCATATTTTATGGGCCTAGGTAGACATTATATTCTAAATTTCACAGAGAAATCAAGAGAAAATTACATTCATTCCAAACGAAACGTGATGACAAGTTATAAGAAAAATCTTAGCTAAGAGCGAAAATCATCGCGGTAAGGTAAAATCCCGTTGTGGCAAGATTAGTGTCACAGTGTCACAACTTTTTGTAGGCATTTGTTCCTCATAATTTCCAAAAATGACTTCTTATTTCATGTGAATGTACGATAAATCATCGAAAATGTAGTTTGAATAAAGCAAGCTCATTCAAAATGCCGATGTTTCGGAAGAATTTCGTCGAAGTTTCGCGATCGATCGCGTAAACGTAACCAGATTTGTGACCACGTGCGCAGACCGTATGCAGCAAAAGTAGGTCTCTTGCAGTGCACGTGTACATTGCAAGGCCGGTCGACTCGCTGCTCAGTTCAGTACATCTGTTTAATGTATGTCAATTCGAGTTGCCTCGCGTCGCAAATTTGACAGTTCGTGCGAAATCATTGGAAAGTTTCGAAGGTTAGAATCGAAAATAAAGTGATTCTCATTGTTTCCAGATTATTTCTGTAGTAATTATTTACTGTACAGTAAAAAACGTAAACGTGGCGGCATGATTTTAAGCGTGGCGGCGATTTTTAAGCGTGGCGGAAAATTGCGGCTGCCGCAGAAAGCGTGGCGGTGCGCCACGTCCGTTCTACACGTTGGAGAATGAATTGTTCCGGCGAAAAGTATATTCAAAGAAAAATACCCCTAAAACGGCCGAATTGACCGGTGCCAGACCCAAAATGGTACCCCTCCACTACAGGGCAAAAAAAAGAGCGAATTTAGGGCCTGATTTCATCCAAACGGCTCCAAGGTGAAAGTCCAAACTCTGGTGATCGGGTTCCACTTCCCACGTAGGGCTCACCAGACGCTTTAAGAGAAAAGATTTTACAGAAAATTAATGAGCTCCGCGGACCGATTTGGGCCTATTTTACTGGTCCGCACCTTTCACACCATGTGCTTCCTGTCTTGCTTGCGCCTCCACGTGTTGCGACATTACTTCGCTGGTACGCGGTACATTGCATGCATGCATACCCTATACAAAAAGCGCGCGGTTACCAGTCACAGAAGCTTCGAGATGGCTGGCTGACTATTCGGTGCAGCATGGCATGACGCCAGCGCCAATGTTTACGTTTTGGATCTTCATTGAGATCGTCGCTTTCGGAAGGTTTTTATGATTATTTTATCAGGCCAGATCAAGTATACTGGTACGTGAAAATTATGTTTCTACTTGGCCCGGACAAAATAACTGATTGAATTTCAAGTCAGATTTACCTGATTAGGAAAATAAAATGTGAGATAGGCCTGGGCCTATTTTGAAAGGCCGGACGGTCGGAATATTTTTGGGATCTCGCAACAATTATTTTTAAGTAAAAGCGAAAACTTCACTCGATCAGGAGTCAGGACGTTTGATTATTGGACAGAAAAATAACAGGAAACCACGTCCCCAATCTCCTCAATTTCCTCCAAACAGATGTCCCCACTTCTAAGTTTTTATAGGACCGACACAAATTTTGGTCAATCGGCGGGCAAAAATGTTCAGATACTTATTCATATCCGATAGTAAACTTTGCGGTCTGACAAATTTCTCAGACACTTACCATTAAGATTTTTACAAAGTGCAAAATGTACACACACAAATTAAACAATTGTTGGAGAAGAAAATAATGCTGGTCGCAAAGAGAATGGTACCAATAAGTCCCTTAGAAACTCACAAAATAATTTCCAGCCGGGGATCGGAATGTACTTCTTGAGGGAGAAAAATAATGCATGTCGCAGAGAAGTCCGTGGGAAAAAAACCCACAAGAATATGCGGCCAAACTTGTTTGGTGAACCATGGGTGAACGCACAATACTCCCCAATTACTGTTGGAGACAACAATAAACCACAAGTGGACGATTGTAATTGTCTGCAGATTAACTCAAAAGAAGGTGTCAATACATGATGTCTGGCTGTGAAGATTAAGTAGCAGCACATTGTCCGTGCTGTGCGTGTAAGGTCCACACGATACACGCTACTGGTTATGCAAATGTGTGGTTGACATCCTGTATCGTGTGGATTAGGCACATTGTATAAACGTTTAAGAAGCCCTGTGATTCTTGAGCGTGCAACGTGCGAGCGTGCGGCCGTTCACTAATAGCGTGCATTGAGCAGCGTGATTTTTGGGCGGTACTGTAGTTCTTAGCAAGTCCAACTTGACCACTGAAGAGATCGGGGTACTGCTTTCGCACATCCGGGGAGCTGGTTGGAGGCGGAGATTGCGAAGTGGTGTCATTCACGAGCATTACTTTACCAGCTGTAATAGTAATGCCAAGGTTGCGGATTAAGTCCAGTCCCATGATCGGAATTCCGGATTGTACTACGAAGATGTGCGCTTGAACACTATGCTCAGGATTGCTGGAAAGACAACTTACATGTAACAACTGGTTTGCGAATCCTTCCTGAACGTCAAACAGAAACAGGTTCAGGTGTTGACTCAACTTTAGGCTTGTTTACTGGTACTCCTGTTTTAGTACTCTGACTTTCACCTGAGAAGTCTGCTTCTTTGGTTGTACCAACTGAACTAGGTTTTTCAGTCATTGTGGGTTTCTGTACCTCACATTCAGGTAAGTACTCAGGAATTTGGAACTCAGACTCTGTTATAGGTTCATCTTTAGCTGAAATCATCTGATCTACATGAACACTTGTTACTTTGTTTCCAATTTCAACCAAGTATCTTTTTGTTCCACACACTTCAACTATTTTCCCAATTTCCCATTTATCTCGAGAGGACTTACAGGGTGGACTGAGAACACGAACCTGCTCGTCTATCTTGAAACTCCTCTCCTTTTTCTGGGAGTCAAAGTGCTGTTTTTGACTTCGTTGTTTTTGCTCAACCCTTTTGGCCAAATTGGGCTGAAGCAGGCTTAGGCGTGTTCTGAGCCTTCTCTTCATCAAGAGCTCTGCCGGTGAGTACCCTGTTGTAGTGTGTGGAGTTGTCCTATACTTTAGCAAGAAACTAGCCAGGCGTTGTTTAATGCTAAGTTTTGAGCTACCCTGCAACACTTGTTTCTTCAAGGCTTCTTTGACAATTCTAACGGACCTTTCCGCTGCCCCATTGGAGGCCGGATGGTACGGGGGAACTAGTATGTGTTTGACACCATTCCGCTGCATGAACTCTTTGAATAGTCCAGAACGAAACTGAGGCCCATTGTCAGAAACAAGTTCTTCAGGTAACCCATGACACGCAAATATGGATCTCAACTCATCTATGGTACGCTCTGTAGTAGTGCTAGACCCCATGTGTTTAACCTCAATCCACTTGGAATGACTATCTACTAATACCAAATAGTGACTATTGTCTTTCTCACAAAAATCAACATGTACTCTCTGGAATGGTCTGCTTGGAAATGACCAGGGCTGTAGTGGTGTTTTAGCAGGTTTATTGCGGCAACTCTGGCAAACACTACATTTGTTCACAAGTGTTTCAATGTGAGTATCAATGACAGGCCAGTACACAAAACTTCTAGCAATTGACTTCATACTCACTATACCAGGATGTTCGGCATGGAGTTCGAACAAAATCTTGTCTCTCAAGGACCCTGGTACTACAACTCTGTTACCCCACTTGATACAACCCTGCTCACATGATAATTCATGACGCCGATTATGATAAGGCTTCAACTCTGAGCCCAAATCTACACTGATATCTGACCAACCGTTCAATGTCTGTTCATACACTGACTTGAGTACTGTGTCTTTCTGAGTCTCTGCTGCAATTTCCATTGCAGTCACTGGAAAGTTCTCATCTACCACTTCCAGAGTGTAGATGGAATTCTCGGCTCCTATGTTAGAGTTCTCATGTGGTAAGCGAGAGAGTGCGTCTGCTACCGCGTTACATTTGGAACTCCAGTATTCGACTTTGTAGTCGTACTGTGACAACAAAATTGCCCAGCATTGCATCCTACAAGCTGCTGTGGATGGCACTGCAGACTTGGGACCAAGTATCGCGAGTAATGGCTTATGGTCCGTTACAAGGGTGAAATGTCTGCCAAGGAGAAACTGATGGAATTTCTTGACTCCAAACACGATGCTGAGTGCTTCCTTCTCGATCTGCGCGTAATTGCGCTCCGCTGGCGTCAAAGTGCGAGATGCGAAGGCGATGGGCCTTTCCTGTCCATCGTCCATGACGTGGCTGATCACTGCGCCTACACCATAACTTGAAGCATCACAGGCAAGTCGCAATTCGCGAGTTGTGTCGTAGTGAACAAGCAGTGTGCTGCTTGTCAGGTTTTCCTTGCAGATGTCATATGCACTTTGCTGTTCCTTTCCCCAGGCCCATTTCACCTCTTTTTGCAATAGAAGATGTAGTGGCTGTAGTACCGTCGCAAGGTCGGGAAGGAATCGTGCATAGAACTGCACCATTCCTAGGAATGATCGTAGCTCGGTCACGTTGGTCGGCTTTGGAGCATTCACGATGGCTTCGACTTTCGCCTTCACTGGACGAAGTCTGTTGGCGTCTACTCTTAGTCCAAGGTAGACCACTTCTGACTGCACGAATGCACATTTGCTTCGTCGTAGCTTGACATTGTGACTGTCCAGACGTGCAAGAACTTGCTCAAGGATTTCCAGGTGCTCATTCATATCCTTCGTGGATATCAGCAGATCATCCTGGTTACACATGCAGTGTTGAATTCCCTGAAGCAATTTGTCCATGACCGACTGGAAGATCTTTGGGGAGGACTTCACACCATAGGGCAGCTTGGTATATGAAAACAAGCCCTTATGTGTGTTGATAGTCAGGTACAGTTGACTTCCTTTATCTACGTTCAGTTGGGCGTATGTGTGAGACAAATCCAGTTTGGTGAAGACTTGTGCTCCGCTAAGTTCTGCATACAGATCTTGCGATGTTGGCAATGGGTATTGCTCGTCGTCAACAACTTGGTTGATTGTGACTTTGTAGTCACCACAGAGTCTAACATTTCTGTCGGCTTTGGGTACAGCCACGACCGGTGTTGCCCAGTCGCTCTGGTCTGTCTTCACTAGTACTCCGTTGCGCTCCAACTTGTCCAGTTCCTCCTCCACTTGTTGCTTTAGTGCGTATGGCACCGGTCTCGGACGACAGTACACGGGTTTAGCATCTTGCTTGATTCGGATGTGTGCAGCATATCCTGTTATCCCTGTGTAACTGTCTGCGAACATGTCTGCATGTTTGCTCAGCAAGCTGTCGAGACGCGACTTGGATGAGTTGACGCTGAAAATGTTTTTCCAGTCGAGATTAAGTCTACTCAGCCAGTCTTTTCCCAGTAGTGTCGGCTTATTCCTGTAGCTGGCCACGATAATGGGCAGTGTTGCTGACTGACCATTGTGTTGAACTCTGCAGTCCACTTGTCTGCGAGTCTCCAACAGTTCACCGGAGTAGGTTCTCAGCTTGACCTTACTCTCGTGCAGTGGTACATGAGAGAACTTGTTTTCATACAAGTCTTCACTCATTACTGAGCAGTCCGCTGCCGTGTCGATTCGCATGTTGATCAACTGGTTGTTAATCAACATGTCAGCTCGGAAATCTTTGCCTTGGTTGGCCGTGGGCTTGTCAAAACCAGTTGCATAAATGGTATACAACCCAAGTTCATCTCCGTCCGGGTTTGCTTCCAAGTTGTGAACTCCTTTTTGTTGGTGTTGTCGCTTATGTCCTGCAGGTTGCTTGCTGCCTGTTTTGGGCTTAAGTTGACACGCCGATGAGATGTGACCTTTCTTCTGGCAAGTGTAGCATTTGGCTGTTTTGAACGTGCATGACTGGGGTGAGTGATTACCGTTGCAACGGTACCAACTGGCAGAACTCGACTCTCGCTGCTTCAGTTTTGTAGCTTTAGGTTTGACTACAGGAATGGCCCTTTGACTATGAACAGCCGCCGCCGGTTGTGGCGGTCGGAACTCGCGAGCATTCTTAGTTGCCATTTCCATCGTTGTGGCTATCTTGCATGCCTTCTCAAATGTGAGATCCGCAGTGTTGAGCAGTTTTGACTGAATCCGCTCATCAACAAGGCCACATACAAATCTGTCACGCACTGCGCGATCAAGAAATGTTCCAAAATTGCAATGCAATGTCAAGTTTTTCAAGGCAACAATGTACTCACTGATTGTCTCATGTTGCTTCTGGTTTCTGGTGCCAAACTTGTAGCTCTCAGCAATCTCCAGAGGCTTAGGACTGAAGTGTTGCTCCAACTTGATCATAATGTCGTTGTAAGGCACTTCTTTTGCCTTCATAGGCACGAGGAGGTTCACTACTGTGCCGTTCACGGACCAATTTCCGTGAGCAGAATCGCTTTCATGCGTTCACGAGTCTCATTTGTAGCGATCACAGCTTCTCCTTCGCCGGTCATCTCCATTATGTTGTTTGCCTTGAAGAACATGTCCGCTCTTTCCATATACCAGCTGAACGGCTCCTTACTTTTGTCGTAAGGACCGAGACTCCCGATGTAGCCCGTTGACACGGGTGCCGCCATCTTGTCCCGTTGTTTACGCATCCCTTGACCTGTATCGCATGTACTGTGTGTGAGTCTCTCGTTGCTATGCTAGCTACACACGCGGACTCATGCGCGTGTATCATACACCGTGCAGAAACTGACGATCGTAACAACTAAAAGTCACACCAGAAAACTCCGTTTTGGTGTACAGATTCACCTAAAACTTGTCTCAGAGGAGCTCTACGATCATATGGTGATCTCGACGCGAAAAACAGATTGTTGTCGAGATCCCATCCTCGTCGCCAATTGTGGTATACTTGGGTAATAATTGTACACTGGACTACGTTATTTGCCAGTCAGTATCAAGAGTGATTTATTATGTAGCATGTACTGCGCAAGCGCACAGACTAATTACCATAAAGCAATAGCTAGTGCATGGATATATTACAGCCATCTAGGAAGAGCACTGAGCCAGTCTGGCCCAAGCCATCTAGGAAGAGCACTGAGTCGGTCAGACCCAGCCATCTAGGAAGAGCACTGAGTCGGTCTGACCCAAGCCATCTAGGAAGAGCACTGAGCCGGTCTGACCCAAGCCATCTAGGAGGAGGACTGAGTTGGTCTGACCCAAGTCATCTAGGAAAAACACTGAGTCGATCTGACCCAAGCCAACTAGGAAGAGCACTGAGATGGTCTGACCCAAGCCATCTCAGAAGAGAAGTGAGTCGGTCATACCCAAGCCATCTAGGAAGAGCACTGAGACGGTCTGACCCAAGCCATCTAGGAGGAAGACTGAGTCGATCAGACCCAAGCCATCTAGGAGGAAGACTGAGTCGGTCTGACCCAAGCCATCTAGGAAGAGCACTGAGCCGGTCTGACCCAAGCCATCGAGGAGGAAGACTGAGTCGGTCTGACCCAAGCCGTCTAGGAAGAGCACTGAAACAGTCTGACCCAAGCAATCTAGGAAGAGCACTGAGCCGGTCTGACCCAAGCCATCAAGGAGGAGGTCTGAGTTGGTCTGACCCAAGACATCTAGGAAAAACACTGAGTCGATCTGACCCAAGCCAACTAGGAAGAGCACTGAGATGGTCTGACCCAAGCCATCTCAGAAGAGCGGTGAGTCGGTCTGACCCAAGCCATCTAGGAAGAGCACTGAAACAGTCTGACCCAAGCAATCTAGGAAGAGCACTGAGACGGTCTGACCCAAGCAATCTAGGAAGAGCACTGAGTCGGTCTGACCCAAGCCATCTAGGAAGAGCAGTAAGTCGGTCAGACCCAAGCCATCTAGGAAGAGCACTGAGCCTGTCTGACCCAAGCAATCTAGGAAGAGCACTGAAACAGTCTGACCCAAGCAATCTAGGAAGAGCACTGAGACGGTCTGACCCAAGCCATCTAGGAAGAGCAGTGAGTCGGTCAGAGCCAAGCCATCTAGAAAGAGCACTGAGTTGGACTGACCCAAGCCAACTAGGAAGAGCACTGAGAAAGTCAGACCCGAGCCATCTAAGAAAAGAGTTCTCTGTCAGAGCATGGGCTATAAGGCGAGTCCGATTTCTTGGATCAAACATGGATGGTGTGAAAAGGCGTTTAGATGTCAATATGGCCCAGTTTGATGACCTGTCATTGCTGATCCAAACATTTGGTGTTTAGTGCTGTTTTTACTTATGTGAATACAGTCGACTCCCGTTACTACGAGCTCGGAAATAACGAGCATATTTCCCCAGTCCTGATCAATTTGTGCACATTACTATGGAGAAAAATTTGGTTATTACGAGCATGGGCATTACGAGATTCCGGGTATAACGACGACTTTGACTGACCAAATGCGAGCAAAAACATTGTTCTCAACCCATTTACGACATCTTTTCAAACCTTTTGTCGGCGATCTTCCAAGTTCCAATTCTGACAACGTAGCTTCACCAGTGTGCCGATGTTAAATCTATTCAATGGGATGGCGTGAATTAGCGAGCGCAGAACCATGCCTGTCAAGTCACTAATCCCCCCGCTGCGGTTTCCTTAGCCCGACTAGGTTCATGACTGCGGCACCATGCCGCTGAGTAGGCCCTACAATGTAAACGGACAATGGGGGCGCCCAGGAGATAATCAGCGTAACTTAGCTTTGTAAGAAGAGATTTAAAAGCATTGCCGCTGGAACATCAGCAGCGGTGGGGTGTAATTGCTCCCAATTGTTGTCCGTTGTGGTTATTAGAAATATAAATCGCACCCTGTCTTTTGAAAAAGGGTGATCGATACAATGTTCAGGGGACATCCTACGGTAGACCTACGGGTCATCTGCGGTTGGCTGGGGGATCGCGGACATCTTTAACGCCGATTTAAATGATCTGTTTTATTGCCTTACCCCCGATAAAACAATGGCTTGTACCAGAGAGCAGTGCCATGGTGGAAAAAAAAAACGGGTTTTAATAAATAATTGAACTATCCCACAGAAATCATGTGACGCCAAAAATAATAATAATCAGAAGTGTAAAAAGTAATATTCCCCATTGTTAATATAATATTATAGCGCCCTCTCTTGATTTATTATAACAAATTAAAAACGGAAGCGAAGTCGCCTGGCACGATTTGTGCGAGTGACATACTTACGTACGTCCGTGATTCTTCACAGCGATTCTTCACAGCAGTTGATGCCGTCTACTTCCGATTCAGGTCGTCAATTATTATACTCTTGAAGCAGTATTATTTTTTTCATTTATTCATCATCATATACATGTACATTAATGACATATACAAACATAAAATCATGCATTTTGTTCGTGTTTTCACGAGTTCCCACGTGCGTTACACAATCACAAGACGCACATGTACAAATAGCACGTAACTTGGGTGCAACAAATGACGGAAAACTGCGCTCCGGGTTGTAACAAGGTTCCGGTTACAACAACAAAATTGTGAAAGTCCGACGGACCTCGTAATAACGGGAGTCGACTGTACATGTTGAATAGTAGTAAAAATGCTATACATAGGTATGTATATCGTGTGTGGACCGCACTGGTTTTCACTGGCCCATGCCTCGTGCTGTGTCTGCAGAGGGGGTAATGCACCCTCAGTGACCGGTCTTTTATAAAATTTTTAATTTGGCATGGATTTATTTCGCCTAACAGCCCCAAACCCCTCAAACTCCAACAGGTAAATTCTGTTGAGTTTTGGCTTATTTGGCACTAAATAGTAAGGACTTGTTGTTGGACTTTGTTTGAGTCAGTATAAAATGTCCAGGAGTACACTGTTTCATTCTGACAGGTTTGGGGAAGTGAGGCATGAAACCTGTAGAAACAAGTGTTGGAGTTTGCGGAAAGTGCACTGGCATTTTTTGTGTAGGTAAGGCTACCCATGGCCTATAGTCAGCAGTTGCACAGTAAGTTGTGGTTGTGCACTTGTGTTATGAAAGGCATTGTAGCATTTTGTTCAAAGGCATTGTGGCTTTTCGTGTGGTTTGGGACAGTTGGTGTACAGTACATCAAGGCATAGACACCTCAAGTCAATCAAACTACAACAGCTGGAGCCCTTTGAAGTTTGTAAGGTTCAGTACCAAATATGACCAAACCTGTGACCAAAGCTGTGTTCCCATTGGACTTATTTTGGTTAAACTACCACGACTTTCCTGTAAATAGACAAAATTAAAGGTAGTAAGAAACCAAATCAGAAATGTTCACAGATTTACGTATAACTTACAGGGTATGAAGGTGGTGGTCGTAGAAACATACTGTTAACATTTATCTGCCTGAAATGGTGTATTTATCCAGAAATTAATAAAACAACGACCGAAAATCTTTTTGATTCTTTGATAAAGACCAAAGTATGATACTACCTTTAAGTCCAATGGGAACACACAGTAAACTTACGTCCCTGTGAACTTACCGCGAACGTGATGTAAATTTAACAGGCCGAAAGTGGTCGCGGAAAACTTTCGCGCAGCCACGGTAACTTAACAGGGACTCAAAAATGTCCAATGGGAACACTTCCCGTGGGTAAACGTACCGCGAGCACGCTGTAAAACAGTCCAGCTTCCTGTATTACGTCACCAGTACACGCAGGCTGTACAGTGAGTGCGCGAAAATACTTGCACTACGGTTCCCAGTCTCCTTGCCATGTCATCAATATCAGTGGGTAAACGTGCCTTGAAAAATTGTACGTTTACATACCGGTATGTACGTTTCTCGTTCAAATACTTGTACTTTAAATGTGTCAGATTTTACAGATTTGGGCACTGTGATTTAGGTTTCTGCATGGGCCCAATAAATTCTTCATCCGTTTTTCACTGTTTTGCTTGCTATATAGTCATGTGACGTAGGCCAAGTTCGTGTATATGGGGATAATAATAATAATAATGGTTACTTATACAGTGTGTATAAAAAAAACGCAACAGGATTTAAATTCGAATTTGTGAAGATTGTGTTAGCTTTACAACAATAGTATCACGTTAAAGCCACATTTCTCCTCTTTCCAATGATATGTTTTTTTTATTCATACACGATCACAGATGGCTGAGTATTAATAAATCATACTCTTTGGACAGTGGGTCAGAGTGGACTTGGGACCAAGTTTTACATACGGCTTTCAGAGCATCAAACTCATCAATGATTCTTTGTCAGAAAGTTGCAATATCAGGGGCCAATTTTATAAAATTGTTAAGCACAAAAATGTGCTAAGCATGACATTTCTGTCTTAATAAAAACAGGGTTAACAACCAAATTTCCACGTGTTGTGTATCACTTGTGATTGTTCTTTGGCTGTTGTTCGCTGACCATGAATATCAAATGGAATTTTCAATGGTGGTTTGTTTTATTGGGCGAGACATTCTTGTGCTAAGCAAATTTGTGTGCTTAACAGTTTTATGAAATTGGCCCCTGGTGGAGGGGTTATTAACCCTTTGCCAAAGAAAACAGTTACAAATCAGACCTTGAAATGAATACTTACAGGTTTTAAATGAAAATGTGATTGGGATTACTGAATTAATGGAAAACTTTCCTATGCAACAAAGGGGTGTGTTCAGACACCTATGGAGGGCACAGGATGGCGCATCAGCCCATCGACTACCGGTAGTTGCAGTAAGAAACAGATTGGCTGAGGTATTGGGACATCAAGTGATTGCTTGTATCATGATGTGGAGTGGCCATCGCGATCTCCGGATCTGACTTGTGACTTTTTCTTCTGGGGTTATCTCGAGAGCAAAGTGTGTATTACCCTCCACTTGGTATTGCAACTCTCCGACAAAGAATCATTCATGTGTTTGATGCTCTAAGCCGTGTGTAAAACTTGTCCATTCTGACCCATTGTCCAAAAAGAATGATTACTCAGCCATATGTGACCGTGTATGAATAAAAAACATATATCATTGGAAAGTGGAGAAATGTGGCTTTAACATGATATTATTCACTTTGCTGTAAAGCTAACACAATCTTCACAAAGTTGAATTTAAATCCTGTTGCGTTTTTTTTTATACACACTGTATAAGTCACCATTATTATTATTATTATCCACATGCCGTGTGTGCCTACTGGAAAGAATGAATGCCGATGCGCGAAAGTTACGTCAAGATATGAGTCATATCCTGCTCGGGTCAAAGGTGATTTGTCCACCGTCCGCAATGTGTGCACTTATTACGGCCAATAAACTGTCCGCGGTGGTAAATTAAAGTTTAAGCGGGAACGCACAGTAGATTGACATGAAGGAATGTAGCGGTAAGTTACCGTGTTGCCACGTAAAAAAAAAGTCCAATGGGAACATGGCTCAAGTGTTGAAGTATGTTTGGTTAAGTATGCTTCCTAGTACAATGGCATAGGGGGTTAGGTACATGATTGGTACAGGTCAAAGAACAGCACTCACACTTTGTCAAATCAAACATGTACATGTACTGTAAAATAACACATCTCAATCAGACATCTGAGTCGCGAGAAGATAGCGAAAACCTGACTCATTGTTTATAAAAACATAAAGAATGGTTTTAAACTTACCATGAGATCAAAACTTTTTTCAACCTTTGTTTTACTTATTTCTTCTGCACCATTTCAGGTTGAAATATGTTGACAGTATGTTTCTACCAGCACCATCTTCATACGCTGAAAGTAAATCTGTTTCTGTTTGGGTCTGTTACCAATTCTGTACTGTACCTTTTTTTTCAGATTGGCATAAATTTGCTAAAGTGGGAGCCATTAACTGTGCTGATAAACAGAACTCAAAGGTTTGCAGTGAATATGTTGATAAGGGATTTCCAACATTGCGGGTAAGTCAAATTAATGGTAAATGTTAAATCCGTTTTTGTTGCCTAGTTGACACCCACTTTTATTAATTAATTTGCATCTAGCAGTCACATGGGCCTAATTTACACATCACAAACAAAAAACACAACTGACAAAATATCTGGTTGGGAAGGTGAGGGCAAAGTGCCCCCAAGGGCGCCCGTCACAGTTGGGTTATCCAAACCCATCACACCCATGGGCTGAACTTATTTCTCCCCATCTCATTAATGTACCAAAACTTTGTCAAAACAAAGCAGTATGATAGCACATCACTAAAAAACAAAAACTTAGCAATTATTTAGTGGGGAAGGTGAGCTCTATGGGGGCCAAAAGGGGGACTAGAGATCTATGTCTGTCTGCAACAGAACATAGGGCTTTTCCACAACATGCTTTTAAAATTAAATTATGCATCTGGAACATTTAATCTATATGAGAACATAGAAGATAAGTAAAAACAGTGCACAATTAAGTAATAGATCACCCAAGCTTTCGGTGCGATGCACCTTCTTCAGGGGAATGGAAAGGCATTGAACTCGATGTTCATTCCGTCAGGGTGGAGCGTGCCGAGTTGGAATATGATCCGCTGTTCCAAAGAATGGCGCTGTGTGTCGGAGGAGGCCATGGTAACAACGCAGACGCACATGTCCTTGGTTGAGTGCGATGGCGCGCTGAAATGTTCAGCCACCGTCAGGCCAGGTGTCTTGAGGCAGACACTCCGGAGGTGCTCCGTAAAGTGATCGGCGAGACGACGCTTGGTCTCACCGATGTACAGCATGCCACAACGCGTGCAAGTGATGCAATAGATGAGATTGGTGGTGGTTCAACTGTAGTGGCCACGGATGTAATAATGACCAAGGGGCCCATTGATATGACAAGTGTTGTGTACATGTGCGCAGGTGTTGCACCTCGGGCGATGACCGGGAACTGTACCAGGAGGGTTGATACTTGCACTACCAGTGGTGGGGAGTCTTGACCGCACAACGATATCGCTGATTGATCGGTCCTGTCTGAATGAGCAGAGTGGGGCTGTGGACTTAGTGAAGATATTGCCGGTATCAGGTTCTTCTTGAAGTGTCTTGAAGTGTTTAAGGACGATGTCTCTAACAGCCAAGTTGAGTGGATGATATGTAAGCACCAAAAGGATGCGGTCTTGCTGTTTAGGTGGTGCTGAGGAGATCTTGCGAAACTGAGGAGATCTTGTGAACAGCTGTATCTGTAACAGATGTAGGGTAGCCCCGGCCCGGCGGTGGAAAAATCCATTCATCTGATTGCATCGTTGTTTGAATGAATTATCCTCACTGCACAGTCGACAAAGTCGCAGAAGTTGGCTGTAAGGGATGGCATTCTTACATTTAGTGGGATTAGAAGACTCGTAGTGTAAGTAGCTGTAAGAGTCTGTAGGTTTGTAGTGGACAGATGTGGTAAGTGAGTTATCGTCAATGGACAGTTTGATGTCAAGGAAGGTGACGGATACATTGGAAATTTCAGAGGTGAAATGTATTGCTGGGTGGAGGTTATCAGCAAAATTAATGAATTGCTGGACATCTTCCCTTGTTCCCGATGTAGCACCAATGATGTCGTCAATGTAGCGTTTGTACAATTTCAGTGTGGGGCCATGGAAATTGGACATAAGCTGCTCCTCGAGATATCCCACAAAAAGGCATGCATAGGAGGGACCCATACGAGTTCCCATGGCAACCCCCTTTTGTCTGCTGGTAGTGCTTCCCATCAAAGGTGAAGTTGTTGAGAGTCAGAACCAGTTCAGCCAATCGAAGGAGGGTGGTGGTACATGTAGGTGGGTAACACTCAGGACGACGGTCGAGGAAATGGCGAAGCGCAATCAAGCCATCGGCATGGGGTATGCTCGTGTACAAAGACTTAACGTCCATACTGAACAGGAAGTTGGATGGACCGGTGAACGTGAAGTCGGCAAAAGTATGGAGGGCATCATTGGTGTCCTTCACGTAGGAGGGTAGTTGACAAACCATTGGAGACAAAACCAAGTCAAGATACTTCAGAGATCAATTCAGTGGGGCAATTACATGCCGAAACAATGTGACGGCCCGGATTGTCCTTCTTATGAATCTTAGGAAGCATGTAGAAAACCAAAGTTCTTGGAGAAGGGTTGATGAGTTTAGTAGCATTACCGGGTAGCTCACCTGTCTGAATGAAAGCCTTAATAGTATCAGAGACGATGCAATGGTGTGTAGTGGTGAGGTCATGGTCAACTAGTTGGTAGGAGGAGGTGTCAGAGAGCTGACGTTGAGCTTCCAACAGGAAGAGATCTTTCCTCCACACAACTGTTTTGCCTCCTTTATCAGCTCAGTTGACGACAAAGTTCTCATTGTTCTTCAGTGAGTGTAAAGCTTGACGTTCTTCCTTAGAGATATTGCGCTTGTAATAGCGAGAGTGAAGTTCAACACAGCGAATGTCAGCACGGCAGTTATCAATCACGAGATCGAGAGATTTGTTGAGGCCGGTGGGCGGACACCAGCTAGAAGAATGAGGGACCAGTCTGTCGAAGGTGTTGGCAGCAGGATTATCATCAGGATGAGGAGCTCTTGACAGTCTATCGACTTTATCATGGAAAAAAGCCTTAAGGCCTAGACGCCGAGAAAGCTGTTCAATATCCTGCCATGGATATCCATCAATGGTCGCATTCAGTGGGACAAAGTTTAATCCACGCTGAAGGACGGAACGTTGGGCGTTTAACGCCCAATGTAGATCAGGGGGAATGGTGACGACCAAATGTTCAGTATTAGAAGCAAGAAGTGGCTCTGCTGAGGTAGGCTGGCTGGGTTTGGGGCACAAGGATTCAAGTTTTTTATTCTTGACTGCACTCAACTCTGTGTGTAGCTCACAATTCAGGTCATGAATAATACCACAAATCAAATATGCTTGCTGGCCTGTGGATACTGAATACAGTCGTTGAGTTGAGTTGAGTTGTGTCTCAAGACACCTGGCCTGACGGTAGCTGAACATTTCAGCGCGCCATCGCACTCAACCAAGGACATGTGCATCTGCGTTGTTACCATGGCCTCTTCCGACACACAGCGCCGGGTGATCTATATTTTTATTGTGCACTGTTTTTACTTTATCTTCTATGTTCTCATATCATTCCAGTGCAACGCAGCAACTTTTTCTTATTTGTCACATTTAATCTATATGTATGTGTAACAAAGAACGACCATCCCTAATATGGACAAATGATAAAAGAATCATGGTCCTAGCTCTTACCACTTTTAAATGAGGAGCTGTTTGACAAGAAGTTGAGATCACAGAGCTGAGGTCAAACAATGTGTCACAAAGAAAGACCTTGCCTAACAATGATATTTGATGAAAGAATCAATTGATTTTTTGTCGATGTTTAAAGATTTTGATTATTGGGGAAAAAAGAAGAAGACAAAAAAAATCAGAACAAACAGTAAAGCTTTTCCGCAATTATGTGGAAAAGCCAACAAGAGAACAAATTCACGAAAAGACAAAATATAAACCAAAGGACAAAACTAGAATAAGACAACTTCACAAGAAGACAAAATTGAAGTTGAACAAAGGACAAAAAACAACAAGAGGACAAATTAACAAAAAGACAAAATCAAACAAAGGACAAAATAGTCCATGGGCCAGCCGATTTGTCGGTACCATCTGGAGGGACTAATTATAAATTGGGTTTTATGATGTAAACAAATATAAAAATGGCAAAATAATATGATGGATGGTCCAAAACGGTAGCTTATGACTACTTTTTTAAAGATTTCAAAGGTAAGTTTCAAAGTTCTGAGAGCCTCTTCCGTTTTGCGCAACAGACGACTGTTTAAAAGAAGGTAGGTTTGCGGTGACACCATGTAATCTCTTCTGTGAGAGTGTGTGGTTCTGAGAAGAACCATTGGTATTATCTCGACGTTCCAAACAGTGTGCTCTGTTCGTCCTCAGGCGAGTGACTGGCTGCGTGACTTCGATGATGCTGAATATAAGCTGGAAGGATGCATTGGACCGGAAACTGCTGGATTGCGTGGAATCCTACTGGATGAATGTGTATGTGTACTCACTGCAGGCATTGGAGCGTGACATTAGGGAACTAGGAGTGGTGGGGTGAGGAGCTAGAAGCTATGGGTATACCCCCCCCGGTAGGTGACCATTTGGCTTGTTGTGGTAGGGGGTGCCAGATGCTGCTTAGGTTGACTAGGTTGACTTTGGGTATAGATGACCCGACTGTCGGAGGGCTTGGGCTGTTGGTGATGGCGATATCCGTTGTGTTTCAGGGCTCTTGAGATGTGCTTCAGTTCTTCTTGGATGTGTGGTGGATCGCAGATCTTGTGGGCTCGCAGGACTAATGCTCGGTTGATTGATGATTTGATGTTGGGATGATGGAAAGAAGTACTGTGCAGGTACCGGTCTGTGTGAGTCGGCTCGCGGTAGACGGTGTGTCCCAACTTGGACGTCCAGGAAAGGGATGGAGTTTCTCTCTTCTTGTTCCATGGTGAATTTGATGTTGGGATGCAGGTTATTGATGTGCTCCAGGAATGTCTGCAGGTGTTCGGGTGTCTCTCCATCTGAAGCTGGATGATGTAACACAGGTGAGCAGCAAATCATGAATGTGTTGTGGGTTCAGGGCCTTGCGATCACCAAGGGTTTGGTCTTGTTCAAGGCGTTCTTTTGCGATGAGGCAGGCTTCTTCTGTAGGTAGGTAGGTTTGTGAATCTTGGTGAAATCTCTGGGTTGGACGATGTCTTGAAGAGACTGCCGGGAGCTGGTGATCTGCTTGTCCAATGATGCTAGCTGGGATCTGGTTCTGGAAATTTGGTAACGTAGTTGGGCACGGCTGGATTCTTGGAGGAGTGGCGGCTACTGATGGGGTCCTTGAGTCGAAGTCCATTCGGGATGATGTTGGAGTCATGGCAACGCTTGAGGAAAGTCAGGTTGTTGATGAGTTTAGAACATCATTTAGAGCAACGTTTCTAATTACTTTAGACATAGTTTCATGCAGTGTATATACACAAACTGCCTGCAACTTAAGAAGGAACAACTCAGTCGGACGCAATTAACTTGAACAGGTCACTCGGATTGCCATCTTGTAGTTTCTTTAATAAAGAAAACATAAACCAGAAGTTGCAAAACAAAATTAAAATGTCGCATTCAGTAATACTCCTCAACGTTAATATCGGCACGCCCATCATGGTAATGTGTCTAGGGCTGTTCTCTGTTAGGTGAATACAATTTCTTTAATTGTACGTGAAACTGCTATGCAACAATTTATAAATTCTTTAAACAGTTGTCTGTTGCACAAATCGGAAGAGGCTCTCAAAACTATGAAACTCGCTGTTAAATTCTTTTTAAAAAATAGTCAAAAACTACCGTTTTGGATCGTCCATCATATTGTTTTGCCCTTTTTATATTTTTTACATCATAAATCTCTATTGAGAATTAGTCCCTCAAGATGGTACCGATATGTGAAATTTCAGCCCCTGGCTCAAGGACTAAAATGGCAAAAGGACAAATCTTTTACAAAAAGACAAAACCAAAATCAAACTAGAGGTTGTGTCTGTTGAAACAGAACATAAGGCTTTTCCACATATGATATAGAATATTTCTCAAATAAAAGGTAATATCATACTTTAGTTTTTATAAAAGAAATACATATATATATATTCATGGGCAAAAATATCAAGACAGATAAAGTTACAGTCATCTGTGAAAATTTCAGTTCGATTGAATGCCCAATTTTTGAGAAAACAGTGAAAAACTGGCATTTTCTATTTGATTTTTTATTTTTTTAAAGATCAAAAAGATTTTCGGTCATTGTTTACTAATTTCTGGATAAATACACCCTTTCAGGCGGAAAAATGTTAACGTAAATCTGTGAACATTTCTATTTTGGTTTCTTACCAAAGTATGATACTACCTTTAATACACATCACCTATATTGTTTGATTAAGACATATGGTTTAAAAGTGACCATATCTCAACGTAAAAAAATTAATTTTAACCCATGGATTTAGTTGCAGGGTTAATAGAACACATTGTCATTTGACAAAAAAGACATACAATACTCTGCAACTTACATCAATAGTATTTCGATTAAGATTTGGTGCTGGTATTTAATAAAAAGACTTATGTGCAAATGTCTATGGCAAGATGTACACTGTAAACAAAGTTTAGATTCACGTAATCGGACATTACATGTATGTTATACACAGTGAATTACGTACATCGTACGTACATAGTGTATGGGGAATTGAGTTCGGGCATCATATGTTTTGTACATGATGTAATCTGTGTACAAAGTTAACGGGCTAGTGTGAGAAATATTTTAAAATTCATATAAAACCAAGTGATGACATCATGATTATGTAAGTATTCGATTCACATCTATGCTGTAGGAACTTTGTCAGGACCAAGTATGGTTAAGATTGACCCTTTAAAAGTCCTGTGTTGAGGCTATCATGTGTTTACGGTAATAATAATAATTTGGGCATTTATATAGTGTAGCGTTCTTACACACAAGAAGGGTATCACAACGCTTTATTATTATCCCTGGTCATCGGGCCTGTTTACATTCCTGAAACAATCTCAGCTCCCTGGGGAGTATACAGCCCGCTGCTGCCTGCAAAGCGCACAGGGCTAATCAAACAAACAAAGCTATCTCTACCCTCACAGGTACTCATTTACACATGGGTGAAGAGGAGCAATGTGTGATAAAGGGTCTTGCATAAGGACGCAAGCACCATTAGCCCATGGCTGGATTCGAACCCACAATCTGTAGATTGACCACACGATCTTGAGTACGACACGCCAGACTACTAGGCCACAGTATCCCACCACTGAGAATCTAATGAAGCACATTCCTATCACCTTGCAGTGACTGCCATCTGGTACTAATCAGAGTCTCTTGCAATCACATCAGCACTGGAGCAAGCAATTAGTTAATGATAGCTTAAGTGGTTAAGTGTACAGACTGATTGAAAGTGCTGATAAGAAAGAGACCTGCCAATTATACCAAAAAATTTACAATGTCACACACGTGTACTACATGTATACTGTGTCAATAGTGTTTGCATGGCAGATTTAAAAATTCACAAAAATTCAAGGGATGACATCACCCTCACGTCACTTCATAATTTCAATCTCCAACCTATACTCCACCAACCCACGAAATATCCGGGCAATTGTATAAGTTTTTGACATCCTTTTTGATGATGTCATGATGATATCACAGTATTTTTTGCTTAAGAATTATCAAAAGAAATTCAATCTTGTTTCGTTCACTAGATATCGTTAAAAGAACTTTAATAACCCAAAATTTGAATAAATCATAAAAAATCAGAGGATGACATCATGATGACGTCATTGCAATTTTTCAATATAACACTTTCTGACTTAGCTACATACCAATTTTCAACCCAATCAGACCTATGGTTCGTTCATAATTGATGTGTGAAGTTTTCCCCTTTAACCCTTTCAGCCCCACATTGTTTATTACCATGCGTCCTGTGGTGCCCACATTGTTTGTGCACAGTACACTGCCCTGTCCCACGTTTTTTTTGCACACACACAAAAAATGCAGCTCAGAATAAATTTTATTGTCAAACTCGATTTTCAGTATGAAGGAATTATCATGGGAAAAAACTTTATGCACAAACCTTGAAGCCACTGAAATGATCTTTCCAACCATGTAAAAATTATTATGTACTTGTTTTATTATTTGCACAATATCACAAATTGCGTGTCTGAGCACCGCGAAGTCCACCGCGGCCACCACCACGGCCACCGCCACGACACCGCGGGCTCCAGTCGCACTCGGCCCGGTGCCGCGGTGTTGGCTTGGCCCGCTCCCTGTACGGTGTTGTGGCACTTGAACCAGCTGAGTTCGTAGCGTAAAAATCATCATAAGAATCACTGCTGATATCACTGGGATCTTCTGAACTAGTTGATTCCATGTCTGAATCACTATCAGGAAAAAGCTCAGCAAGAATTACGACCTCACGATCAGTCATGATGCTCAAGAGGCGAGCAAATTACAGCTTGAAAACTTCATTGGCGTTGTAACTTTGTAGGTCAATTTTCTCGAAAATTCGTAATGGCGTCCCTATGTGTATTGTGTACCATTGGAAAGACGCGTCATTGAGCTTTCTACCTGTATAAAACTCAACACCAGAGGGCGTCAAGCGAAGCTTCTAGAGCTAACTAAACTTGCGCAAGTCGCTCGTCGACTAAAGTCGCCATTGGGGCTCAAGCGGTGTACAACGTATGGGCGACAAAAGTCGCCATTGGGGCTCAAGCGCAGTGCAACGCATGGGCGACTTTAGTCGCCGTTGGGGCTGAAAGGGTTAAGGCCATGTCACGTGACATGTGATGACGTCATGATGACGTAAATTTTCAGGGCACAACTTCAAGTAGGGACTTCTTTTGGACCAAGTTTGGTCAAAATCCACTGTTTAAAACTGACTAAAAAGTGGGATCCACAGAATTTGTGTACAAACTTTGTACAATATAAAATATACCTCAAACAAAAACATTTAGAAAGACAAGCTCGCGGATTGCCCAAAAGTGAAATAAATACTGTACAAAAGGCTATCCACAAAACAAAAAGTACAAAGACATTATGGGAAAGGAAAATAAATAAAGACATAGGACAGACTACAAGAATTTAACATCAATAAACATACATATAAATATAATCAGCTGCTATTCATTTACATTAGTAAAAACATTTGTTTAGACAAAATCTTTAGAGAATATTACGAATTAAGAGAAAAAAATATTATTAAAAAATAAATGATTTAAGGGAGAAGGCGCGGAACTAACATGATTTATAGTAGTGAAAACAGCTAACTGACATTCCAACTGAGAAGAACAGGGTTGTTCTTCTGCCTTCTATTAAGCAGTCAGAAAATATCACTCAACCAGATTTTTACAAAATCATGCCAGTGTAACGCTAGCAAAGAAGAAAACAGGACGGGGATGAAAAGAACTTTTGAAGAACAACTTTATTCTGGTGATAATATGCTGAGCCCTTTGTTTGTATCCTTTTATGGGGGGCTAAAAGCATATTTTCTGTGCTTTTTGTTATTATTATTATTATTTATTATTATTATTTGGTTGCACTTTTGTTGCACTACATCAGTCACCTTTTGTATAATGTGTTGTTGTTCTTCAATCAGTCAGTTCAATTGAATGTAGGATTATACATGTACATGTAGTTACACATGTATTTTTATGAACATTGAAACAAAAGTGAGATCAAGAAAGATTTGAGGCTTTGCATGGTGACAATTGGTATGTGGATCGGTTTGCGGAAACACCATGTAATAATCGTTCATACTTTCGCACAATTTCTATATCGTTCGCACTTCTCCCAATTAGGTCTCGCAATTAGGTCTGAGACCTAATTGCGAGTGCTAACGATATAGAAGTGCGTACGATATAGAAGTGCGAAAGTATGAATTATTATATGGTGTTTCCGCAAATTAGCTGAATGACATGATCCCCTTCGTTTCAATTAATTGTATATTTTGTGTTCTCTGAACCATACTATCGGTCTGTCCAGTAGTTCAAGCAGAATTTGAAAATTCTGTTCTTTCAATATGTTGAGGAAAATTCCTCGTGTAGAATCTCTAAAATTGCTTGAACAAAATTGTTGATGTGTTTTGTTGTTTAGAGACCAACAGAAATGTTAAGAGAGAGCAGTTAAAAAGATAACATTCCATTGAAAAAACTGGTAGAAAGTAATTGTAGAACATACACATGTAATTCTTTTAGAGGTAGTTTCACCATTGTGATTTCCAAAATTCCAAGTAAGGTGTAAGAAATTAAAACAGACCTGCTTACATGTATGTCATTATGGGGGCTGGAAAATCCACAAAATGAGAAGCAAGGCTGGAACTAGATAAAACAAAATAACAGATAGTTTGTATTTTTATGACCCCAACCCTTTTAGGAATATATCAGTGTACATGTACATGTATGTATTACAGCACCATATTTGTGTACATCCCATCTCATGTAAAGAATACTGGTACAGGTATGAAGTGTACAGTCCTAGGCTTTGGCGGTTCCATTGGGTACCAGTATAAACAGTGATTAGATATAAATCAGATATGAATTTGTGTGACTTGTAAGTAATGTATTTACAAATACATTGTGTTTTTCAAAAGAAACTACAATTTGAAATTTCATTTATTTGCAGTTTTTCAAGCCCTTGCAGAAAAATGGCACCGGGGACATTAGTGAAGGTATGAATTTACAATTTACAAATTATGTACAGTACTTAAAATGTGGACAAACTGGACATGATAGAACCCTCTGCTAAAATATTAATTTCTGCCTGAAATGCTATATTTATTTTGAAAAGTTTAAAACAAATAATTTATGTCTTGGCAAGATAAAAAACATTCTTTTTGTTTTATGAAAAAGAGAGTTGTTTTTGGCAATTTTCTTGGGACTCTTGATGTCAGATTGAGCGTAAACTTTCACAGACTCATGATTTCATGTACATGCTGGATTAGAAAAAGTGTGGGTGCTGTTCTGTGACCATTACCAATCATGTATTATACCTTTAATTAATGATTTGTTAATCTCTATCAATGTTCATATTGTAGAGGGTCTCTTACCGGAATTACGTAGCTTTTAAGAACATTTACTTAAGTGGCCTGATAGCACCATTATGATATACGTATCATATATCCAGTCAAGACGACAGTGACAATGTTTATCAGAAAATATGGTAGGGGTCTCCTTTAGGTCTGTTTAGATGCACAGTGGAACAAGGCTAATAATGAACTTGACAATATCCACAGAAATTGTCATTTTCATACTTTAGTATGAAAATATTATATTGTTACATTGATGCAGATTACATATTTTGTTACAGGGCAGAGAGATGTTGCTAGCCTTAGACATGCACTTGTTGATTACATGTCTAAACCAAGTTGGGATCTCGTACACTGGCCTACACTGTCTCCAGTCAGGTTGGTATATTGTTTGGAACTGCGTTATCCAGCAAGCTTTGTACACTGTTTTGGCACAACAATTTTTGGAAAATCATAGGCAGTTTTCCCAGGTAGGGCTTGACAGAATTCATTTTCAATTGCGGTTGTAGTTTGCCTGCAAGAAAAATCTGATAAAAACTTGGATTTTTCTTGGATCTGTTTTCGAAGTTTTTGAACTTATCAGATCCATGACTTAAATGTTTGTCAGATTTTTGTGCATGACCAAATATGGAATCTGTCAGTGTGATGATAAACTTTACCTGACTGAGATTGACAAAGATTGACCATATAGAAACGGGTATTTTGATGCAAAAGCCTTTACACAATTACTTGATAAATGATGAAGCTGTGGGTATATGAAATTTGTTTCTTCTGTTCCGTTTTGGGTCAGTCAATGAGGGCCATGCATTGCTAATGCGATGCATGACTTGTGGCAGCAAACATATGTTGTAATTCCTTCAATTCTACCTCAAACACCCACTTATTTAAGGAGTTTCTTTTTCAAGCACAACACCTCATAAATTTGTGAAAATATGTCTACATGTTTACTCCATGAAAAAGTAGTTCCAGTGCATGGGATGCTCATTTTATTATGTTTCACATTTATTGGCATTCCTCAGAAATGTAATAATCCTACATAATGGATGCAATGACAAGAATATTTGGTAGTATCATAGCCTAATAGACTAAATTATCATCTTTTAGGGTTGAAGTTAATAATTCCAGGAATATTCTAAACTTAAAGTACTTCCAGGATATAAATTCATAATTTTCAAATTACAAGAGTTCCATTTCTCAAGTCATTAATAGGACAATTTAATTGGGCCAAAAATCTGTTCTTGTTCCTATAAATATTTGTTTGTCTTCTTGATTCCTGTGCCTGTATGCAGTGTACATATTTGAATCTTAAGAAATCAGCACATTTGATTTCCTTTTTTACTGTAAATGCTAGTTTAGGGCTACAGTACCATAAACCTGTACGCAAAAATAAACCCTTCTACTTTTCCCTTGTAAGGAAACTCAAGCTGAACCAAACGTAAAAGACAAAGGTTTTAGACTATGAGATGAGGATTAAGAAAAAGACATTTCCGACACAGATTTAAAAAACAATAAAAAATTTTAACTTTGATTCTTGGACCTGATGAAAACATCATTAAAGATGAAAAGTGGCCCAAAGCATAATGCTTGAAGCAAGTTGCAATAAAAGATCTAAAAAGTTGAGCAAAAGAAACAGCATAAAAAGAATATGATTCATTCGGTGGTCATGGTGTTGGTAACCCTATCACTATGCCCTACCAGGAAATATAAAAAAGCAACGCTTTATGGGCCCAGGCCCCATAGGCTGTCAAATTCGCAGGTCACCATCTCCTAGCCAGATATTAAGCTACCCTAACTAATCCATGGCCACCAGATAAACAGCTAAAATAGAACTGAAGAGATAAAAATTGTTTAAAACATCTGATCGATGAGAAAAAATATTAGGGTGACAGATACCAGTATGTGCCACCCTCATGTGGTCTGTTGCTCTAACATAGCTTTTTCCGTAAAAACCCTTGCCCTTATGTGGAATACAGTAATTTTATGATAATAATAGTAATGAAATCCTATTATGCACACCCAAACTCCATCCATTTTGGTGTTCAAGGCTCAGAATCTACACATATGATTTATAACAGATTTTCCCAGTAATTCATGATAAAATAATTATTAAATTAAAACAAAACTGCAAATTTTCAACAAATGAATTGTTGCTGAGGTCATCTTCACTACCGTAGCAAGGTATTGATATTAACTGCTGCTCAACTTTATTGGTACAACATATAAAACTAACTTTAAATTACCTATTTTTGGCTTATGTCATCATACTGTCAGTCCTACATGTACATGTATGTCATTGTACCCATTATCAATCATCATTGTTATCACAATGTAATGCTTACAAAGGAAACAATATGCATACGTCAGTTAGATTTTTGAAAGCCAAAGCTGAAGTCTATTGCATTCAGCCTACCCCAGACGGTTACTATGATATGCAAATTCCCCTGCGCCTATTTGCTACTTTGCTGAAAAGACTTGATAACCGTTGTGCACCCTTGGTGATACACTCCAACCACCAACCAGTTCAACAGAACATGTTTGCAGATGTCAGAGGGATGCCCTTCCATGTCTGCTTGGCCGAGCTGTAGATAGAGCAGTGCTGCGGGTGTTTATACACAGCGAGACTGCTCAACAGCCCATTCATCACTGAACAATGCTTGGCAGTTTGACTAGAGTAAAAACAAGCATGTGTTGCACAATCCGCTGGAGTGTACTTACATTGTGCTTAAACAATATGTGACGTATTGCCAACCAACAGAACACGGGGACCGCCTACACGGCCACGGTAGCCCATTCAATGCTACTTGGAGTCAAGCTGCGTCTGCGGCCGAACTGTCTCAAGCCAAGTTGTCCCACAGGTGACCTGTCCTGTGCCTGCTGATACTGGAATCTATACACTGTATATACATCCCTCCCTACTGCCTAGCTCCGCAGGAGCGGAACGATGCCACCTGGCCTGGTCAGCTCCCGACCAGTCTGCAGTCGACAAATCTCAAGTCGAGTTGACCCGTGGAAGACTTCCATGGACACGGGACGGGGATAGATACCTTCTTTCCCCAGGATGGGAAACTTCGAGGATTCCCGCACACAGCTCTAACCGCCCAATTGCCACGCCAGCTCGCACTATGCTCTCGGGCTCTTGTACTTGTTCAAGTCAAGTTGTTCCACGGTCGACTTGTCTGGTGCCATCTGTTATGGGGATCAATATGCATTCACCAGCCCTACAGAGCAGACGACTGCGAGGGTTCCTACATACATACAGCCTTTACAATACTAGGACGCGCTTTCTGTGACTGGAGACCCCACGTCGACCTGTTTGCGTCAACCGACAACGCCCAATTACCAACGTTCTGCACCGGGTACCCTCACTCTCATGCTTGGGCAATGGATGCCCTACAGATCAGCAGGACGGTTCTCCTGGCCCTTCCTCCAATCCATCTAAGCCGGACCAGCAAACAAAACAATACTTCAAGGCCCATGATGTTAGAGGGGTTTCCGCATCCTGGTCCTACTTTAGGGGAGTTCCAGTTTCAGACATTTGCAAGGCAGCATGCTGGAAGTGCCCTTCCGCTTTCACCTCCTCCTACCTGAGGGATGTCCTGCACCTCAACACACGGCAGGACGGTCTTGGCCCAAACAACTGGGAAACTGACACCTGGGTGAAACCTGCAAGGACTCCCACCTAGGGTTCAGCACATGAGGTGTAATGTACACGTACAATTGTACATGTATTCTTTTACCTCCTCTACGCTAACCTGGCTCATATCCACCTTCTAACTGACACTCCTCGTAGCCAACCCGCCACCGGAATCCGGTGCCACTCTGCACATCGTAGTAACCGTCTGTGTTAGGTAGAATCCACCTGTTGTGGGTTGGGTCCAATAGTTCATACCTACCCCAGGCGGTTACGTTATGCCTGTCCTCCTCACTCTTGGCCTCGAGCTATTTGACTTTGAAAAGAAGTACGATCATGGTGGCTATCGCGGTCTATTGTGGGAGGTCAGGGTGCACCACGGTTGATCAAGTCTTTTCATCGAAGTAGTCAATATCGTAGTAATCGTCTGGGGTAGTTATGAACTAGTAGACCCAGCCCATAACAGGTGGGACGAATGTACACTCTCTGCCTTTGTAGACTTATCTTTGGCGAGCTTATTTTAATGTGCTCATTCAATGCCATTGTACTGATGGCAGGTAAGCATCAAATCTGCATAAAGCAAACATAAGTACCACGCTGTTACATGTACATCGCACACCTTGGCCATCCGAATTCATTATATATATTTAGTCACAATGTTGGTAGGCTGATGTGGGATGTTATCATGCAATGTAGGCACAGTGTTCATTCATACAGTCATCAACACCGTCACAGATAATTGTCGATCAATATCTTTGCACTTCATTTTAATGAAACAAAAATGTTTAGAAAATATTTTGGGAAACCCTTTTTGGTTGTCACAATATCTGGTTTGTAAATTATTGTTGACTAAAAGAAATAATTTAAATGTTCTTTTCTTTCAGTGTCGAATGGTTGATGAACTTTTTTTTGAGAAATGAAACACCTTGGATTAAGTTTTTAGGAGCAGTTTTTGAAGACAAGGACTCCTATGTCGGTAGAGAGGTAAGATCATTGGATATCGTTGTACTGTAGTGTGCATCAATACATTTTTTAGGTGATTACTGGTACTTGGTCACAAAGGAGAAATACAGCTTTGACAAACAAGAAATTGCTCTTGGTTTGGTGGAAAGCTTTTTACTTACTAGGAAGCTGCAAGGCTATTGCCTGTCACAGTGTAGCTTATATGGTAGAGTTGTGGAGATCAGCTTGTAGACATTATTTTAGATGTCACCATGTAGTATGGGAAGATATTATATTGGTGATCATTCTTTTATGTTGAATCTATTATTGTTTTGCTTTGATAACTAATTATGATTCGTCAGTTGGGAGGATTGGTTGCGGTGGTGCAGAGGCGCCATCTGCTGGATGGCAATCTTCTTGATTTAACCTGAGGTGGTCGTGCCGAGTGGCTGTGTTGAATGTTCTCTCTCTGCGAGATGATAATTATCTTCCTCTGCGGCTATCACAAGAGCTTGGTTGGCTCGGTATTATGATTGCAGCTCTCTCTGAGGTATGGCATCCAAAGAGCGGTGAGATCAGTGTTGGTGGATACACTTACTACTGGTCTGGCCATCTCGATGGCTACCACTCGGAGGGGGCGGCGGTTGCAGTTTCGGACCGGTTGACTCAGATCGTTATTTTGCTGGGATGGGGATTGGTTGTGTGGCTGCCTGGGGGATGGCTGTCAGGAGACCGAAGGAATACTGCTCGAATGTAGGTGCGGCAATGCGCTGCCACGGCGCATGCTCCCACTGATTGATTGATAATTATGTTTGCTGTATACAACTATAGGTTTTCCTGGCCAATTTCTGCTACAGAACGTTCATTTTTGTCAAAACGCATTTAGATTCGGACTCAAATTCAGCCTTCTTTTTCCTTAATATCGCATTTTTTTTTTTTTTCGTGCTTTCAAGGATTTGTGCCTTACCATTTAGGTTCGCCTTTGGTGTGTTCTACATGTATGTCATGTATAGTCATTGAAGATCACCCTTCTACCTTTCAAAAGTGGAATATTTTCTGTCTTTTGACAATTGGTATCTATAAAATTAAAAGCCAAGGCCGCGTGCCCGGTCTTTTGTTTGAGTGTGCTTTTCTTATGGCCAACTCCACGGAAATGTTGCACAGGCATGATTTTTTCAAGTTCATGTAAGGCTTCCAAATAATATATTCTTGGAAAGTACATGACCTGAGCTTTCAGAAACCACTTAGACTTTTGATCTTGTATAATTAGTTCCATTTTTATGACAAGGAAAGGCTGAAAATAGCCAAAATGTGCCCTTAAATCTTGAGTCTATATGTTGCAGTAAACATTCTCCAGAACTTCGTATTTATGGCTTAATATAAGCTTTGTGCTTTCTTTTCTGCAATCCAGAATGAAATTTATACCCTGCAGAAATATTATGACTGAAAAATTGTATTTTCAAGTTTATATCTTAAAATGTCCCGTCAGTAAAAAAAAACATGAAAAAGTCTATTTTCTTCATTTCAATTTATTTCTGTTCCCAATGTTAATTCCTATCTTCTACTATGGTGGCCCCATATAGAAAGCAAAATGAAATTGTTCACTCTCATTCGGTTGAGAAAATATTCCGTCTCAAAATGTGTCCCGTCAGTCACATTTTGTCCCATCAGTCACATTTGTCCCGTCAGTTACATTTATGTTATACACCTTCCCCAGTCAAAGAACATCTAAAAATTAGTGTAAAGGTTGATGTGATGTATGATGATGTCTCATACAGTATTACACATGTATGGTACGATCCTTGAGATAAAAAACCAAGCATTACCAGACTCGCTGCCAGATACATGCAGAAGGTGGTAAAGCCTACAAGGTTGAGCCAGAAAGAGATGCCATTAATAATAAAATGTAGAGTATATTTTGAAAACAATGAACATTTCTTTACTTCACTGTTACTACAGTGTTTGATCAATTTTACATTCCAACATTGTTTCATACTCGTGAAAGCGATTTTTGGGTTGGGTTTACAGAAGTATTGCTGGGAAAACACTGACAGTCCCAAATTTTGACAAGCTTAATATTGCAATTTTTTCCATGTTAGTTCATGATTTAATCATTGTTTTTGAACTGTTTTTAAGGAAAATAATTTTTTTTCATTTGCACATGGTAAATCTTTATCAAAGTACAGCTGGTTTGGAAGTCTGCTCAAAAAAGGTGACAAAAATGTCCCATCAGTAATGCCCCTTCAGTCAAGTCACGTCAGTCACAATTTTGGCAAGCCCAGCTTTGCAGTTTTTCATGATTTATTATCATTTATTACCTGTTTTTAATAAGGAAAATAATACGTTTTGGTAATTCTTTAGTCAAGTAAAATTTGGCTAGAAGCTTGTTCAAAAAAGTGAATTTTTTGTCCCGTCAGTCACGTCCCGTCAGTCACAATCTTCATATTAAAGCTCAAGTCTTGCAAGTTTTTGGTCTTTATGTCAAAATTTTATTATGTTAACCGATTGCTTTGGTGCCAGTCTTTTGACAAGACGCTTGAAAAAATATCACTTGAGAACAGATAGCTTTTTGAAAGAATCCAGTGTTGTAAAAAAAACTGTGTCCTTTTTTGTCCCGTCTGTCATGGCACTTTGAAATAGCAACCATGGCGCCATTGAATGTGCAGGTTCATTCTTTCTTTTTAAAACATTTTTGGCTAAACCTATTCCTTTTCATTTAGCAAGCTTAAGAAAACAAAAAGTTGCTTCAAATTGTCCCGTCAGTCACGCTGGAGTTGGCCTTTTTTGTTTTCAGACACTCTGTGTGGCACTTAAAATGTTTGATTTAGATGCGATGGGATATTCAAGTAATTTGGAATATATTTCTGGTGAAATAGAATTGGTCTTCATGATACAGTGGGACGGCACTATAACGAACACGCTGGGATGCACAAAAATTGTTTGCTATAGTGGTCGTTCGTTATAATGAACAATGTTCAGCAGGCCTATACATTGTACATAAGAATAAGGAGCCAAGGATGGTGTTCGGTTTAGCCAAATGTTCGGGATAATGGTGTTCGTTATAGCGGCATTCCACTGTACATACTTTCAGATAACCCCTGTTTTTATACTTTATGCCTATATAACTCACTCCTGGACAGCATTTTTGATTAAGCTTAAGCTTAATGATGAAATTGAACGACTTAGTTTTAATTTCAAATGCCCATGTCGACGAGCATTCATTTGAAAAGGAACTTAATCGAGCCTCGTGTTAAATTGAATGTTTCTTCGCTGAAATTGGCCGGAAAAACAACTTTTTGTAGTCAAGTGTTTTAATGTGTAACTGGGTTTTAATACTTTGTATAATCTTTTACCCTCTTTAAACTTGATCACAAACGTTGTTAACTGTACCATGAATAATGGAAAGGCCTTATGCGTCACACAATGTACTAAGCTGGCCAGATAAAAAATCCTGCTGTGATCAGTTTGGTACTGTTTTCCTCCAATCTTTTTCATTTGTTTTTCTATGCATATTAGCCAACCTTATTCTAACAATCCATTATGACTTGAATTTCCACACCCTGTGTCAATGGTGTTGTTGGATGTGTTTAAATTTATGTTGATAGTGATCATTTTTTCTTTCAATCTTAATGTTCTGCCAATTCCTTCCATTTCATAGCTCCATGATAAAAAAATTAAAAACCTATGAATTTCTAGATTCAATGGTCCGGTGTGGCAGTCTCAGTTGACTCCCCGTCTCAGTTGTCCCCCCCTTATGGAATATAGTACCAAGATCATGCTATCTCTGCGCACAACAACGGTAAAGTCGTCCGTTTAAGTGGCGTGCTGAGCTGTGTTCGAGCTGTGCATTCCATGCTTCATGCGTGGTGTACTGTCTGTACCAAAGCTTGACCCACTTTGATACCATAGCATAGGATTAGGTACATGATTGTGGTGCCAAACAAAGCAGGTTTTTCCTTCTTTTTAGGGCCATTGCATTGCAATACTATGGGAAAGGAATGGACACGCTACATTGGACTTGTAGACCCTTATATAAATTGATGAATATTCCGCAGAGAATGCTCAATCTACCCCAAAGATAAGCTCTCGCTATATGAGGCACGGTACCGTGTGAGTCAGTCATGTGAACATCTCAGCACAGAAGACCAATGAGACCGTGTACGTGTCGTACTGAACTGTCACCCTACATCAGGGGGGACAGCTGAGAGCCTGAGACTGCCACCCCGGGATTGTAGATTTACAATCCTGTGCACACCTTGTTAAACAATTCAACTTTTAGTCAAAACAGTTGCATCATATGTTTTTTTTGTTAATCATAATGCTAGTGGTTGATGTCTAAATTACATTGTTTTTTCCTTTTATTTTGTGTGTGTATATTTAGTTAATCTTGGACATGTCACCGATGGAACATGTTAAAGTGGTTAGAGTGCTACCACAGGAATTGAGGAAAAACCTGTTCATAATGTCTAAATGGAATGTAACAGAATTACCTGCCTTACATATTATTAAATCAAATGGAGATCCTTCAGAACTTTTGAGGTTTGTAGAAAGTATACATTTTCATTTTTTTCTAGCAGTGGCAGTTCAGTACATTTTGAAGGGCATGGCTGAATTGACATTTTTGTACATAGTAGCTTATTTAGGCCTTATGACCAGGAACTGGATACCTAGATAACTGATGGCAACTGCCAGAGCCTGGCTACTTCTTTGCAGCTGTTAATACCCGAAACTGATCTTGAAAAAATGCCACTCATCCTTAAAATCTTCATAAAATATTGTCAATGTTATAGTTGTGAAATGTTAACTTACTCTATGGGAGACTTTTGGTGAATTTCATCAGTAGAATCCGGCAGACTCATAAGGCAAACATCTGGCGCGAAGAAACAAAAACAGTGCAGACTCGTACACCGACCAACTTGTACTGAAGCAACTACTAACGTACCTAACGTAGTTGGTAAATGTTTAAAGTTTATTGATGTTTTACCACGGTCTGCCGATGTCATAATTTAATGATTTTAATTCATAATCGTGTGCCGCCTTCTCCTTGTGCACCCCAGCCGACACGACTCTATGTTCTGCAGTTTATATACACCATGAGCACCATGAAAAAGTGCCAAAAATGTGGGTATGAAGCAGACCACAGAAAATGTGCGTCGAAGAACCCAACTTGTGACTTCTCCAAAAAACCGAACCACTTTCCATCCATTTTTTTTTCAATTTTGACTTTTTACGGGTTTATTCAAAACATTAGGAACTCATTTTTGTCCAATTTCGGGTAGTTACGTTGACTGTCAGCTATTTCCCACAGGTTACGCAAGGTCACGCACAGGACAAGACAGGTCGTGTAAATATGTTTCATCTCGTGCTTCAGTTATAATTGCTCCCATAATTATTGTCCACATACAACAGAGCACTATTCCTGTATGCACTTTTAAGGGAGTTTGTTGCATGGCTTTTTCCCACTCTTTTAACTCTTATTTTACTTATTTTATTTTTCTTATTTAAAATTGCATGTGATTACAAAAGTGCAAAAACTAATGCTAAAATTTAAACTTGCCAGACTCTAAAACTAGCTTCCGTGCAGGTGCAGACATGACAGCTGATGTTCTATTTTTAACCGTAGCGGATACCTGACCTAAGATTTTTAATAAGAGTCCTCAGGGAATCTTTGGGGAGGGAACCATACTAATCGAGGTACAGATCGACACTGGAGCAGCAGTCAGTCATTCCCCTCCACAACTACAAAACACTTGAGACTACCAAAAAACTGTGCCCAACTTTGGTCTTGTGCGGTCACGCAAGTTCGAGTCATATTCCAGCAACAAGCTGAAAGTTGAAGGTTGTGTCACACTGCCCACATGCCACAATAACGTGTGCATCGACGTGCCATACTACGTCATTGAGGCAGAACAGAAGCCGCTACTCCTCAGCGGAGATGCTCATAGAGAGCCTCGAGCAGTACCCAAGCTAAAGATGACCACCTGCACCCTTCCAGGGAAATACTCCTTAAAGATCGACCCATCAGCAAAACCAGTAGTTCTTGGCCCAAGACGACAACCATGGGCACTCATGCCTAAGATAGTCGGCAACCTACATGAAATGGAGCGTGACCACCACATGAAGGTCACTGAACACACAGACTGAGTGAGCTCCATGGTTGTCATCGTAAAGAATGAGAAGGTGAGGATATGTTCTGACCCGAAGTATTTCAACAGAGCAATTTGTCATGAACACTACCCCAACCCATCAGTTGAGGAAGTTGTGGCGTCATTCCCATATACCAAGATCTTCTCGGTCATAGATGCCAAGTCCGGATTCCTGCAGATAGAGCTTGATTATGAATCAAGTCTCCTTGCGACGTTCAATACACCAATAGCGCTCCGCACTAATGACGTCACAAAATCCCCAGCTGTCAGACAAACATTGTCTCACACGCGTAGTGTACATGGACGCGCACACCCACGCATGTGCATGGTTGCAATGTTTTTCTGAGATCCGGTGCTATTTTTAGCGTAAGTGCGGAGCACTATTGGGCGTTTCAGGTGGCTACTTCCATTCGGCATAAAGACTGAAACCTGACCCTGACAAGGTCAGAGCAATGAGAGAAATGCCAGAGCCAAAGACAAAAGAGGATGTCCAAAGATTCTTGGGTTCCATCCAGTACCTGGCAAAGTTCATATCCAATCTCAGTGAGATTTACCAGCCTCTTCGCCAAATTATGGAGAAAGATATGACGTTCCATTGGGACAAGCCACAAGAACAAAGCTTTGCCAACCTCAAAGAGATTTGCACCAGAGCTCCAGTACTGGTATATTACGATGTCAACAGGAAGACAACAATCCAGTGTGATGCCAGTAGCATGCTTACCGTGAGTCACATCTAGGCATCGTTATGTAAAAGCAGAGAGCATGAGAAGCACTGTACTGTCCCAAAATGAACGAACAAATAGAGCAGCTCGTCGAAGATCGCAGAACCTGCAATGCACAAGCCTACAAAGGTACCTGATCTCCCTTGGATCAAGCTGGGATCAGACTTGTTCGAGTTTGAAGGCCAGCTGTACGTCTTAAGGGATTAAAGGAGACCCTGACATTTTCGTTCATTTGAACCCTTCAATTTCATAGGAAAAGGCATATCATTTCGGATATGGAACAGCACATGATGTATTGGGCAGGCTGCCTCGAAAATGTGCAACTGATGAGTAAATTCCCACAATGAGGATAATTGGACACTAATGCAGAGCTCGAATTCCAGCTTTTGCAATGTATTGAAATGTTGTACCTATCCATAAGCACCTCACTGCAAGCGCCCTCTCTCTGTGATTACCAGAAAGTCAAAAGTCCCCCATTTAGACATTTTAAACTTAATCTAAGTTGTGTTCTAGATCCACATGTACATGCTATAAAACTTGTAGTTAACCAGTTCGTGACGGGATATCTCGCAAAAAAAACATCCGTGAGTATGCGTGGCACTTCATGATGATAGTGACGGATGACGCCTTGTGCAAGACTTTCTCAGTTGCGGAACATGTATGAAAGTGCGATAATTTCCTGTTGTGATCAGCGGATGACAGTATATAATGCTGCTTTGGATATTTTGTGTGGTGGGTGACGTTTAGACTCGCGGTGTCTGTCTTTTGTCTCTGCTCACTCAACCACGGAGCTTTGAGTCAACTTCTATTCCTGTACTTCTCCTCTCCTTTCCAGCGGGGCTGTCAACACAAATTACAGGGGCAGTTATACTCCTTGAAACCACTCTTTCCTGTGTACCACAATCACGAAGATTGACAGAGTTCCCATTATACTCGTAGAGTTTATAATCAGCTTATAGGATTACTGCACCGGATTCTTCACCATGACCAGTCACGGATGATGCCCATTTTGTAGGAAAAATCGCCATGCGTTCCACGGTTGATGAGATATCACACATTGGACGAAACCACAAAAATCTTCTGTGACGGCGAATTTTAAATTCAGTTTTTTAAATAAACAGTTTAAATTTCGGATAAATAAAATTGCTTAAGTACGATGAAAATAATACCTTGGGTGGGCTTGTTTTTATTTTTTTATACCTCATGAAGTGGTTAACTCTCTAGACATCAATACAATGTCACTAAAAATGCATGTACTTACTTCTGTATGAGGTCAAGAGAGGGCAGCATTCTGCTTGACTCAATACCTCTTGTTACGGTCAGTAATGTACCTACTTTCGCCTTCTGTATCCTTTGATGTTAACTGTTCAAAATGTCGATATCCTTAGACTCCCACTTGCACCATAATAGAGCAGTCATTTCCCCTTCACAACCAGTTTGCTGGATCTACACAAAAGGTTGCTATGCCTGAAGTGTGGTCACTTCCGCTAGCTGTCTCTGCGGAGCTGGATCTCTAATTTCTCTCATAAGTGAGTGTGAACATTTACTAATGCACAGGCAGCACAGCACACCTTCACAAGTTTGTCAGCATAACAGCGTAGGTATGGTGGGATAAAAGTATAAAGGATTTTAAAGTGTGTATTTGGGGATCTCTTTTCAACTTCTCCTCACTGTCATTCAACCTGCCATGAGTAAGGAATGATTGTAGATTCACAGAGACCCCTGGTGGGTACAATATCCTGGAACAACATTTCTTTGTCTGCTTCAAAGTGGGAGAGTATGTTGCGTTCTTTGACGATTGCCTTGTCAGACAATGAGCTCGGGAAGAGATAGCTGCAATAGGTTATTACAGCATTTGGTGGCAGACTGAGGAACAACTTGAATGAATGCATGCTCTGGTATGTGGAGTACGTTTTCTTTTGATCACTCATTCATCCTGGAGCTGCGATTTCTTCATCAGTGCAGTCTATCACCATGTGGCAGTTGTTGAAAAGCTGGAAGGAATTAGACACATACATCTTGTTCTTCTCCCTTGAAGGAAGTGTTGTCATTATGTCTTCATAGAATAGTTTGTAGAGTAGGTGCATGAATGTTAGATCACGATGTTTATGGTCAATAGTTGAATGACTGCGACTGTTAAATATTTAATTATCCTTTTTTTTAATGTCCTTGATGTTAGTGGCTGAAATTTGCAAGATTTGGTACAAATTTAGTCTAATACACTTGATAAACAAATTTATTTAATTGATGTTTTTAGAGAATTGTGACCCCACTGGACTAGAGCATTAACGTGATAAAAACTTGGTCCTCAAACTTGATTGCCTCTACCTTCCAACCACTGAAGTAAACTGAACAGATATTAATTTCAAGATTTGCCACAAAAATCTAGATACTTTACTGTCAATCTCAAAGCATATCAACTCACAACCATGAATCCCCGCACATACGGCCAGTGATCCACCATGTGCCGTTCCCAGGTTGCAGCATTGCTGCCTGTATCATTGAAATGATCCTTGGGGTATGGCAGTATGTGCATGGTTTCATGGCTTCTGACTGCCAAACGAACAAAGATAATTGACTATTGGGGTCACCACCAACGTAGGGCTGGATGGCTCAGTTGGTAGAGTGCCTGTACGGTATTCAGGAGGTCGCCGGTTTGAATCCCGCTCCAGTCAATATTTCTTTGTTCACTTTTCAATGACTGATATTTTGGTAGAATTTGGTTCAAAGGGATTATAATTTCATCTCTTGGGTGTTGAAATCAGTTAATATCAGGGGATCCTAAACATATTTCTGAGGGTTCATAAATGTATTTTATGGGTGATGGTTGACAGGTACATGTATGTCTTATGGGAAACGATTGCTTGTGAGGATCTTGGACTGATATCTTGGATGTTTTTTTTTATTAAATGCATCATGCATTTGTTTCTCATGTACATATTTATTTTTGGGCAATCATGGAAATATTTTAGGGGATTCTAAGTTCATTATTTGGGAATGATGATTTTTGTTTTGTTTATTGGCTTTTTCGCGGAAACAAAAAGCCTTTATGTTTGTTCTGTTTTTATTTTTTCTTCTTCTTCCATTTTGATTTCCCATAGACTTTACACAGGGGCATAGTACACGCCACTTTGGTCACTTCTAAACATTCGATCTTAACCAATGTTGGTGCAAATAAAGTCCCTATAGTGTAGATGTATGCCGAAACTTTTCGTCATCATGATGTCATTGGGTGTCATGTGATAGTGTCTTAATGGGGCAAACTTCACATATCAATTATGAACAAACCCTATGTCCAATTGAGTTGAAACTTGGTATGTATCTAAGTCGAGAAGTGTTATATATCGAAAAATTGCAATGACGTCATCATGACGTCATTCTATGTTTTTTTTAATGATTTATTGAAATTTTGGGTCATTAAAGTTCTTTTAACGCTATCTAGTGGACAAAACAAGAATATCTTTGAATTTCTTTTTGATAATTCTTAAGCATACACCATAGATGAACACTGCATAAACAAAAAAATCTGTGATGTCATCATGATGTCATAAAAAATGCGATTTTTATAACACATAGTAGGAATGGCTGATCGCCTCGAAAATTTGGTAGGTTGGAGAAATGGAGGTTGGGGATCATAATTATGAAGTTACGTCACGACGGTGTCATCACTTGATTTTTTATGATTTTTAAAAATCTTTCTTACGCTAGCCCATTGACTTGTACAGAGCCCTGTACGTGATAATATTGGTCATAAAATAAAACATATGATTTAAACACCATTCATGCAAGGCGCGCACGGTTGTTTGCCTGCCTTATATATGCCGTATTCTCCTTCATTTCCTTATCATAGTTGCCAGCGTAAATGCTGTTTTTGACAAGACAACCACGCATGCGCAGCAATCTACTTAGACCGTTTTCAGTAATACATGAATCGGTAATCCGAGCACACAGTTTTGAATGTCGCCCTCTTTTGATTAAAACGGGAATATGCGGTGGTGTCAGTACTTATTTTGTATACCGCCAATCATCTTTTACTGAAATCTGGGAAGACGGAAAGCTAATAATGAGCAAAAGACCAGTGGGGAAATTCGGGACATGTTGTTCATGTTGAATATTCTTCCAACTCCGAGTTCCTTTCAGGAATAAATTGTACATCACGCACCAAGCCGGACTTGTAATGCATTTAGATTGATAAACACCACCGCAGTTGCTTGTTTTAATCAAAAGAGGGCGCCATTCAAAACCGTCTGCTTGGATTACTGTTATTCATTAGGCCATTCCAGGGTGCTTTGTTGTCAGACAACAGTGTTTACCCGTTTGCATCTAAATTGCACACAGCCACACATAGTTTTATAAAACCACTGTATGTGGTGACAAAAACATTACCAAGTCATGAGACGTAAGATTAAAGGTGCACACTTCAAAAGTATATAACATATTAAGACCTTAATCAAATGTCTTTGTGTGTATAATTGGTTTAACTTAAGTTTTCTACATTGAGATACGGTCACTTTTAAACCATATGTCTCAAACAAAATAAGTGATGTGTTTTAATTTGAGAAATATTTTATATCATAATGTGGAAAAGCCATGTGTTCTGTTTTCAACAGACACAACCTCTAGTTTATTTTTGTTTTGTTTAATTTGTTTTGGATTTATTTGTTATTTTTAGGTTAGGGAGTAGAGAAGCTTTCTCTTCTGCTCTGCAAATTTATCTACAGCAAACATCACTCAAGTCAGGAAGTAAAGGTTGGTCATAACTAAAATATTCTAATACCGGTAGTATGCTTAATAGATCTATTCCCTGATTAATGTGAAATCTGCTAGTTCCAGTCATCTCATTATGTACAATTGTACATGGCATGTAAAACTGAATGTATGTATGTTACGTGAATGTGTATTTATGCATCCAATTGTGTATTTTAATAAGCTTGTACAAGAAGATCAGATGTCATGGTAGACTCAGTGTCCAGGTAAGGTGGGATCATGGCAAAGGAGAAATAAATGCAACTGTGTGTCTTACTAAATATTTCAAACTGTAATTACCTTAAAGGGACGGTACAGAATTGGTAAGACAAAATACTCTTCAAGATCACAGATTCACATAAAACTTACACAGTATAATGGTGATGATAGGAGAAAACATCCCATGAAATGTTTTTTATATAAAATGCCATATTCGTTGAGAAATAAATAAAACTATTTTCCGATTGGAATAAATCGTTTTGAAGCATTTTATTATGAACGCATAATATCGTTGAAATGTGTAAACAGGTTTTCACTATTTTCTCGTGACCCAGATGGCTGATTGACCTCAAACTTCTACAGGTTTGTCAGTTAAGAGACCAAAACAGAAATGTTCACAGATTTACGTATAACTTTCAGGGTATGAAGATGGTGCTGGAAGAAACATACTGTTAAAATTTTTCTGCCTGAAATGGTGTATTTATCCAGAAATTAGTTAAACAACGACCAAAAATCTTTTTGATCTGTTAAAAGAGAAAACACTTATAAAATACTGTAGCCGTTTTTCGCTGTTTTCTAAAAAAGTAGGCAATGTATGAAACTGAAATTTTCACAGATTACTTTTACTGTATCTTCCTTGATATTTTTGCCCCCGGCTTCAAAGCGTGTACGCATGGAGAACGCGGAGCTAGCGCTCTAGTGATTTTAATATAGCTCTATGGGTAGGCCTATAGCGCGACCATTCCCAGTAAGGGCTGACCTGGGGGGAGCTTAAAGGTTGTATCATACTTTGGTAAGAGACCAAAACATAAACTGTTCACAGATTTACATATAACTTTCAGTGTATGAAGATGATGCTGATAGAAACCTACCGTTAAAATATTTCCGCCTGAAATGGTGTATTTATCCAGAAATTAATAAAAGAATGACTGAAAATCTTTTTGATCTTTTAAAAGATCAAAAATAAAAGAGAAAACAATTAAGAAATACTGTGGCCGTTTTTTCGCTGTTTTCTCAAGTAGGCAAAAAGTAGGCAACGTATGAAACTGAAATTTTCACAGATTACTTTTACTGTATCTTCCTTGATATTTTTGCCCACGAATCTGTATTTCTTTGACAAAAACCAAAGTATGATACTACCTTTAAGGTATATGATGGATTACATAATGTGCTTTCACTGTCAGCAACGGTTTTGTCGCAAAAACCAGTTCTGTACCATCCCTTTAACTGCAATTAGAGGTCAGATCTGGTCAGCAGACAGAAGGGCAGGGCCCAGGACAAAACGTTCAGCTTTTTAAGTCCTTTTTACATTATGAGTGAAAACATAAAAAAATCTGTTTTGTAATACCTTCAGTGAGTCAGGTTTGGTCAATAAAACTCTGCTTTTGCATGCATACACAATTACACATGTATAGACAAAAGTCCTGATGATGGTCAAAGTGTGGACATGAATGCTGTGACAGTGAAGAGTATTACCAGCATTGCAGTAAAAAAACAACACCTACAGCAACAGAAAGCCAAGAAACCAAGTGACAAGAAAAAGGAATCAAGGTAAATGCATGTATAACAAATCATTTCCCCCCTGAATGCAGTTATAATGAAATGTCAAGTGTTATACAAAACTTCTTAAAAATAGTCTTTCACACAACAAAGATGATCACTTTGTATGACACTTATTTCCTTAAGAGGTTTAAGTATTTGATTGTGAAACCAAACTTTGACCAAGTTTAATCCCCTACTAATTAATTATATTGTGTGCCCGAGTCATAAATCAGAAGCATGCTATCTCTGGTTTGGACGAGGCATACGCCAATCAATGACCAAGACCCAACACGGCCAACACAAGCACGGATATAAATTGAGATCGCTAGAGAACATCATGAGCCACCAAACACTTAGCTTCTTACCATTTTTTCATGATGAACCTTTTTTCTAATTATTTCCTTGTTATGCACAACTATAAACTATACCTTATTGCCTTTTCTGCGTCAGCGAAAAGCCTTTATTTTTGTTCTGTTTTTTTTCCCTCTTCCTCTTCTTGACGTTTGAAAACCCATAGACTTTGTACAGGGACATTCTCGGTCCCACTTATTAAGTCATATTTAAATGGCCGATCTTAACCAAACTTGGTCCAAAGAAAGTTGTGTAGATGTGTGGGTAGCCTCTGTGACCTCTACTTCCAGTCAAACGGGAAGTAGCTCGTCATTTAAAGGTGGTAAGAGCTACAATCAGGATTCTTTCGCCAAATGTCAATGTTAGGGAAGGTCTTTCTTAGTGACAAAATTCTAATTGACAAGCAATTTATATCATATGCGGAAAAGCCTTATGTGCTGATTCCAACAGCCATAGACTCTAGTTAAAATATCACTTTGTTAAGTTCTTCTAATGAAATCAAGTTACAGCCTTGCTATTTATTCTTCATTTAATTAATGATAATACATTTATACCCAAAGTTGCATGCCAAATGTGCGGTTCAAACCGTTATGTAAACGTAAAACTTCATATTACTCTAAATCAACTTAAATATTTAGAGCATGTTCACACATGTAGCTAAGTTTGCTGCTATCTTTGCTGCTTTAAAAACACAGCAAGTAAGTAGAATTAATTGATTGCTCTTGCGACCATGTAGATGTCTTTAAAAAAACCATTGGCTAGGAACACTAACCCTACCAGTTTACGTCTGGCTAGGGTGTGCACTTTGATTGGGCACTGCATAATGACACAAGTGTGTTAATGTTGTGTGAGAGTATGGAAGTTATATCATTTTACCTTCATGGTTTCATGTTGTTTCATACATTGTGCTGCCTACTGTTGATTTTAACAATGAAAATGCCCTGAAGCAATTGGTATATTGTATATGAGTTGATTGAAAATGGAAATAGGCCTATGACAGTTTAAAAAGAGTGAATTACAAGAATAAAAATACAAGAAGGTACATGTATGGGAACAAATGTATTCTGAAATATAATTTCAGGGGTCAGCAATAAAAATCAAGCAAGAGGGGATGGAATCATTTTACGTTGACTATAGTAGATCAGTTGTGTTCACAGTCACACTTTATTCCACATAAATTTACTGGTGCTCAGGTTTCACTTCTAAGTCGTTATTCAGCACAAATTTGTTATGCTAACTTTTAAACTGACAGCAAACTTGGCTTTGATGTCAGCAAAGTTAGGTACAGTTTAAATATTGTATTCCAAAGTTCAAAATTGTTTGCTGCTTCATAAGAAAAAGAAAGCAGTAAATATAGGTACAGTACTTGTGTGGGCATACTCTTAGTCACTTTATTTTCAATAGGGCTTCACGCTCGTGATGTCACATTCAGATTTTCGGACAAACAAGTCACACGTTGCCCAATTAACTTGCACGTAAACGTGCAACTATAGCTGTCAATATAAATGGCGTATTCTATAAATGGCTCGAGTGCGGAGCCCTATTGACATTGTATGCTTGTGTGTGTTTGGATTGAAGGGAATACTGGTATGACATACATGTATTGTGATGCTACATAGGGTTTAATGGGATAGAGTGAAGCTGGCAGAAATTGTCCTTGGTGCAAGACCCAATAAATAATTCCTTTAATCAGCAGGGGCGGATCCGGGGGGGGGGGGGGGGGGTTGCACGCCCCCCTTTTCTTCAAAGCAAAAAAAATGAAATAAAATGAATAAATGAAAAGATAACAAAAAAGAAGGAAAAAAAAACAATTTATAGTGAGGGATATGGATAAAGACTCAAAAAGAGAAAGAAAAAAGAGGGGGGAGACAAAATTAGCTAGCTTTGATTGCTCTGAAATGTGTCGCTATTGCATTGCTCCTGGATCTGCTCCTGATCAGTTTGCCAAAATCAGATGTTTATGAGCAATTCATTCTTACGGTCTTGGCTTGAAGCTTTATCAGTGTAGTCTGAGTAAAATCTGGACTTCAGTCATGATGCTGTACTTGCTATCATTAAGAAACATGATACTAATTTATTGATGCTTCTTCTTTAGATCTGTTGTTTACATGCAAGATTTGGAATCTGCATTGATCTATTCGATCAAATATGAAATCGGTATGCAGAAGCTGGTAACGGATGATGCTTTGAGTGCCCTAAATTCATACATAGCTGTATTGAACAAAGTAAGTTCATGCATGTTAACATAAAGTGAAGTTTCTATAAGGAAATGTATTTTTAAATTTATCGTTTAAATGATTATTTGAACTTTTTGACTGACAAAACTACTGAAACTCATGGCATCAGATATTGATTATGAATGTTTGAATATTTCCCTGTGTACACATACATGTCAAGTGATAAATATTTGAATTTTTGTGTCATTAATAGTACTTTCCTGGGCAGTCTCATGTCATGAATGCACTTAAGTCATTGGAGCAGCTGCTACACTCATACACTCGTATATCTAATGAACAGTGGTCAAATATTGTTCAATATCTACAAAGTTCTGAAGTGGTAAGTGTGTACATTTCAATTGTTTAACTTTATAAGAAATGGTGCAATGGGTTTAAACAAAATTCAAAGGACCAGGCAAAGAGAAATTTCGTTGAATCTGAGGGTTTTGATTATTCTGCACTTATGTGGGTCACATTACCAACTGTAGTGCATGGTCCATAAAAGTTATAAATATAAAGTACCGGTACATAAAAAGGAATATATATTTGGGGCCCCCACCCTCTATACAAGGACTACCAACAAAAATATTACAGACCAACAAAATAAAAACTCCTGTGGGATTAACAGAACATGAAATTAATACATTGAAAAGTTTTGTACCAGAGTTAATAATATTGACAAAGCCAGGTGAAAGTTCAGCCTCGGTTTGATTTGAAGTGCATAATAGTGGGAAAATTTCATAGCAATATAGTGCTGACCAACTTTTATGAGATTTACATTAATTGATTTTCAATTACTCACATTTACAATTACACACAAAACAAAACATCAAAATGTGTTTTACTGAAGTTGGGTAACCCCCCCGTTCCAGACGGTTCCAGTGTCGCGCCAAACCAATTGAAAGGCAAGATTTGAATTAAGTACATGACAAGTTTGACATCTGAAAAAATTAGGACTGACCAGGCACCCCTGATGCTGAAAGATTGTCTGTTTGGATTGTTCAGAACGGCTCTAGAGCAACATAATTGTAGACGTCGTGCAAGTCATGTGTCAAATTCAATGCAAATATGTAAACATATGCAAATAAGCAGTGACCTTCAGACATATCCCCAAATCAACACAATCCACACATACAGAACTTTTAGGCCTTTCTTTTTTTTCAGCGCGCACACATCGAAAAAAAAAAAAGGTCTGAATAAAAAGGACTACCCGGTACACGTCTGTCTGTCATACCACACAGGTTGTACTTTTCAATAGAACTTTGCCAAGAATACAAAAATGGCAAAGTTAACAAAATGATGATGGCCACGATTTTGTACATTGCCAACTAAGCGAGGACCAGTCAAAAGGCAGATGCTTAATATCCATTTCCTTGACAATTACCAGAATGTATGTATAACTTAAGATTTTTGTGAATGCCTTGATATCTTCCATATCACTGGAACTGTCAAAGGCAGTCTTCTACTTCTACATTATAGCTAGCCTTTTGTATGAACAATGTTCTGTCTGAAACAACCCCAAAATGTCTTTCACAGAGTTGCTATGATTGTATGTTTGTTTGTTAGGTGTTCGGGTTCAAGCCGAACACCTATTGTTATTGTTAGAGTTTTTTTTTTATTTTTTTTTATATTTTTTTTTTTTTTCCCCCAAACTTGTCAGCAGGACTTCTTGGTCACAGGTACAAGATATTGACATGAAACTTGGTGGGAACTTTGGTCATGATGTCAAGTTGTATTTAGAAGATTGACGTCATGATGACGTCATCGGGTATCAAATTACACGCGTTTTTAGGAAAAAGTTTGGTGCTTTATAACTTGAGAACCACATGACCTACGATTTTGATATTGACATATGTTACTCACCACATGAATCTGAACAATTAATATATTCAATGTTGTGTACAAATGACCTCCACTTCCGGTGTTACCGGAAGTTGACGTTTGACTCAAAATAACTCGAAAACGGAAGGATTTGGGCACATAAAACCTCGCGGGGTAAAAGATAGAGTAGGTCTTAAGCTTTCAGAAAATATAAACGATGACGTCATGCGGGCTGTATAGCGCCCTCTATGGTGGATTAAAGATATACAGTGATTACGTAATCCAAAAGTAAACAACGGATTTCCGCCAAATTTGGTGAGTGTGAAGCATTGATGCACCTCGACATACGTGTGAAGTTTGAAATCTGTGACGTCATTCAACCGGAAGTTATGCATTTTTTAAGGAAACATGATGTAATTATTCAAATACTGTTTATTCGGTAACTACATGACGTACATCGGTGCAAATTGCAAATTGTTTACATCGTACGCATTCGATAATTTCTGCAAATTTTCAGTTGTTTGTGATTAACTAAACGGAAGTTATCGCCCTGACAATTTTACACGATTTTCTATACGCTATCAGTCAGTGTACTTGTACGAATACACTGTGCAATCAGCATGATCAGTATTTGCTCAGTCACACAATTTAAGTGTATTTCAATATGCCATACATGCGTTCCATCAAACATTCTCATAACAACAGTTCCAGTACGAAATGAGACCCCGAACACCTAGTGGTTGTTCCCACAACCACAATGTCTAGTTTGTATGTTTGTTTGTTTGTACTTGTTCTCCTCTCCAGTGTATTATAGTTTGCCTGTCAAACCAAAATCTGAATCGGGTTGACCTTGAGTAGGTGAATCGGGGTTAAGACTTCTATGCCTTACCGTTTATTAAAAATTACCAAATCAACAGTCACATCACGAGATACATGGAGTGACTGACACGACAGGTTTTCATTAGTTTAAAATGATATTTTCATGTATAACATTATATGATATAAATTATAGAATTAAAAAAGAAGAAAGTTTTTAAAGACTAACAAAAAATAATTAATATAAATCGATAAGACAGTTAATAATCCATTCAAAGGTCATTATGTGCATTAAAAACAAACAAAGCTATAAAAATCATTCTCTTAAAGGCAATTGTATTCACAGTATTCTAGAGAGCGCTGGTATTGTCGATTTTTTGTATCTTTCAGTTCTACAGTAGGGAATTGTAACCAGGTCTTATTTTTGTCCTATACTCTTACCCGACGCCGGTTCCTTTTCCCCTCTCTACTCTTCCATTTTAGTCTCCATGCTCGTATTTATGTTGTAGATAGTCCGAGCTGCGCCTGCGTCGCAAGCACTGGCAAAATTAGCGCCCTCTTGCAACAGTGTTGCTTTGGAAAGTCACGCGCCAACTTCAAGAACATTGCACTTTGCATAAGGAATGCCGCGCTATTATCCAACCGTTTTACATTTCTGTACCTCTTGTTTTCCTGACGGGATTGATTTCGATCCAGCTACGCCCGGTGTACAGTTCTGTACACTTCTGCCTCCCACTATCACTGAATTCTTGTGACTGACACAACAATTATTATTTTTGTCTTAATACTGCTAGCTTCGCCTTTTTGCTCTTCAATTGTTTTGATGATCTCTTTTACATATTCGGAGCAATCCGAACGTGAAGAGAAGGCTTTTCATAACAGGAATTATTCTTTTTCTTCTGCCATGGTGTAACAAGTATATTTCATTGAAAAGTGAACAAAGAAAAGTTGACTGGAGTGGGATTCGAACCAGCAACCTGTGGAATACAGCACCTGTGCTAATCGACCCAATTGAGATTTGGGTTTCAGACAGATTAAATAATACAGTGGAGTACAAGTAGGCCTACAAACAATATGGCCATTGCAATCAATGTGTGGAAGACTTTTGGGGTTGTTTATGTTTCAGTCCATACTCCTGTTGTTCCTATTGTCATCTTTGTTGTTGGGAGGAAATGGACATTAAGCATTTCTTGACTGTTGTCATCGTACACAACCGTCGCGACTGGTATTGTAGCCGTCATTACCTTTAGGCCAGATTTTGTCTTCAAAGACAATTGTTTTTTGTCAAGTTCCTGAGCAAAGGTATATTTAAAAGTGCACCCTATGTTGTATGGCCAGCAGGCGTCTAGTGCCATATTTGCAGGGAAAACAGTTTTGTATGTATGCATTGTGGGTCTGCAGTTCTGCTTATTTGGATACATTTACATACATTTGCAATGAGTTCGGCTCATGACTAGAGCGACATCTGAAACGATGACATTCTAGCTCTGTTCTGAACTACCAAGACTGTTGATCTTTTGGCATTAGGTGCGCCTGGTCGCTCCTAATTGTTTCAGACACTAAACTTTTCATGTACTTCATTCAAATCTTGCCTTTCAACTGATTCAGCATGACCCTGGATGTCTGCCTGTCTGAAATGGGGGATACCGGTATTTATACAAGCAATCACATTTTGATGACAAATCTTATGAACAAAATCAAAATCAAATCAGGTGTATTTTCTCTAGCCTTGCTTTGTATGAAATTATGTCTAGACAAGAGGCCTTCATTTTTTCCTGTGTGTTTGAAATCATGTGACTTATACTTCTAGTTGAAAATGGTCAAAATGGGCAGTGTCTTATAATTTAGAATTGGGGCAAGATATGAACTTGGTTTCAACGATGTCAGTCTCTGGTAGTAATATGCTTTTAAAAATTTGGGCTGATGATGTCATCAAATATTCAAGTACCCTCAAATGGCAAGGTAACCACTTCACGACGGTATTAAAAAATAAGAAACGAGGAGCCCACCCGCGGTATTATTTTCACCGTGCTTAAGCGAAAACATTTTTATTCGAATTTTACACTGTTTTCGACCCGGCACCATTTAGTGGACTCTTCCAAAGGTCATTGGTGGTGGTATTTTGATTTTTTACTCCGGATTTCGCCGTCACGGACGATTTTTGTGGTTTTGTCCGATGCGTGATATCTCGTCAACTGCGAAATGTATGACAATTTTTCCTAAAAAATGGGCGTCATCCGTGACTGATAATGGTGAAGAGCCCAATGCAGTAATCCTATAAGCCAATTATAAACTCTACGAGTATAATGGGAACTGTGCCAGGCTTTGTGATTGCGGTTACGGAAGAAAGGGGGCTTTCAAGGGGTATAACACCCCCGTAATTTGTGTCGACAGCCCCGGTGGAAAGGAGAGGAGAGTACGGGAGTAGCAGTTGACTCAAAGCTCCGTGGTTGAGTGAGCAGAGACAAAAGACCTCGCCATGGACACGGGAGGTAAACAGCTGTTGAGTCCAGTGATGCTTTTCATAGCGAACAAGAGAAAGGGAACAAAGGCCATACCAGCTTACAGACCAAATTCTATAGGTGGTCCACAAGCATAAAATGTGAACAATAGTGCACCAAGTAGCAAAAAGCCGAACACAAAAGGTTGTTACATGTATATAATCATTGTTCAGGTGTAAAGATGGTGACAAGTGGTATGAAGGAGACTTGTAGATTTTGCTAAGTGAAAATTGCTAATGGATACGGGAGAAAATATAATATGCCCCGTAAAAAATAATGCCAACAATTATAGACAAGATCCAGTAGTATAAAATATCCCTGTGAAGTGTTTGACAGTCCAACAGAAAAATAAAGGGAAATAGAAGGATAGCCATTGACCCAATGCTCCATGGTTGAGCGAGCGGAGACAATAGAAAATAGCTCGTGGCACACAAGAGTCCAGCGATGTTATCTACAGCGAACAGGGCCTACACAACTGGCCGTATCCAAGCTTGAAGAATCCCCATAAAGGGTACAGCCAGACATGGCGAGTCTAAATGTCACCCGCCACCCAAAATGTCAAAAGCAGCGTTATAAACCGTCATCCGGTGATCACAACGGGAAATAATTGTGCTTTCTCATGTCATCTGCAACTGAAAAATCTCCGACCAAGGCATCATATGCCACTGGCATCATGAAGTGTGCCGCCTTCTCACATCATCCGGCAAATTTTCGCTTATTTTCCCAAAAACCCTATGGCGCTTTATCACATTCTCCGTATGTGAACCTATTTTTGTGTGTGAGATATAATAATAATAATAACGGGCATTTATAAAGCGCCTTTACAAGAAGATCAAAGCGCTGTACATTATTATTATCCCTGGTCATCGGGCCATAATTTACGTGGCATTTTCAAACCCAAAATGTTTAATTTTGTTCGCATGTGTCTACCATGTAAAAGAATACTAGGAGCAACTCCAGTAGTGGCATGTGGTGTCGCTCTGTAAACAGTTAAATATTCATACACAGTAGCTTTCCAAGGTTTGTTTCTGTTGATAGCATTTTGGATAGCGTTTTTCAGAACCCCGTTAGATCTTTCAACGGCCCCATTGCTTTGTGGATAGTACAGAGATGCATAACCATGACGTATACCTCGTTCACCTAAAAAGTTCGTGAAATAACCACAAGGGAAACTGACTGAGTTATTTTAAGTCATTGAAAAGTGAACAAAGAAAAATTGACTGGAGCGGGATTCGAACTGGCGACCTCCTGAATACCGTACAGGCGCTCTACCAACTGAGCCATCCAGCCCTATGTTGGTGGTGACCCCAATAGTCAACTATCTTTGTTCGTTTGGCAGTCAGAAGCCATGAAACCACGCACACACCGCCACACCCCAGGGATCGTTTCAATGATACACGCAACAATGCTGCAACCCGGGAACGGCACATGGGGGATCACTCAAAGAGGATACGGCTTTTTAATTAATATATTCGTGAAATAACCACAAGGGAAACTGACTGAGTTATTTTAAGTCATTGAAAAGTGAACAAAGAAAAATTGACTGGAGCGGGATTCGAACCGGCGACCTCCTGAATACCGTACAGGCGCTCTACCAACTGAGCCATCCAGCCCTATGTTGGTGGTGACCCCAATAGTCAACTATCTTTGTTCGTTTGGCAGTCAGAAGCCATGAAACCACGCACACACCGCCACACCCCAGGGATCGTTTCAATGATACACGCAACAATGCTGCCTAAAAAGTTGTTAAATTCAGCAGAGGTAAATTGTACACCATTGTCACTGATTATTTCATCTGGGTAACCTTCTCGGCTAAATATGGTCTTCAAAAAGCTTATCACCGATTTGGTTTTAACATTCAACGTGAAACAAACCTCAGGCCACTTACTATAATAATCTACGAGTGTTATATCATATCTACATTCCATAGGCCCTTTTTCAAATGGTCCTACAATATCTATTCCCAACTTAGACCATGCACTGTCTGGAAAGGGTACTGGTTGCATTGGAGCTACTGTTTGTTTTACACTCTTGTCATTAAACTGGCATGTTACACATGATTTAACAATATTCTCAGCTTGTGTGTCCATACATGGCCACCAATATAATTCTCGCAACCGTTGTTTAGTACGTGTCATCCCTTGGTGTGACTCATGAGCAAGTTTAAGTATTAAACCAGTTAATTCAGTGGGAACTACAATTCTATCATTTCTCATGATTACCTCATCACAGACTGTCAATTCATCTTTGATAGTATAATATGGCTTCAAATGTGTAACCAGTTCAGAATTTATATTACGCAATTTAGTAGGCCAACCTGTTTGAATGTGCTTTTGCACTGAGTTCAGTACATGATCCTTTTTTGTACAACTTTGTAATTTTTCAAGTGTAACACTCTTACACATGGCCTCAAGTACATTTTGGCAAATAACAGTATCATCTGAGTCAAATTCATGTACATCAGCAGGAACAGGTAATCTTGACAATGCATGTACAACCTTATTTTCTTGGCCCCTCTTGAACTTAATGTCGTAATCAAACTTCATAAGTCTCGCAGACCATCGAGCGATGCGCATTGCTTGGCGATCTGAACCTTTTTTCAGCAAAGTGACCAAAGCTTGGTGATCGGTATACAATGCTTCTCTCTCACCAACAGAGTAATTTCTTTCAGCACTTGATAATGTGCGGCTTGCACATTCAACTGTAACCTCTTTGCCGTTTTTCAATTGAGTGAGAACCGCACCTAATCCGTACGCTGATGCATCTGTGGTTAGCGTGACCTCTAAATCTGGATCATACATGGCTAGTGTTGGACTCTGCGCAATTGTGCTTTTCAACGCATCTAAACTTTGCTGTGCTGCTTCTGTCCAAACAAACTTTTCAACATTGCGTAAGAGTACTCGTAATGGTTCTACTACGGTGGCAAAGTGTGGAATGTACTTTGAAAAATACCCTGCCAAACCAAGAAATGATCTGAGACTTTTCTTGTCATGGGGTGCTGGGGCATTTGTGATTGCATGATACTTGTCATCAACCTGAATACCAGCTGCGGTTATAGTGTGGCCTAGAAAATTTAAGCTGGCTTTTGAAAACAAACACTTGTCCTTATTCAGTTTAACTCCATACTTTTCTAGTCTTTCTAGGACAACTTTTAGATTTGCATCATGCTCATTTTGATCTTTACCATAGACAATCAAATCATCTAAGTAGCTTTGAACACCCTTCAGACCACTTAATATTGTGCACATCATTTTTTGGAACGCTGAAGGTGCGGATGATAACCCAAAACATACTCTCTTGTACTGAAACAATCCTTCATGTGTAATGAATGCAGTCATACTTCATGAATCTTTGTGTAAGAGAAGTTGATGGTATGCTGATTGCAAATCCAATTGGCTGAAAACTGATGCATTTCTTAATTCACTGAAAATTTCATCGATCTTAGGAAGTGGATATTTGTCTGGTATTATTGCCTGATTGACTTGTCTAAGATCAACACAAAGTCGTAATTTACCATTTTTCTTCCATGAGACAACGATTGGTGAACCCATTCAGCGGAGTCAATTTTTTCAATGACTCCTTGTTTTTCAAGCTTTTTCAATTCTTCAGAAACCTTATCCCTTACACTGAATGGCAATCTACGCAATTTCTGACTGATAGGTTGTACTTTCTCATTCACTTTGATTTTGTGAACAAGTCCTGAAATTGAGTTAAACTCATCGTTATCTGCATTGAACAACACATTAAACTTTTGCACATTGTCAGGCAGTGTTACATTGGTTTCTTTCCCAGGGTTGACATTATTACAAGTTAAAGTAGAACCTTCAATATTAATATGCAAGGTGTGTACCAGATCTCTACCCAAAATGTCAGTTCCTGATTCGACAATTACAAGTTAGAAATAGCAGTATTGTCCTTGTAAGTTACAGTACATTCAAAATATCCAACAACTTGAATGGTATGTTGCGTAAAAGACAACAGTTTCTGGTCTTGTGGAGGTTTGCGTAGTGCCTCCGACAAAAAGTACTTGTTGAAAGTGTTCTTCGTGAGAATACTCACACCGGATCCTGTATCGACCATGAGTGTTAGTGGTACGCCGTTGACATCGACATTGCTGTGTACAGAGTTCGTGTTGCCTGCCGGTACATCGGTGGCTAGAACATGTATGTCGTTATCACTGGTCTCTGGTGATGAATCGGTGTAGTTGTCATGATCAACTTGAAGAACTCCAGTCTTCTTCCTTGGATGTCGACTGGGGGTTGCCTGCGGTCGCGTGTCGCCTTCCCCGGTCTGCTTCTGATGTTGTCTGGCTGGACACGCCTTGTCATTCGCCAAGTGTACTGGTAAACCGCAACGATAGCAATATGTTTGATTTCCAGGCGTGGCTTGCTGACTACGGAAAGTTGTAGACTTCGGCTTCTTGGGGTAGCTGTAGGATTTAGGCCGACTGACTTTGTTAACTTTTTGGACGTGAACATTCGAGGCAGTGAGTGTTTTGGCCTCGCGCATTGCTTTCTCAAAGCGTCGTGCCATGTCCACGGTCTTTTGCAGAGTCAGTTCTTTTTCCATGAGTAGCCTCTCTTGAATTTTTAGGCTGATAGTTTTTTCGACAATTTGGTCGCGTATCATTTCATCGGTCATTGCCCCAAAGTCGCAAGTTTTTGAGAGTTCACGAAGCGCAGACAGGAAATTGTCGATCGACTCACCGGGATGTTGAGCTCTCTGTCGGAAAGTGTAGCGTTCCGCTACAACATTTACGGACGGCTGAAAATGTCCTTGAAGCACTTGTATGGTATGCTCATACACGTTCATGCCATGTTGAGGGCTTTCCGAGCTGAGGGGTAGCGTTGCGTAAACTCGCTGGCCTTCGACACCGAGGCAGTGAAGGAGAATTGCCCGTCTCCTCCCTGGTGAAAATTCATCGCCACCTATCGCTAGCAGGTAATTCTGGAAGTTGGAAATCCATTGCTTCCAGAGAAGGGCCGGCTCTCCCGCTTCTTGTAAGAACGGAGAGGGTTGAGTTAGAGAACTTGCAGTCGCCATTATGGGTGTGGTCGTCAACCTCGTCGCCAAATATTATATCGTGTTATACATATCACGTCATCCGTCGTGAACTGGTTTAAAAAAGATGCATATTAAGTTGATGTCTGTGGCTAAGTTTTAAGTGATTGCTTCAAAATAAATATTTATGATGAACACATGCTGTCCAGATTTAGATTGATGACATCAGATTGGAAGTTATATCATCAGATTGGAAGTTTCTTAAAAAAGGTTGATAAAATCAGCCATGTTTCCTTGAGTTGGAAGAATTAAGGTAGTTCTTAAGCATTGCTATGTTTGTACTGTAGGTAATCAGTGAGCTTGGACATGCCCTGCGATTGTCTAAAAATTGTATTAAATTAAACCACGCCTGCCAACCACCAATTACTTTTCAGCATTTCCACCACAGACGAGATATGCCACAACAGCCAGCACTCACATGTACGTGAGCTCAGTAGACGTTAACGCACCAACCGTCAATGTATTTTCTGCAGCACTATTACACCCCATAGAACAATTAATTTTCAAAATTCTTGTTCACTTCTTTCTACCTTGCAACCAAGAAAAGGAAAAGATGTGGAAAAGCCTGTTTTGTTAAAGTTGCAAACAAGTTAGTTTCTCATACTTTTCTGTTACCATTACAGTCCGGTGCTTTTCTAAAGAATGATGTGCAGTGGCTTGGTTGTAGAGGAAGTACATTGGTCTACCGTGGATACCCCTGTGGCCTGTGGCTTCTTTTCCACACACTAACTGTTAGTCATGCAAGCATGGATTCACTTTGTAAGTATTTCTGCTATCATTTTGGTTTTCATCTAGGTTGGATTGATGTTCTCACACATATTCTCTGTGCTTTCTTTTCTAATTAGTCGTAATCTGTTGGAAATAGTTACTTGAAAAAAGAAAATGAATTTACACGATTTTCACATAACCTATGAAGAATGTCCTTTCTATTTTTTTTTGTGGCTGTCTGGACCTCAAATGGGTTGTATTGCTAGTGAATTTTTCATCAGGAGAAAGTAAAAGCCAAAATTATTGGAAATGATTTGTGGATTTTATCATAAAGCTTTTTTTTTTAAATTATGTTCACTCATCCTGCTTCATAATATGCGTTACCATGGACCATTGTCATGCTTGAATCCCCATGAAACCATTCTGCTTCAATAAAATTGTGCTGACTAGCCAAACAGCTTGTGTGAACATATCGTTGCGTTTTTATGATCTGGCAAAATTTTTCAACATCGACGTTCACCAAAAGTGCGCGTAATAAAGTAGGAGTTTTCAAATGGTAAATTTATTGGTCTAACATCCAAATTTTGGGGAGAAATTTGGTAAATGGCTTGTCTGTGAGTTTTGGCATATCAATTTGATTCACAATAAATCATAATTAAGAAAATTAACTAAAAATTAAGTTTGTCAGTTCGTAAATTAAAAAGTACATGATTCTTGGTTTTGCGAAGTGCCAATTTTATTTTTCATTTAATTACAATTTTGATTAAGAATTAAACAAACTTACGAGTATGATGTATTAAAAAAAAGCAGGACAACCCGTTTATCAAACTTCTACATCGACATTTGGACGTTACAAAAAGGGCCCTTATTTTGCCTGATTGTAAAAGCACCGACGATATGTTCAGACAAGCTGTTAACTTCGCTGTTATCAAATCACAGTGGGAGTCCGGTTTAGAAAGCAGCTCTGCTAAAATTCACAGACTGTTCACACATTGTTCACATCTGCTATTACTACAGTCAGTGTGTGTAGAGGTAACAAAAATGATTGGCTTGCATCGCAGACCTGTCCTGGCTACTTACAGTAATAGGGTGCATGCTTAGGCAGTACACAGCAACTGAAGGGTAGCATTTTGTTTTCTTATTGGACCTGTTGTAGGCTCAACCGGCTAACTTACTCAACATCAACAACCTTTGGAGTTGAATGAGAACAGATTAAAACAAACAGGCCTACAGCAGCGAAAACAACATCAAATTTAAATTAATATGATAGCCCCCAAAAGCGAGTGGAAGTGTCTCCATATGGACACATGTGTATTATGTATATTAAAGTATGTTTACCATGACGTAATGTTGGAGGTCTGCAATAATCATGGAGTGGGACGGGAGTGGAAGTCAAGTTTACGATTGTAGGTTAGTTGTATTAACATGCCATCCAACAGCAAGATATGCTGCTTAAGTATCACAATCTACTTCACTCTACTTGCCTGTAGAGCCACTACATATAAATTTTAATCCTATTGCAGCTCTGTTGACCACCATTGCATGTGCTCGATGCTATATTGTACCATAGAGTAAAGCACTAGTCTTGGTTCCAAGACCTTCGTTGTTGCTTTCCCGCGGCCCATAGGGCGCCCCCGCGCGGCAGATATGGGAGAATTCTTAACTTTTTCTTTACTTTTCGTTGAATCTCCCTTGGATTTCCAAGGGAGCCAATCAGCAAGCGAGTTTCAGCTCATATCATAAATTATTTATGTCAGACACACATTGTTGACCGTAGGCGTAATTACGTACGTTGGGGCCTACAATGTACAGTATATATGTCACGCTGCATATCGTGCAGTATATTTTGTAAACTTTTCGGTGAAAGATTTTGAGGACTGTTTAAAAAACTGTACTACGCAATCGAGCTGGCGTTTAACTTCATTGGCAGTGCATATTTCTTTGGCCGTCTAGCTCGACGACGAATGGTTATGCGTTATTTGTGGAAAGCAGTTAATTTCTTGCAAAAACTACATTTCACTTAGATCTAAATCCCAGGAAAAAATACCATTAGTCCAAGAGGTTTCAATGATCACAAATTTATAACCCCAAGAGGTAGAAACGGTATATTTTGTGCAACATCTTCTGCCCACATGTGAAACAAGTACAAAACATGTGATTTAAATGATTTTGAATCGATGAAATGATTACGTTATGTTGTATTATAGGAATGATTAAATTTTCTTGATTAAATTTCATATATTCGCAAAATGATTTCGTATCGTTGAAATGATTTTGTATCATTGAAATGATTACATCATGTTGTATCGTTGAAATGATTTCATTTCTCGATTTTATTTTCATAAACAACATGAAAAAAATTCGGTCTTCTGAAGAAAAAACGGCCAAAGTTTACAAACTATATACAGGTTGTTGGTCTGCGTACAAGTTGGTCGGCATACGAGTCGGTCGGCATATGAGTCGGCCGGCATACGAGTCGGTCAGCGTACGAGTTGGTCGGCGTATGAGTTGACCAAACAGCGTACGAGTTGGTCGGCGTACAAGTTGGTCGGGGTACGAGTTGACCAGCTTCGTCCTCCAACATCATCATAATGTTGTTGCCTATGGCAAGGCCTTCAAGGGAATGAATTGACCAAGACGGCCACATACATACACGCCATGGCTTTGTTGTACTGTATACATGTACAGCTCAGATTGTCTCATTAATTCCTGTAGCTGGCATTTTGCATATTCAATCACCATATGTCATATGCGCTGTGCGTTATTACCATAATCTGGTCCCGCCCTCAAATACAACATATCCAAGACCTTCGTGACGGTCCAAAAGTCTGACAGAATTCTCCCATATCCGCCGCACGGGGGCGCCCTATGGGCCGCGGGAAAGCAACAACGAAGGTCTTGGAGCCAAGACTATCAAAGCACGCATCCGGACAGCTCCGTCCCATGTTTTTTCCATTTTTGTTTGAATAGATTTTCTTCCAGAATAAAGATAAACAACTGTAATTGATATTTGTCAGTAATCTGATTTTGCATGCATAGCTGTATAGCTTATTACCTTAGAAATTACGGATAGTATGGATAGCAGGATAGTCTGACAAGGAATGAATAAGTCCTAAACATGGAAACATTCTTTTTGCCAGGACGGTCTGCTTCCTTGGTGAACTGTGCTGGGGGAAAACTCTTGGCACTAAAATCAGACTAAAAGAAGCCTCTGGGAGCTCGTAGTTCCGTTGATTTGCCTAGGGGCAGTGTCATGTCCCCAGCCCCGGCAACAAACATGGAACTAGCCATTGTATGGGCTGTTGTCCCAGCAAGTTAAAATCTCAAAATTCCTTCTCTGTAGGATTGACAAACTAAATGGTGTCTTTCCAAAGCCTTGCTGCCTCCTGATACAGCTCCACAGGCTGCAGGTAGCACCCATCACCACTTGGTGGATACCAAGGGACAGACTAGGAAAAGTTGGAGAGCTAAGCTGGACCAGTTATCCCTGCCATGTCGGCTCTCATTACAGATCTGCAGACTGCGGGTTGTTGTGGGCTCAGTGGACACTGTTCTCCTGACCCTCCCGGCCCTGTGGCACTCGACACAGTGCTCCGGGATGGGCTGTTACGTGGGCGAACAATGCAAGCACAGCCAGCTCAGCTGAGTACAAAACCCTTCTGGTTTTCCTCCTGAGCTTTAACCAAGATCATGCTCACAAGAAACAGCAGTCCTCATCAAGCTTCAGTAGTTCTTCAGAGGAGTTGCACCATGGCAAATGACACCATGGTCGTGATTCCGCATCAAGCGCTCTGTCCTTGGCTCAATTTATGCAGCCTTTTCAAAGCATCTCAGCCTCATTGTCAGCCTTGGCTTCAGACTGCCATGCCTGACCGCCTTCAGTAGCCTTTGTCTATGCCGAGGCCCCCATACATATCAGGGTCAGTTCAGGGAGATGGGGAGATAGATAAATAGATAAATAGATAGATAGATAGATAGATAGATAGATAGATAGATAATAATAATAATAATAATATAATAATAAGTTAACATTTATATAGCGTCCGTCCATGATAAAATCGTGCTCCAGGGCGCTTTCCATAAAAAGTTGACACTGGATAAAACATTAAAAATACTTTAAACATTAAGGCTTAGTAAAACAACAGATTAAAAAAAAAAAATAATTAACAATTATAAAATGTTTAAAAAAATGATCCAAGTTACATTTGAAACCTTACAATATATCATTACCCGGAATAGGAAATTTGGACATTTACATTAATCACATTAATATTACACTAAAAAATAGTACAAAACGGAAATAGAAACTACAAGTTTGAACATCTATTACAGCTATTATAAATATTTAACAAATCGTAAATCATAAAATTTTCCTTAACAAAAAAGTATGGAATTGGGACAATTAGACACTCAAAAACAGTACAGTACAAATAGTAAAACAACAAATTTGGCAAAAACACAGTGGCATCGAACAATAATAAATGTTTAAAAAAAATTCCCAAATATCTTTAAAGATAAACCTAACAAGGGAAATTTTGACTATTATCTTAAAAAACGCTTGCTTAAAAAGATGAGTTTTTAGACCAGATTTAAATGTACTGACAGATTCAGATGCTCGAAGTGTTCTATTTAGCTTGTTCCATTCCCGTGGAGCGACTACTGAAAATGCTCTGTCACCATATAAAGACAACTTAGTCATTGGATAGTGTAACCTTGTTGGATCTTGGGACTGGCGAGTAGGTCTACGAGAAACAGATCTAGTACTAATTATTAATTCATTCAAGTAGTTTGGACACTGACCGTTAATACATTTATAAACGAGCAAGCACAGCTTATAAATAATCCGATATTTGACTGGAAGCCAGTGAAGTTTCATGAGCACCGGTGTTATATGATCAAACTTTCTAGTCCCTGTGAGAATTCTGGCCGCACAGTTTTGAACTCTCTGCAAAGGGGCTAGTGTGGTCTGGGGTAGACCACCAAACAATGCATTACAGTAGTCAATTCTGGTCATGATAAGCAAAGTGATAATCCGTTGCATGATAGGAAAACTCAGATACTTTTTTATCTTGCCGATATTATACAAATGGTACATACATTTACGAGAAACCTCTCTAATATGTGTCTGCATGTTCATATTACAGTCAATGGTGACTCCAAGGTTTTTCACATGATTTGATGATGTGATACAGTCTCCACAAACATTAATATTAAGAACAGAAACCTTTTTCAAATTCAATGGTGTACCAATGACAAGAACATCTGTCTTATTGGTATTCATTTTCAAGTAATTTGAGGTCATCCATCTTTTAATATCTATGCAACAATTCTCAATGACACTAACACTGCTTGTCACATTCTCTGATACTGGTGACGTTGACAAGTATAGCATCGTGTCATCGGCATAAAAGTGGTAATTTGGGCCGTGTTTTCCAATCACATTGCCAATAGGAAGCATATAAATGTTAAAGAGGATAGGTCCTAAGACGGATCCTTGTGGGACTCCAAACCTCAGTGGGTATGTTGCATGTCCGGTAGTATGTTGGGTGTTGACTCTCACTGTCTGATGCCGGTTGGATAAGTAAGATGTAAACCATCGCAGAGTGTCAGATGATACGCCAACGTAGGACTCCAGCCACCGGAGAAGAATTTGATGATCGATAGCATCAAAAGCTGCACTTAAGTCCAACAGAACTAAAATGGCAACTTTTCCCTTATCAATCGTCATCAAAATGTCATTTTGGATGCGCATGAGAGCGGTCTCTGTCCCATGAAATCTCCTATACGCAGATTGAAACTGTTCATTTATCTGATGACACGAGAGGTGTTGTACAAGTTGATCGGCAACAACTTTCTCCAGGAGCTTTGCACAGAAAGGTAAATTTGTGATGGGTCGGTAATTCTTCAGCTCATTTGCTTCATCAGAGTTCATTTTCCGAAGTTTAGGTACTGGTCTCACTGTAGCCATTTTCAGGGCTTCCGGGACAACGCCGTGTACTATTGACGAGTTCACGATTGATGTTATCACTGGGGCAATAACTGGCAGGCAGGTCTTCACAAGCTTCGTCGGAAGTGGATCAAGATCACTTTGTTTTGGTGGGGACTGTCTGATTAATTTCTCCATCTGAAGATAGGACACCGTTTCCAGAGAAAAGTCGCATCTAGTTACTGTAGCTGACATTTCCTCTTCGTGATCATTATCTGATGAACTAACTTCATCTGCACAGTTCAACCTTATGGTGAGGATTTTTTGCTGGAAGAACTGGCTAAATTGATTTGCCAGTTGCTGTGCAGAACTACATGATGGAAGGACAGGCACTGACTGTCGACCAAGCAAACTGTCCAGAACACAAAACATACGGTTGCCATCACCTCGGCAGTCATCAAGAATATCTCTGAAATGTCTACATTTTGCCCGATTGATAGATAAAAACTTTATTGTCCCACCGGGGAAATTAATTTGGCCTTTGACATAAAACATAAAAATACACACATTATTTAAAATAAAACATAGAAATACACACATTTAAAATACAATTAAAAGCCTATAAAAATATCCACAATTTTACAAGTTCTAATGGCCGAGGGAACGGAAGATTTACTGTAGCGTTGAGTGCGAATTCTTTGTTGCATGAGGGTTCCTCTCCTATTCATAACAAATTGTGAGTGTAGAGGATGTAAATCATCAGATATTGCACAATTGAGTAGAATAGAGTGTCTGTGCACTCTGTTGACACATACCAGTGATTTTCTCTGCCTGTTTGATTACCCTACTAAACTTACACTTATCCACATCAGGCATGTTCCCAAATACACAAACCAAATTAAAAGATAAAACACTTTGCACAATAGTCTTGTAGAACATGTCAAGTATAATGTTGTCAATGCGAAAAGAATTGAGCTTCCTCAAAAAGAAAAGTCTTTGGTTCAATTTGCTACATGTAGTCTTAGAACATTTGTCAAATTTTAATTTATCATCAATAATAGTGCCCAAATATTTGTATTCTGACACTCTTTTAATTGAGTGGCCCTTTATGTCCACCGTAGGAACAGCCGTTTTGTTCTTCCTGAAATCAATTACCATCTCTTTGGTCTTGAGGACATTTATTTTAAGGCAGATTTTATCACACCAATCATTGAATTTGGAGACTTCATTCGTGTAGCAATTTAAAGAGTCATTGTGAGGACACATACGTCCAACAATAGCATTGTCATCCGCATATTTAACTACAACATTAAATGAATCAGTAGCAACACAGTCATTGGTATAAAGTGTATACAACAAGGGAGATAGCACACAGCCTTGAGGGGCACCCGTACTTGAATATAAAACTGCTGAGAGAGCAGAATTCACCTTCACCCTTTGGCCCCTATCTACAAGAAATCTATTTATCCACTTGATGAGGGTTGGATTAACATGTAAATCATAGAGTATCCTAGTTAACAGATGCGGTTGAATTGTGTTGAATGCACTAGAGAAGTCTTACAAAGGAACCAGATTTTTCCAAATGATGGTAAATTGTGTTTAACAGTGTAACCACCGCATCTTGAACACTGCGGTTAGGTTGATAAGCAAATTGAAATGGATCAATCGACTCACAGTTGATAGAAGGCATTAAACGTTTCATAACAATCCTTTCCAGACACTTCATTGGAACCGGTGTAAGGGCAACCGGACGGTAATCATTTCTTTAGGAAACATAATTTTTGGAACAGGGATGATCGTAGCCAATTTCCATAAAGCTGGAACAGTCCCCATGGCAATGGATGATTGGAACAATTTCTTAAAGGGAACTGCTAACTCACTGGCACATAATTTAAGTGTTTTACTGCACACACCATCAGGCCCACTTGCTTTACATGAATTTAATTTAGTACACATGCGACGGACCTCATACCGGTGTCATAATTTGGGCAACTACCGTTTCCCCTTTTCAACAGGTTGTTTGTCTCATTGACCTTGCCAGACTTGCCAAAAGACATATTAGCAGCTAAAAGTGGTGCCATGTCAGCAAAAATCATTTTTCTAAAAGTACCGCTCCCGGGGAAAGCCCAAGATGGTGGACTCGGCCTCTCGCTTTGGGATGTGAATGTCATCTTTCCTTCTAGCGGAATATCTTGCCATTGGTTGCGAGGAGGAAACTCCCATTTAAGTTGATCCCCTTAAAACAGCCTTCCACTGCCTATAGCAAGAGTTGTGCAATGGTCTTGAACAGTTTCCATGGATTTCAACATTTTCTACCTCCTTTCAAAGAATGAATGTGTTAAATGCTCTGTTCCTCCCATCGGAGGGGGCTCGTAAACACTTCAATGCGCTCCCTCTAATTGGTGAGGACCTCTTTGCAGGAAAATTTGAGGAGTCTGTGGAGACAGAAGGCAACTGTCTGGAAGCGATGGACACAATTATTCTGAAGTCGGCTCTGAAGCCAAAGGGGAAGAACCAGTCAAATCTGCCCTGGGGTGTATTTTGTGTATTTTGTACTACCTTCCAACCATTTTTCACCTGCCAGTTTCCCCAGGACAACAGAGGCACACATGTATCAGCCACCCATATCACCACGAATTCCTCTGTTTACTGTACAATGAAACCTTGGACGAGTTCATGGCCCTGCCGTTCTGCGTGCGCTGTTGACTAGTAGACCGGTTCTCCAAAGTCTTTCATTGGCTTATCATGGGCCAGTCCCGTGGCACTATGGTTAGAGCAATCCTGGAAACTTGGGGCCTTGTGGTGAGCTTGCCTAATTTCTTGGGGGCACAACTAGACCTCTGCATGGGGGGTAGCCTGTCCAACAGACGAACACATTATGAATCTGCAGCAATGTATAGCACTGGTATCAGAGGCCCCAGGAGACACATGGCTAAAGTTACTGGGCCTCATGTCCAATGATGGACCTTGTTAATTTATGTTGAGTTCAGATGCTGCAAATTCAGCTCCACTTACTGGCCTACTTCCGGCCCAGTTGGCACCCATCTGTACCAACTACAGCCTGGTTGATTCTGTCTTTTTTCTTGGTCACTTATAGGAGTATCTTGCGTAGCCCTCCACTCTCTCTTGGTGCTATTCTATGCAAATGTAGTAGCTCTACAGGTATTTGTTAATGAGTTACAATAGTTTTCAAATAATTGTGTAAAAGTCTTAGCGAAGCATTTGCTGCAAGATTAAAATTCATATGTAGTGGCTCTACACACTACAGGTAAGTATTTGTTTGTAGACCCCTACCACACTACTTTGGCAAGTGGGAATTTTCATTAATAATAATAATAAAAATAATGAACAGCTTTTTCAGTGAATTTAGCTATTAATTTTCGTTCCGACGGGCATTTTGCTGCAATGTATCACTAGAAGTAAGCAATGGATTTAGCAGGAAGTTAGCAGCTCATATGAGGTGACCCTATTAAATTTATTCAGCTGAAGGCTTTGGACTGTGTTTGTTTGTTTGTTTAATCTTCACCCTGGCACTCCAACCATTCACCCAAATTATAAACATGATATGAATATGAGCATTCTGAAAAACAAAATGTTGATTTAAGGAAATGGTCCTAGTACTAAAATTAGGGAATTACGAAATCTGAGTTTTGTTTTCCTGAAGCCATGCTAATGCCATTAATACATAAAGGATTTCATACATGCTTCAAGAGTATGTTTTACATCAGCAATCAGAAAGGGGAGCATAGTGAATATTACAAAATAGGTAAACCATTGGACTTCCCGGCAACCAAATTGTCAATTTCACCTTCAATTTCCTTTATGGAATAGTTTGCAATGAAAGTCGTCTGCCATCCTTTTCAGATCACATGACTTTGTATTGTTACTCTAGAGTCCAGACTGTACTAACTGTACTAACCAGGGATGTGCGAGTTCAGATTTAAATCTGATTTAAGATTTTTCTTTTTAGATTTTAATTTGGAATTTCAGTTTTATTGTACACCTGCCCTGTACAAAAGTATAGAAATGTCTAAATTAAGGCTTTTTTGCTTGGTGTATTCAGATTTGTGGCCACTCTCATCTCTTACTAACATTACTTTAAATTAACAACGTGAGTGCAGAAAAAACATAAGATATTTATATACAAATAATGAACGTTTACGAGTAGAATGGTAAGAATAATTTCACGAGGTGACAGATGTACTGTTCCATTTCACAAGGTGATAGCTTAGTTGATAGAGTGCTGGTACAGTATTCCGGGGGTGCCAGGTTGGAATCCCACTCTAGTAAATTTTTCTTTGTTCACTTGAAAAAAGTACTGTATTAAAACCAAATTTTGTTTTTGCTTTAACGTGCCAATCAATTTGTGGTTGATTCATATGGCATGTAATTGTTATATTCCTTTGTTGATAGATCCTGGATCAGACAGCAAGGAAGTGCTTCATGCTATGAAGGGTTACATTCAGCACTTCTTTGGTTGTAGAGAATGCAGTGAGAATTTTTCCAAAGAAAGTTTGAACCTGGAATCTGAAGTAAAAACGTTAGATGAGTCAGTTCTGTGGTTGTGGAACACACACAATCGGGTCAACAAACGGCTGGCTGGAGATCTTTCTGAAGATCCCCAATATCCAAAAATCCAGTTTCCATCTCTTGCTGATTGCCAGACATGCTATAATGGTGGATGGAGGGAAAGCAATGTTCTGCGTTACCTGAAGAGCTTATACAGTGTCAGAAACATAGGTTTCCTTGAAACAAAAGCAGAACATAAACCAAATGATGTGCAAGCAGATGTAAAAATGGGCAAGATGGCTTCCAATGGATCATTTAATTTAGGCATTGATATGACAGACATGAGTCTTTGCTTTTTACTGTATGCATCTTGTTTAGCATTATTGATGGTGATTTATGTTTGTGTCCGGCACAGACGAAAGATAAAGCTACTTAAGTTATAAATTTGAGAGACAGGAGACAAAAAACATAAATCATTATAGATTCAAGTTTTGTGGAAAACTTATCATACACCACCTATTCACTCCACCTAAAACATGTATATCACTTTTAACTGAATTTTGATTTTGATTATTTATTATATGTTGGGTATTTGAGTAATAGTAATTTGGTGTTTGGGTATTTTATTTTCAACTTATCAATTTTAAAAGTATATAATATGAGCTGGACACTTATACAAAGTTTAATCATTGACTAAATATGATATTTCAAGCCTTTGGGAAAAATGTCCTACATTAAATTGAAATATATCAGGCCTCTATGTTATTTGTTCTGGTTTGTAATGGTCTGATAATCTTAAGTGTAACAAAATTAAAGCATTATTTAAAACTGCCACAAGATATGTGCTTTTTAATGAAAGTTTACGTTGTAGGCAAGCTTGTTACTTTTGTGTATGACCTTTTTTCAGCTCCCATTTTGTAGTTTAAGTTTCATTTACATGTACTTCAACTTCTGGTACTATGGGCTTTAGTATGATAATGATATTGATTATGCTATTGATAGCCAAGACTGGTATAATACAGTGGCACTTCCATACACTTGTACACTAAAATAAACCATCTTTTTCCCTGGGGCTTTCCTTCTAATGAGCCAGACATTCTAATAAGGTTTTAGAACAGAAGACATACAAACATATTTATGGTGGTAACATTTTTTCTAGTTAATCACAAAAAGTACTAAGGCAACACCTTATTATTGGCAGAGTGTGGTGGTCATCCCATTATTGTTGTTTAAAGGTAGTATCATATTCTGGTAGCATACCCAAAACAGAAATCTTCACAGATTTACGTAGGGTATAAAGATGGTGATGGTAGAAACATAACGGTCAAATTGTTCTACCTGAAATGCTGTATTTATCCAGAAAAGAGTAAAACCAATGACCAAAATTATTTTTGATCTTTTAAAGATCAAAAATAAAAGAGAAAAGACTTAAGAAATACTGTGGCCGTTTTTCACTGTTTTCTCAAAAAGTGGGCACCCAACTCGTGTGACTGATTTTCACAGATGACTCTGACTGTATATCCCTTGATATTTTTGCTCATGAATCTGTATTTCTTTGACAAAAACCAAAGTATGATATTACCTTTAACAAAACTTGCCAACTGCAGAATCAAGTGAAATAATAATAACCCTCCATCTAGCAGTTGTATAAAGGGGATTACACTCTGTGAAATGCCCATTAAAAGCATTTGACAAAAAAGCTTACTGTATGTACATTGTGCATGAATAAATTTCTGAATACATCTTTTATCTGCAGGCAGTGTCTCCTATATGTAATGTGCAAAATCAGCCTGAGACAAGTGTTTTATATTTTTTTTCGGCTGAAAGGATTACTTTTAATTTTTTTCCCAACATAACTGTAGTTGCCAACTATAACATTTTTTCAACTTCATTTGAGAAAAGACATAGGTGGCAAGTGCATTAGGCATTCGATTATGTACCTTTAAGACTTGAATCCTTTAACTCCAACACGATGTAACCCTGTTTCACACCAGGCACTGAGGATACTACCGTATATCAAAGATGAACACAACATAGACATATAAATGCATAGACCGCATTGTGCGCACTTATCCTTGATTCCGAAAAGTATGGGCAAAGCGGTCAATCACTGCGCGTGCAAGCTGCGTGTGTTTGGCGTGCAGTGTGCGTTACTGTAATTTGTAACTAACTGCATTAGTTTGTTAAGGTTTTAAGCTTTTTTTTGTCTCGCTAGCTATTGATTTCTAGGTACACTGTATAAACGTTGGCATCGCATTACTATGAAGTACATGAGCCTTATGAGATCTTTTGTAAAATTAAAAATGCCTTCATGGAATTTTTTGGCTGGAATTCTTCAACTGTGCGTAAATTCCCTATAGTGAGAGGTGAATTTGCTCATAGTTTTAGTCGGCCGCCCCGGATATCATCTGGCAGTTTATGCGTTATATGTCTGTGATGGAGATGTTGTGTTAATGTTTGATATAGCACCCCCGTTTTTCACGATTTTCTAAAAAAGTGTGCACCGTGTGTGAAGAAACAGACTCCTCGATTGTTGGTAGCGGATATTCTTTAATGCATCAACAAGGATGATGGAGTCCTGTGTGGCAAAACAAACAGTAAACAATTACAAAATGTGTGAAACTGTAAACAAGCCCAAGGACTAACCGAAGACAAAATAGGAAAATGTAATTAACAAAGAAGGTTAAGACTTACAAACTAAGTGGAACTGGTATGGCAACACTTGATAAACCAAGCAACACTTAATGAGGTCGGCACACATGAGATACAGGGCGCTGCCGTTACTTCCGCATTTGAGAATTATAATATTGCCCTCTTGGTGGAAACTCTACAGTGTGGGACTGAAATTTTCACAGATGACTGTGACTGTATCTTCCTTGATATTTTTGCCCATGAATCTGTACTTCTTTGACAAAAACCAAAGTATGATACTATGTACTAAGGTGTTTTACACCTTTAAGTACAAACTGGCATATAATTACATGTAATATACAAGGCAATTAACTGCAACAATGCCTGTCATTAAGTTTCTAGTCCCATTTATTAATTAGATTTAACAAATCCAAACACATATCAAACTATTCCATGAAGTGACTCAAACCAGCGACCGTACAGGTGCTCTACCAACTGAGCTATCCAGCCCTATGTTGGTGGTGTCCCCAATAGTCAATTATCTTTGTTCGTTTGGCAGTCAGAAGCCATGAAACCACGCACACACCGCCATACCCCAAGGATCATTTTACCGATATGTGCAGCAATGCCACAACCTTAGAACGGTACATGGGGGATAACTCAAAGAGGATACAGTTTTTTAATTAATATAATCATCAAATAACCACAATAGACTAATTGACTATTAGGGACACCACAAATGTAGGGCTGGATAGCTCAGTTGGTAGAACACCTGTATTGTGCTCAGGAGGTCGCCGGTTTGAATCCCGCTCCAGTCACTTTGTTTTGTTCACCTTTCAATAACTTTAAAAAGTCAGTCAGTTTCCCTTGTAGATATTTCTTTATCAGACGAGCAGCCGAATGAGTAATTCTTATGGGGCCTGTTTTGTTTAAGGCAAATGATCCGATATTTAGGGATCCACCATGTTCCTCATTAGGGCAGAAGGATAGCAAGTACCCCGGTGTCCTGATCAATGTTAAGTGTCTGCACAGATATTGAAACCACTTTTCACAGGCCCACACAAAGGCCCTGGTCCTCTTTTTCACTTATGGAGTATTTCCATGAGATGGATATGGTTGGAGGAATCAAAGTGACACAATGTTGAATTGGCAAAATATATGGATTTAGTCCTGCACAGTTGACTTTTCTCAAGACGACTCATAGGCGAATGTCACCTGACCTTTTGTAGGAAATGATAATTGGTGAGACCAATTGCTTCCATCAATGTGCTCGTTGATGTCCTCATCCTCTAAGTGTTCTGCTTTCACCTTGTTGTGAACTGCAAATGCAATTCTTCATAGCTGCAATGAACAAGTCAGGAAACGACTTATACACCATCAGCTTAACTGGTGAGAATGTATAAAGTGTAAAATGTAAAATGTGTGATAACACTATACAATATGAATAATGTAAGTGTCATGTGTCATGGCGACCACTGCATCTCGCCCTGGGTGCAAAACCCCACCATACGTAGTTGTGTAGCCATAGGCTGCGGATCGATATCCAACCCAAGTATCAATTGGGTCTCCCGACCCAGTTACATACAGTTCCGCTAGTATCTGATGACTGTTAGCAACACGTACATTAGCATATAGCGATAGGTTCGAGCAAGTACGTGTTAAGTTTTACACATGGAATCAAGGCATCCTGTAGTGTAAGAAACACACGTCAAATGTAGTGAGTGGCAGAATTGAAAGTGATGAACCCACTGGTTCATAGGAACATTGATGTCATGACCGAAGGTAAAGCACACATAATGTAGCTCAGTGATGTACATCTAGCTCTGTAAAAGCAAGCTGTCTAGCTTGTCTCAAAGACTTGAATACTTGTATACAGTATAGTGCCCCATTAAGGAATGGTGGTGTTGGCGGAGGCAAGTGGGCCATATCCTCATCACTAAAATATGTTGTATACTCAGGTAAGAAATGACACGGAACAATACCAGTTAAGAAATGTGATCAAAGTCATGCGATGTCGTGTTGCTGGTAGCGATGTTTTGGCTGCTGGTACTGCTAGCCTTCATCAGGCAACTGAAGAACTGGATGCTGCGGAGTCTGTTATATCCTGTGGAGCCGGATTCGGGTTCACCATGCCGTGATCAGTGAATTGTGGACGGGTCACTGTAGCGGACAGTGGTCCAGTTCTTCAGTTGCCGAAGCGTTGCTATTAAAAACCAGTTATGCTTTCATGTTTGGGTGTTGTAATAGTCTCAAACCCCTAAAATCCAACATGGTGTTACCCTGTTTGATGCCGACCACTGAGGGCATTATATCAAACATGAACTGGGTATTAAAGCTGACCATCCTGAAGGAATGACACTCCCACAGATAGTCCCGGTTTCCCCGAGAGTAAGGGCGGGTCGGGCCCCCTGCCATCTGAAGCACCCCAGGTGACCAGACTCTGGAAAATATTGCTTAATGGCTCTTTTTAGAAAGCCTTGGTTTGAAAAGCCTGTTTGTTTCACATATGAGATCATGGATCTTGCTTATCGGGATCCCATTTTAGTGTATCCTGCATGGGGCGTGGATCTCTATGTCTCGAATGTCGAAACAAACATGCTCTTAACAATCCCCAATTAAATTATCAAATAACCACAAGGGAAACTGACTGAATTTTAAGTCATTGAAAAGTGGACAAAGATAATTGTCTATACACGGGTTTACACTTCTAAAAGTGTGCATGCGTGATAGTGCCTCGTTTTGAAGTCGCGATCAAAACCGCCGAATTGTAAACCTGTGTATTGTCTTCGACAATGGACGGGTTTACACTTCGAAAAGTGTGCATGCGTGGAAGTGCCTCGTTTTGAAGTTGCGATCAAAATCTAAGATGGCCGCCAAGGTGTAAACCCGTGTATTAGGGACACCACCTACACAGGGCTGGATAGCTCAGTTGGTAAGAGCGCTGGTGTGGTATTGCTGAGGTAGCTGGTTCTTTGTTCACTTTTCAATCCTCAATTAATTTTAAAACTCCCAAACCCAAATATTTGTTGTTGTTTTTTTGCCTTTCAAATTGCTAAGGTGTCAAATTCACACGCTCTCTTGCATCAACCAGCTTGTTGCAGTAAGTTGCACAGTTATACATTTTTTTGGTCACAATGTCAAATAAGGCTCCGCACTCGTGACATCACATTTAGATGTTCAGACAAACAGATCATACATCGCCCAATTAACTTACACGTAAACGTTGTGATATTTGTCCGAACATCCGGGTAATTATAGCTGTTGATGTAAAGGGTGTATTCTACAAATATTGAGCTCAAATTTTCACAGGTTTATCATTTCATGTTCATGCTGGATCAGACAAAGTGTGGGTGCTGTTCTGAGACCTTTACCAATCATACAAGTACTTGTGTTCTGTAGTGTGAATGTTAATAAACGAAAAGCTGTGTGTCAGTTCCACCATTGTGGTTCATTGCTTGGACTGGACATGTGTCTTCAATCACATGAGAAATGTGACTAAAGTCAGTCTTTGAGAACCTAATAATGGACAATCAGGACTTGTTGGCAATCTTGCGCAGCCCGGTTAATTCTGTTAGAAATAAGTCCACTCGTTTAAATGATTTTGGTCGGGAGATAGATAATATGCAAATTACACTTGCCCTTCACCGACTTGGATGAGCACTGTATACTCAGTGCTTTTGAGTGCACGTGAAAAAATCACGTGCTGGCTCAGTCGGGATTCGAACACACGACTGCCAAATGAACAAAGATAGTTGACTATTGGGGACACCACCAACGTAGGGCTGGATAGCTCAGTTGGTAGAGTGCCTGTACGGTGTTCAGGAGGTCGCTGGTTTGAATCTCCCTCCAGTCAATTTTCTTTGTTCACTTTTCAATAACTTTTAATTCAAAGAGGATACGGCTTTTTAATTAATATATTCGTGAAATAACCACAAGGGAAACTGACTGAGTATTTTTAAGTCGTTGAAAAGTGAACAAAGAAAAATTGACTGGAGCGGGATTCGAACCGGCGACCTCCTGAATACCGTACAGGCGCTCTACCAACTGAGCCATCCAGCCCTACGTTGGTGGTGACTCCAATAGTCAACTATCTTTGTTCGTTTGGCAGTCAGAAGCCATGAAACCACGCACACACCGCCACACCCCAGGGATCGTTTCAATGATACACACAACATATAAAACAATATATATATATAAAACAATAAAAAATGGTTTTGATCTTACCCCGATATCAAAACTGTATTTGGTCTTTGTTTTACTAATTTCTGGATTAATACAGCATTTCGGGTGGATATATTTTAACGGTATGTTTCTACCAGCACCATCTTCATACCTTGAGTGAAAGGGGATAACTAAAACCACTTAAGTGAGGGTGTAATTTATGTTAGTTCCAAAAATCGTTCGGACGAACGATCTTTGGTAAAGACACTTAATCGTGATTTCCTTGAAAAACCCAGCATCTGATGTACCAAGACTTCCCATGGTGACTGTTTGCACTGTTTACGAACTGTTGAGGCCATTTTCTGTCTCAAATTTTTTGAGGCCTTGCAAATTCCTATATGCTCCCTTTAAGTCAACAAGCTGATTGGTAGGGCTTGTGGCGTGATAGACTCACTGGTCTGTATGGCATTCGCGGTATCTATGAAAGAGGACAAAGATTCAGGTCTTCAGGGCCCTGGTCCTGCCTATCTTACTTTCAGTATATAATGGTGGGTAGCCGTGTCAGTTAGATAATATAAAATAGAAAGATACGAGAAAAATACTCTATGGTTGTGAGGCATGGACCTTGACTGAGGGCCTGGGGACACAACTCAATGTCTTTAGCACTTGGTCTCTGAGGGGGATCCTTGGGCAACGTCGGTCTTACGAGAGGTTACTCAGGGAAAGTCAGATGAGACCTATTACTTGCATGATACGTGAGTGCCAGATGCGACTGTACGGTCATGTGGCTAGATTTGCTGCAAGCGATCCTGCCAGGCAAATTCTCTCTACGACACGTGGGGTAGGGCATCCGCATGACACATGGTTAAGTCCAATGGATCATTATTTTGCCATGATTGGGATGGGTCGCATGAAATCCTCAAGTTTCCAGCTGGTGCATTTTTTGAACGGATGTTATTGCCAGCCTTATCTGCATACGTCCTTAGACAGTCCTCTTGTATATGACCTGTCCCTCCATACCAGCATCGTGCAAACAAGAGTTGTCAGGGGCAACTCCAACTTCATGTCTGTTGGTGACCATATCATTCAACTATGCTATTGCCTCATTGCTGACAAGCACAGGAACAGTTTGGCCCCTCTTGCCAACTAAATCAACCACACGGAACATCTTACACAGATGGCGTTCCAAATCACTCAACAAGCATTCCCCGTCCACACCGAGTCGGGCTTTTGCTGTGCTGGTGGAAATCAGCTAGGGTTATCTTAGATAAATGTACAAGTACCTTCCCCTGCCTTCTTCAGTTGAACATGATAAGGTGACATAGGGTGACTTCATTCAATTTCTTTAAACCTGGGGCCGATTTCATAAAGCTCTGCGATGGGTCGCAACTCGATTTGCAACGCGTCGCATAGATGTGATGAATCCATAGAGTAAGGATGCGTCTTAACTCTGCGACGCGTCGTAAGTTTGATGAAATCGGCCCCTGGTCTGACTGAAATCACTCTTGTAAGCAACCCGTCCACCAACACCAGCCCATCAGTCTGTAAAGGGGCTGCAGGCTTCAAGGGGCAGGCATGTTGCCACAGATCTGTATGCACATAATAGACATTATAATGTAAACATGGTCCAGCTCCGACATATTGAATTCTTCTCCAACATCGGCAGATATGGCAGCTGGCAAGAAATCAAACAGTAAACTTTATTAAGTGAAATTTGCCTCCTATCACGTTTGGACTACATTAGTGGTGGTGGGGAGGGGTTGGGGATGGTTCAAGAGACCTGCAGCCAAACCAAGTCCATTGCCACATAATTGGGTAGATGCCGGGGGGAGTGATGCCAAAATCATGGGATTAAGGTCCTTGGAATGAAAACACAATATGCTGTATGAATGTACATTAGGCAGCGATTCTCATCATCACCTGATATCCAGAAACGATACACGATTGCAGTCAAGAACCGATTCCAAGTACTTGAGGAGGACGATAATGGCCAACGATGTTGAGGCCAACAAACAAGCCATGGACGAATGTGTTCCAAAGAAGAGTAAGAGGTCGAATCTTCACACTTCATCTCATCCGGGGGTAGTGACAGCAAGGGCACAGGCGAATGAGGCGCATCAGAAGCGGGTCGCTGCCAGCTCGGAGGAGAACAGAGAGGCATGGAAACTTGCACTCAGCAGCCTGTACCAAGTCTATGACCAGATTAAAGAACAGGAACTTGGGAAGCAAATTCGCAACATTGAGTCAGCTCATGGAGCCCAGAGGTATGGCGAGGCATGGAAAACAGTGAATGAGGTCACTGGGAGGAAGAGGGTGAAGGAAGGGCAAGTCTCGGGAAACAGTCCAGAGGAGAGAGTTTCAACCTGGTTCTCCCACTTAAGACTCTCTCAGGAAATCCCCCTGTTGTAGATGACCCATATGAGGATATACCTAATATCTTCGAGGATCTCAACATCAATGACGACCTTTTCTCCATCGACGAGTTCCGAATGGTCAAGACATCCCTAAAGACGGGAAAAGCTGCGGGCCCAGACAATAGTCCACCTGAAGTGTTAAAGTCTTGTGACTTAGACGAGATCTGCCTTGAGTTCTGCAATAGAGCTCTATTCGAAAATGACCAATCAAATCTCTGGTCACTTATGAATATAATCCCTGTACCTAATTCTGGGGACCTATCCAACACCAATAACTATAGGGGGATCAGCTTGATACAATTGACTGACACTCAACTGCATACGAACGGAAATAGATCTCAAACTCAGAATAAATCAGAATGGCTTCCGCCCAAAAAGAGATCCACAGTGACACAGATACTGATGCTCAGAAGATTCATTGAAGGCGTGAAAGCTAACCACCTGCCAGCCATCATCACCTATCATAGATTTCAAGAAGGCTTCAAAAGCCTCCATCCATAGAGGGAAAATGATGAAGATTCTGAGAGCATACTGTATCCCACCTAACCTTCTTAGAGCCATCAAGAAGATGTACACCGACACAAAGGCAAGGGTAGTATCACCTGATGGGGAGACGGAGTTGTTTGAGATCACAGCTGGTGTGCTTCAAGGTGACACCTTAGCACCATTTCTCTTCAGCAATTTGCTTGACTATGCACTGAGGAGAGCTATGGACGGTAGGGAGGACCTCTGTTTCACAATCACACGGCGCAGATCCAGGAGACACCGGAAGGTAGTCTTAGCCGACCTAGACTTCACTGATGACATCGCTCTGCTGTCCGACACAATCGAGGAAGCCCAGGAGCTCCAAAATGAAGTCCCTAGCGTACAACATAGATAACCCTCCACCACTGCACACACAAGATGGTATAGAGCTGGAATGGAAGAAGGACTTCAAGTATCTGGGGTCTTGAATTGATGGCCCCACAAAGGACATCGCAGTCAGGAAAGCTCAGGCCTGGAAAGCCCTAAATGGGATGTCCAAAATCTGGTCCTCCAACATGAAGCCAAAGCTGAAGAAGCGGTCCTTCCTAGCCACAGTAGAATCAATCCTTCTGTACTGGTGTGAGTGCTGGTCTATGACAAGAGCGCAGGAGAAGTCCCTCAACGGCACATACACACGTATGTTGAGGAAAGTGCTTGTAGTCCACTGGAAATCTCATTATGACAAACCAACAGTTGTACGGCAATCTGCCTGCAGTCTGCATTAAGATTGCGTCACAGAGACTCCTGCTGGCAGGCCAATTGTCACCGCCACCCTGAGCTCACCACATAAGCTGGTACTATGGGAGCCAACCCATGGACACCGTGGGAGAGGTCGGCCAAGAACCAGCTATGTGGATGCCCTGAAGAGGAACACAGGTGCAGCTGATGTCAGAGAGCTGGCGTCGCTGATGGAGGAGAGTGATGTCTGGAGGAGCCATGTGTTGTCCCGGCTGTGGCCGGTGGCCAGTAGTATCATACTTTGGTAAGAAACCAAAACAGAAATGTTCACAGATTTACGTATAACTTTCAGGGTATGAAGATTGTGCTGGTAGAAACCTATCGTTAAAATTGTTCTGCCAGAAATGGTGTATTTATCCATAAATTAGTAAAACAACAACCACAAATCTTTTTGATCTTTTAAAAGATCAAAAATAAAAGAGGAAAGACATAAGAAATACTGTGGCCGTTTTTCAAGATTTTCTTAAAAATTGAGCACCGTATGGGACTGAAATTTTCACAGATGACTGTGACTGTATCTTCCTTGATATTTTTGCCCATGAATCTGTATTTCTTTGACAAAAACTAAAATATGATACTACCTTTAAGACAAGTAAGTCAAGATCCGCAAACCGATCCACATAAGTCAAGATTAATAAATTCAAATCGCGAGTGATTTGACACCCGATGACGTCATGGTGACGTCAATGTTCGGCACACATCTACACTAAAGGGACTTTGTTTGGTTAAGATCAGTTGTTTAAAGGTAATATCATACATTGGTTTCTACCAGCACCATCTTTATACTTTGTAAGCTGTAGGTAAATATGTGAACAGTGACAAAAGTGGGGCCTCGAATTCCCATGTGCAAAGTCTATGGGATTTTGAAGGAAAAGAAGAAGAGGAAGAAGAAACTAGACATTTATGTCTGTTTGAAACAGAAAATAAGGCTTTTTATAAGTTTTCCACATCCTAGGTATAAAACACATTACAGAAAAATGCCCACTCAATGAGCACCACACTGTGTTTCCACTGAAACAATCTTCTGAAGCAGATTACAGTCACTTTGCAAGTGCCTGCTGGTATTAAATGTGTAATCACATCAGCACTGAAGCATGTAATTAGTATAAAACGAAGCGGTACGGTTTTATACATGCATTTTATTGAAAAGTAGCTGTTTAATAACGTTCAAAATGTCCAAACCAATTATGAACATGTCCTTTATTATTAGGCACAGTGAGGTACATACCTGTATTACAATATGTGAATTCATCAATGTCACTGTATAGTATAAACATTCAGGAACTCTTTCTATTTCAATTTGAAATCAAGAACTGCAGTATCTCTTAATATTTACAAAGGTCTTGCTATTTATTGATATATGAGGCCACTGTTTGTGTCCATAACCAGAGGGAATAAATGTGCACATAAGCATTGGCTTAGTTAAAAAAAACCTAAACATTTTGACTCAGAAATGCTGTTAACTAAACTTGGATTACTGAGCACAGATAAGACAAGAAAGTTAAATATTTTTAGAAAACTGGACTCAAGATGAACCTGAGAATTCTAGCAACCTTTATGCACCAAGTAAAACAGTAAGTACTAGAAGCTTTTCCCTTTGCAAAACATCCCCACTTTGCTTACTTATACAGAATTTGCAAACTGTTTCTTAATGGCAATAAAAGTGCTAAAATTGATTCATTTTCATGGCATTTCTGAGGAACATGTAACCATGCATCTGCAATGAGTTATTTGGATCTTAACATTTCTTTTTTTCAAAATGTGTTTACAGTTGGACTAAGTTTGAAGCATTTTTTAAATCTTTGGCAGTAAAGGCAAAGAATGTTGCTGACGTCAAAAAAACCGTCACATTTAAGTTTAAATAAAAAGGACATACAAGGTTATTTCCTTAAAGGTACTATCATACTTGGGTAGCATACCGAAACAGAAATTTTCACAGATTTACCTATAACTTACAGGGTATAAAGATGGTGATGGTAGAAACAAACCGTTAAAATTCTTCTGCCTGAAATGCTGTATTTATACAGAAAAAATTTAAACCAATGACCAAAAACAATTTTGATCTTTTAAAGATTAAAAATAATGGTGAAAAGACTTAAGAAATACTATGGGTGTTTTTCACTGTTTTCTCAAAAAAGTGGGCACTGTATGGGACTGAAATTTGTTACTGTATTGTCCTTGATATTTTAGCCCATGAACCTGCATTTCTTTGACAAAAACCAAAGTATGATAGTTTTGCATGACTGCATTCAGATAGTGGTACCAGAAACACTAGCCCTAGTCCTGCAGGGTCATAATTCTCTTAAAAAAGACAATCAATTTATTTGTCAAGTGTATTAGACTATTAATTGGAGCCAAATCTTTTCCAATTTCAGCCACTTATATAAGGGAAATTATAAACGAAAAAGGATAATTAAATATTCAAAAGTCACGCTTATTCAACCATTGACCATTTACTGCCGTGGCGGGCACTGTCGTTCTTTTCTGGGGATGTGACGTCATGACAGGCACTCATCATCCAGCTAGCTAGCTACAGCTCCTACAACTTTGCCACTGTAATTACGCATGTACAGTGTATTTTTATGTGGTGGCCGTGTCATTGAAGAAGGGCCTCGTAATTAAGTTGTAGGTGGCTGCACACGAACATCAAAGAAAAAGTGTCACTATCCATCGACGTGTATGGTTTGTTTGTGGAGGTAGAAAAGGTATAATGTAGGTCCACATGTACAGTAACAGTATAGTACATGTACACTACGCGTTGTGTGCTGCGGCCGGCTAGCTGTTTAAGTACCTGTCACTGATCATAATTCATAATATGCAAATAAGAGGCAAGGCGAACCAGGTTTTTTGATGAGCTCTCGTCAGTAGTCCTTACTTTTTTGCTGCATTTGAAATAGTACAGCATTTTCTTTCCTCCGTCTTTATTGACATACTATCTTTAAAGATAAACCTCAATTTTGGATTTCCTATCCTCGTTGGACTAGGGGTTTAACGCATCAACTGCGTGCAATTTTTGATTGCCTGCTCTGATTAAGTAAATTCACATGACAGTACAAAGATGCTGTTCGTACCTTACTATTAAATGTTTTGGTTAAATAAAGACAAACACTTTTTTGCATAGGAACTGACATAATGCTCAACAAATTGAAAAAAAAAACCCACTTTAATAGGATCCTAGATATCCAGCAACTAGAGAACAGTTCATTACAATCACATACAGAGGCAGTAGAAATGGCATTGCCTCATTTGTTAAAAGACAAAATTGGAACACTTTCTTTTATAACAAAAACGACCTTCAACACTCAAACCCTATAAGATATTAAACTTACCAACAAATTTTCAACATGTAATGGTCCCTAGTGATATTTCAATGTTTTTCTTCACAATAAGTAAAGGCCAGCATACATATGAACTATGCAGAGGCATACAATGTAGCTAAACGGCAGGTGGACACCTCCCAGGATTTGTGCACAAACATAATATGAATATACAACCCAGCTACAGGATCATTCCCCCGGATCTGAGGACTGAATACCCGTCTACGTCACTGGAACTATGCATGAGGTCTACAATTCTGGGGTCTTCAAAATCTTCAAATTACAAGACATATGTAACACACTTGTGTTAATGTACTTGATACGTTTGTTATAAGTTATAAGTTGCAAATAAGTACCAATACGGTTTAAGCTTGGATCAACTGCAAGGTTAATCATTTATACAGGGTGTCCCAGAAAAAACGCAACACTGTGTCGGGACCCATTATGTTTATCACTTCAAGATTCAGATATGTGATACAACCATGTCATGGTTATCACCATGTAGAATTTAAGCATATTGGGACTAAAATTGGCAAAAAAATGACCAATTGAAAGAGTACTCCTTAAAAACAAATTTGCAAGGATAACTGGCATAGTGGTCAATATACACATAATGTGTATGAAAATCAGGTTTTGAGGTTGGGTAATTCAGTCTTAGTTTTTTCACTCAATGTTAGTCCAATTTTGCTCAAATTCTACATGGTGATAGCCAAGACATAGCTGTATCACATATCTGAATCTTGAAGTGATAAACAGTTTCATTTTCATATAATAGTTCTCAACACAAGTGTTGTGTTTTTTTGGGGGGACACCCTGTATACCCTGATTTGGTAGGAATCACAAACTACTTATGAGGTTCCAAATATTGCATGACAAATGAATCAATGGATGATTACAAAATAACTACATGTATAAAAACTTCTAAATGTTTATGGGGTAACAACAGTTCATTAATAAATTAGAACTGTTATCATTTACGCACTTCCCCTTCAAGTTTGAAACCATGGAAAACAGTATTTCCTCTTATTTGTTTTCAAATACTTGAAGTCCTCAACAGACAGAAAAGAATAAAAAAGTGTCATCACAAATTGTTGTGGCCGCCATGACATATGACATTATGGGTGAATCACAACCAGTTACTGCACCCCATTATTGCGCATATCGCGGCAGTTGACTGCTATTTTAATAACTTTTTGTTTACATTTAACTTGAGTTCTGTGTGCCATAATTAAAGCAATCAAAGATTATTCCAAAAAATTGTGCCGAAATGTGCGCAGGTTTGTGATGTGCGATGTATCGCGCGTCATTGTGCACAGATAATTGTGATATGCAAACGTTGCATATCACAAAACTGCACAGAAAATTGTGATATATACAATGTATCAAACTTTACAAATATGTGAGAAGATATTTGTGATGTGCGATGTCCCTCCTGTGCCACCATATTTTACTGCCTTCAACATAAGATGCATATTTATTTTCACACTGAGTTATGTAATGCGAGCTCCAAGTGTCATTTCACCCACCACATCTCGCTCTGGGTATGAAACCACACTATACTATGAGTACATGTAATATGTCCGTATGGTGTCAAGTATTTGGAAGGTGACAAGTATCAATATTCACAAATGACCAGTTGTCCTCCAGACTCATCAATAACTCCTAATCAACAGTCTGAACGCCAGATTTTGATAGTTTTATCATTCTCCAGAGCAGCTGAAGCTATGAGGTTCTCGGTTGGATGACAAGCTGTGCATAACACTACATCTGCATCAAAAATACAATCAAACAGTTTTTTATACTTAAAGGTAATATCATACTTTAGTTTTTGTCAAAGAAATACAGATTCATGGGCAAAAATATCAAGGAAGATACAGTTACAGTCATCTATGAGAATTTCAGCCCCATAGGGTGCCCACTTTTTGAAAAAACCAGCAAAAAACGGCCACGGTATTTCTTAAGACTTTTCTCTTTTATTTTTGATCTTTTAAAAGATCAAAAATATTTTCGGTCGTTGTTTTACTAATTTCTGGATAAATACATCATTTCAGGCGGAAAAATGTTAACGGTATGTTTCTACCACCACCATCTTCATACCCTGTAAGTTATATGTAAATCTGTGAACATTTCTGTTTCTGTTTCTTATCAAAGTATGATACTACTTTAATAATGTTTTACATACCATGTATGTACCCTGTTACATAAGCTCCCACATGTCACAAAATGTCACGTTTTTTCTGTGTGACATAATTTTCAAACCTTAGAAATGGTCTCTGCTGTTTGCCCAAGACGCTTATACTGTTTGTTCATATCAAACATTTAAAACGGTAGCTTTTATTTCTTCACTTCATAAGGAATTATTCTGATACCATGTTCAAATGTAAATTTGATATTATTCTAAATCAACTTCAAGTGGTGTGGGAAAAGATCTATGTGCATTTCTAGTATCTGAACGTTCTTGGTACCTGTATTAAATAGATAGGTTTCGTGGTGTCACAGATACAATACGTAAACAGATACCGTAATCGTTCAAATTCCTTCAAGGAAGAATGAAGCTTTTGTTTTGCATAATTCTTGCGAATACCTCAGGAGGGCGCTAGGCATTTGTACATTTTTGATGCGCAGTAGGCCTATATCTACATGGTGTCACCCCAAGCCTAGGTTATGGCAATTTGTTGTGTAATTTTCAGGTCCAATCATCTCTTCTCTGATAACAAATTCCACACTAGCTCCATCGATGACACCACTAATAGTGACATGATGGAAAATGGATGACTTAAAAATGACAATCCACTATAAAATCTGCAAAAAGGATATCCGTTTTTTAATTACATGAATGGCAGCAGATATCTCTTGCGAACCATTATGCAAACTTCAGCAAATTATGCATATCCGTTCGCGTATTGGTATCCGTGATGCTGCAAAACTTCTCTATTGGTGATATCAGAGAGGAAGGCATGTGGGTATAGCCACCTGATATCCACAACATACTGTGGGAAGAAATTACTTTGTTTTTTATTTACCTTACTAAATACCTCTAGTGTTTCACAGAACAGCACTGGTACAAGGTAGTAGCTGAGGTAAAATTCTCTTGACTACTCTATATTTCCTCAAAGACTCATGACAAATTTTTGCATATACTCTGCATATAAATCTTGATGTTTGTAATGGAATTTTTACATGTTACATTAAGCAGTAATGTACAGACTGTATGCATTTCTCAATGGGTCAATATTAAATGTTCACAAAATGAAGCTCTGAACAGTATGGTATATTAAGATTTTGCAATAGTGCAAGACATACCGATAGGTTCTCCCCACCTACTGTGGGTTGAGTCTACTAGTTCATACCTACCCCAGACGGTTACTACTATATGCAAATTCCCCTGCGCCTATTTGCTACTTCGCTGAAAAGACTTGATCAACCGTAGTGCACCCTGACCTCCCACAATGCTTACCGACATAGCCGTCATGATGGTCCTTCTTTTCGAAGCCAGGAGGCTTGAGGCCAAAAGTGGGGAGGACGGGCGGGACACAACCGTCTGGGGTAGGTATGTACTAGTAGACTCAACCCACAGCAGGTGGGGAGAGTCTACTGCATTCAACCTACCCCAGACGGTTACTACTATATGCAGAGTGGCACCGAATTGCGGTGGAGGGTTGGCTACGAGGAGAGCCAGAAAGGTATGGAGGCTATGAGCCAGGTAAGCAGGTGAGGGTAAGGCTAGTAAGTGTGTTACCCATCATGAGTTCGCAAGAGCGGAGTTAACAGTCTGTGTGGGTTCCATCCGTCCGATGGGATGTCTGAGAGGTTCCTGTCTCCTGAGTGGATAAGGCCAGGAGCGCCCTGGCGTGAGCAGAGTTGGCCCGTAGGTAGCAGGAGGTGAAAGTGGAGGGACATTTCCAGTATGCTGCCTAGCAGATGACCGAGACCAGGACTCCTCGGAAGTAGGACCAGGATGAGAAGACCGCTCTCACGTCATGGGCTCTAATATATCGCTGGGTTTGTTGGTCTGGATTAGATGGCCATTCGGGGCTTGCAAACTTAATGGCCGAGACGATCCAGTGGGCGATAGTGTTCTACGACGTTTGGTGATGAGGCTTCGTAGTAGTGATGAACAGCTGGAGAGAGTTCCCTCTCAGGCTCTTAGTCTTCGCTAGGTACCAATTCAGGGACCTGACGGAGCCCACAGTTTGTCAGATGTGTCGCCAGTATGCGATGCCAGGGACGGAACGAAGATGTCCGGCAGTCGATGGACGTTGCCCAGGAGGGAATGGGCAGGGAGCTCATCACTGTCTTGAGGGTTTCCATGCGGAAACGTCTTGGGCGGATGAACTTGTTCAGTGGTTTTAGGTTGACGATAGGACGCCACTTGCCGGGTTCTTTCTTCGGTGTCAGGAAGAAGGTTGATATAAAGCCGTCACCGATGTTGTTGGGAGGCACCGGGAGGTTGGCTCGTTTGTGGAGGAGGGCGTCTATCTCCGACTCTAGTGCCGCGCGTTGATCCCTATCGCGTGGAGACTGAGGTTTCCTTGCCGGTGTCGAGCAAAGCGAAAGCTTGCTGGTGGTATCTATACGTTTGACCTCCGCTTCAAGGAGTTCCAGGAATTTCCCTCCGAAGAGGTCCTTCCCGAAGAGTGGAAGTTCCCGATGTCTAGTCTTCACTCCCTTGTGTGGAATATGCATCGCGTCTACTGCGTTGGATCGGCGTGTAGACGTCGTGAGGCAGGCAATACTGGGGGCGAGGGGGCTTCAGGGAAGCCGAGGACGCTGTATCTCGATCTCCCCTTCGTCTGACGACGTGCATGGCGATCCAGATCGCGGGGCCATCGGGTTGTGGGTGTTCTCCCGTGTAGCAGAACGTGAGCGTTGGGAAACACTGGACAAGAGGGACGTCACATAAATCTCCTGAGCACCGTCATGATATTCGGGTGCAGAGGGAGGAGGCGCCAGGTCCAGAGGGTCCGGGTAAGGAGCGGTAGAGGCTGGAGGGGGCCTGTCAGCCATGTTCTTGGCGATAGAAGACAGGGCCTCATTGATAGACTGGAAGGCTGCCATCCACTCCGGCAGTTGCTGGGGTTCCTCCTGTCGTTACTTCTTGGCTGCCAACAGGGCCGGCAAAGGAGAAGGGTAGTTAGTCCTCCTTCTCCGGGGTGCGGGCGGAGCCTTGCTAGCAGGAGGGGCCACGGGAGTAACGCCCGGGGCGGCCCCAGGTGGTGGTGGCTTAAAGCCCCGACGATGTGGCAGATGTGGAGGGTCCGCAGGTCCCGGTAGTGGTGTAGGGATTACCGGGAAATCACTGCCCGTTGAAGGTGGGGCTGACTCGGTGGAGTGTGGTGAGCCAGCAGCGTGGGTGTGGCGGGTTGGGCCCGCAAGAGACACACGTCGGGGTCGTCCCCCCATGGAGCTTTCTGAGCCATGGTAGTGCAAGAAGAACAGAGTGTTGTGGTCGTTGGGTAGTACGGCTGTTTGTGTTAGCGGTCCGCTTTCCGCTCGGGTAGAGTCGGACAAAGGCGGCCGTATTATAATGAAGCCTGTATTGTCCCGTAGGACAGAGCTGGTGTGGCCGATGAATAGAGTGCAGGAATTCCATAGTCCTCCGCTCTGGTAGGATCGGACAAAAGGCGTGGAGTGCTGAATGGAAAAAAGGACCACTGGTAGTGGGGATTCCACTTACTGCCGCGGGGCCAGCCTCGCGGCCGTAAGTGGGTCGTTGTTGTGCATTTCTCCAACGTTCGCAATGGAGCCGGGCCAGACATGGAGGAGGTGTAGGCACGTCAGGGCTCTTACCTGTGCGTAGTCTGGGTCAGCATAACGGCTCGGGAGACCGGAAGTCATAACCAGGGTGAGCCTCTGTTCAGCGGGTTGTAACACGGAGCCTAAAAGGAGCATGTTACGCCCGGGCCAGTCAATCTGTTGTGGCGGTATCCTTCGTCGCCACCCCTGGTAGCGAGCGTTCTCCCTTCGCTCTGGTAGCGACCGTGGTATCAAGCTACCCCCGGCCGTAGGCCACTTCGGGTCAGGTTAGACACGTAGCCGTCAAGGCATGCCTTGCATCTAACCGCCCGGATTTCCCTCGGACTGGCAGTGATAACAGCAATTAGCCCGGAATGAGGGGACGAACCCATACTCGGCCATTCTGTCTTGCTGTACCGCAGCGGGAATGAGGGGTCAAGCCATACTCTCATCCATTCCCCCCGCATATTATATAGGCCTTTCATCGGGTCGTAAGCAAAGAGCCGGATGTTCATTAGCCGGGCATCGCGTAGAGGTAAGTAGACCGCGACGATGTAGGACCGCGATACCTGTAGGATGCACAAAGAAAAACGAGAAAGAAAAATACCAAAAACAAATGCACAAGAGAACACCGGTTATTGGTATTGGTATTTATCACATAAATAAGAGGATAAATATCAAGTCTAAACAGTTTAGGATAGCGTGGGAAACGGGAACTCGAAAATCGAAAGAGCCCGTAAAGCACGTCCGTTCCATAGCGGTGCTGAGAAAAGAAGGACGATCATGGCGGCTATGTCGGTATGCATTGTGGGAGGTCAGGGTGCACCACGGTTGATCAAGTCTTTTCAGCGAAGTAGCAAATAGGCGCAGGGGAATTTGCATATATTAGTGACCATCTGGGGTAGGTTGAATGCAGTAGACTGAAAGAATTGATTGTTCAACATCATACCTGTGTGGCCTTGTAGTTTCTGTACAATCTCTTTGGTTTGAAGATTCCAGATGTAGACCATATTGTCCTCTGATCCAGACACTATCCACTGTATTTCAGAAGAATTATATAGGATTTAAGAATTTTCTTAAAAACTGTGCCTTTAAAGAAACTTGAAGTACCTTTGTTTTAATAAAAGCTTTTAATAAATTGTATGAAACTAAACTCATATTTTTCCTCTTAAGGAAATCAACGGATGATGTCCGTTTTGCAGGAATAATCGCATTGCTTTTGCGGTTGTCATGTTATCACACATTGGACAAAATCAATCAAACACCCGTAATAGGTGGAATTCAGAGTGAAAAATTAAAATACACCACCAATGATCATTGGGAGAGTCCACTTATAAGTCCTAGGGGTAAACGTTTCCAATTTTGCGTGGGAATTAACTTTTTGTCAAACATGGCGAAAATAATACCGCGGCTGTGGTTCTTTTTTTTATATTCATACCACTTAAATCTCTTAAATCCATACATCATATATAGTTACAACAAAATTCCAGGCTCAAACATTTCAAATCCTTATTAATGGACATATGCAAACATTATTAATCAATGACCAAACTGCTAAAGTGCTATATAGGGAATGTCTTGTCAGTCTACAACAACAGTCGCAGTGAGGCTGAGAAACCTGTTTTTACTTCACATTTAATTCATGATTGTGCTTATTGTGCCAGTTAAGGTAGAATATATTTGCCTATTGAAACGTGCATGTAGGCAGCAGCAAGTATTGAAAAAATATTGTTAAATGTTAGTAATGTAGAATTTTTAAGCTTGCTGCACACGAGCGCCAAGCGCTTATGCAAAAGTTCATCCGTGAAGGTCACAGAACAGCACTCAAACTTTGTCTGATCAAATATGTACATGAAATGCTAACCCTGTGAAAATTTGAGCTCAATCGGACATCTCAGTCACAAGAAAAAAACCGAAAACCTGACAAAATTTTTCTTATAAAACATAAAGCATTTTGATCTTAGCCTGAGCTAAAAACATTTTTTTTTTCATTTTACTAATTTCTGGATTAATACACCATTTCAGTCAGATATATTTTAACGGTATATTCATCCTGAAAGTTACACGTAAATCTGTAAGAATTTAACAAATCTTTAAAAAAAAATGTGTGAGTTGCTATCTCGCTGTGGCGAGTTCTTGTCCTGAATACCATCTGCATGTATCCGGTATTGCGATTGACACAACAATGTTTGAGTGTGAAAAGGAACAGCAAAATCGTATATCTTGTGGAAAAGAAAAAAAGTGAGACAAGACCCAATGGTCTGACCATAAAACAAACAATTTGATGAATAAAGAAAGAGAGACATCTTAGTTTTGCTTTATTATTATGTTGTAGCACAAAAAACGAGAAGAACCGGAATGCGCTCCAAAAGTTTAAAGAAGCTTTTATCAGTGTAGTGTATAGCAAAAATGCTAAAAGGTGACTGATGAAGTGCAGCAAAATAATGCTCAGAAAATATGATTTGAACCCTCCATAAAGAAGGAAAAAACTAGGGATCAGCATAATCACCAGAAAAAATTATTGTTCTTTGAAAGGTTTTCTACTTCCCCTTTCTTGATTTCTCTCTTGCATTCATGTCGATTTGTTCAACTTTTATGTGTAAGACAGCTAAAACCAACCATAAGTTGGTTTTGTCATTCAGACTCACATGAGATTGTATTGTTTAGTAGTTAGAGGTATGCCCCTATAAAAGCCCTCTCCACAGGCACACTCCCCAGTGTATTTTTAGTGGGTATCGCGCATACATCAGTGTGCTAAATTTCCGCAGTGTAGACACGAGTCACATTGGAAGTGGACCACGTGTATGGCTAGTAGTATGATGGCAAATGAACCGGTCCCTCAGAGGACGAGGGACTCAAGGGTCAACTGGAGGAAGAATTGTTGTTGCTGACTCCAATGGCTGAAACTGCATGCTCATCCGCAAGCAAACCAACACTTCCACCACCTACAGCAAAGAAGTGATGTGCTAAGCACAAGAACCTAGAGTGAGCCAACACGCTCGCTAGCACAGCGGGTGCTAGCACGGTGGGTGGCAGGTCCAAACGGATGAAAGATCAGAGCAGAGACAATCCGGATCTGCGTAAGGCAGTTTCCAGCCTCCAGCAAACGGTTGTTACTTTGACTGATGCTTTTCTGCAGCGCAGCGACCTCAGTTTCAGCGGCTATGCAAACCTACGTCTTACAGCCGAGGAAAACCTTAATGAAAGTGAAATTCCTGACTATTACAAATAAGGTCTTACCTTGCCTCCAGTTACTGAGAAATTGGCGAATATGCAGTACTTTTCATTCTTGTGCCCTGTGTAAGTCTTCAGACATTTGCCTTTACTATAATCCCACAATTTTAACGTGCTGAAAAAAAAATCAAATTCAAGAATTACATATTATCAAAACCATCAGAGACATTTCATAAAATCTGATGTAGTTTTTAATTGCCAAACATATATCTCCAGCCCTGGGCTGAAAGATAAGATTAATCTTAAGATGAGCTGTTAGTATCACCATAGTGATTTGCATTGTAACATTGCTTAGCAATTGGGACTAATTCACACTTTGGATCAGTCTTAGTGCTTGGTGAAATTGGCACCAGGTGCAGCATCCACTTTTTAATTAAGGCACACCTCTTTTATTTTCATGTGCAAGTGGGCTGTTTTTATTTCATTTAGTTATTGATGAAACCAACAGCAATTAACCACTACAATGACCTTTGCATACAGTGGCCTTTTATGCACAAAATAATGTGCTTTCCATTTCATTGCTAAACCGTCAGCTTGTCATTAACCTTATGAGGGACGGTTCCAGTGACCTCCACACCATGTGCACATCACACATCTTAAGTTTGGCGAGTGGTGTGTTGGGAGGGGGCAGGCCCTTAAACTCAACCCAAAATACACTTGATGAGTGCAAGCATGAAACAAGTGTCAGAATGTTCCTTATACTACTCTGAAATCAAATTAACCTCTTAACCACTTCATGACGGCAGTGGCGGATGACGCCTCGGTCAGAGATTTCTCAGTTGCGGAAGACGTGAGAAAGTGTGAAAATTTCCCGCTGTGATCACCGGATGACAGTATAACGCTGCTTTTGACATTTTGGGTGGCGGGTGACGTTTAGACTCGCCGTGTCTGGCTGTACCCTTTACGGGGATTTTTCAAGCTTGGATATGGCCAGTTGTGTAGGCCGTGTTCGTTGTGGATTACATCGCCAGACTCCCATGTCCAACAGGCCATATCTAATGTCTCTGCTCGCTCAACCATGGAGCATTGGGTCAATGGGAATCCTTCTATTTCCCTTTATTTTCGTGTTGGACTGTCAAACAATTCACAGGGATATTTCATACTGGATCTCGTCTATAATTGTCGTCATTATATTCTATAAATTTTGTCTCCCGTATCCAGTAGCAATTGTCACTTGGCAAAATCTACAAGTCTCCTTCATACCACTTTTTCACCATCTTTATGCCCGAACAATTATATAACAACCTTTTGTGTCCAGCTTATTGCTACTCAGTGCACCATTGTTCACATTTTATGCTTGCTGACCACCTATAGAATTCTGTCAGTAAGCTGGCGCGTGCCTTTGTTCCCTTTCTCTTGTTCACTATGGAAAGTATCAGCGGACACCTTAGCAGGGATGAGATTGACCAATGATAAAAATGTCTGAAAACAGCTGACAGGGAGCATAAAAAGTCTGAAATCTAAAAAATCTCCTATACTTTTGTACACAGCCCGTGAGGGGAAAAAGTCTGAAATCCAAAACACAAAAGTCTGAAATCAGACTTTAATCTGAGAAATCTCATCCCTGCTTAGCCGTTTCCCTCCCGTGTCCACGGCGAGGTATTTTGTCTCTGCTCACTCAACCACGGAGCTTTGAGTCAATCGCTACTCCCGTACTTCTTCTGTCCTTTCAACCGTTATGCCCCTTGAAAGCCCCCTTTCTTCCGTAACCACAATCACAAAGCCTGGCGGAGATCCCATTATACTTGTAGCATGGGTGTCGATCACGGGGAGATATATCCCCCCCCAACAATATTTGAGGTGGGAGGGTGGGGGATGGCATGTATTATCATCCCCCCCAATTTTTTGAGGTTGAATGTCATTATTTTAATACCGACAAAATATCTGAATTACCAACAAAATAATGAAAAAATAGCATGCTTCATTTTCAAATGCTCTAAAATGCGACTTTTCAACTGTTTTTAAACGTCCCTGGTGTTGGGGGGGGGGGGGGGGGTGGTATCACCCCTCCCATACCCTGCTTCGCTCCCTTGCATAGGACACCAAATCACCAATCATCCCCCCAATCATGAAAGAAATCGACACCTATGACTCGTAGAGTTTATAATCGGCTTATAGGATTACTGCACTCTGCTCTGCACCATTACCAGTCACGGATGATGCCCATTTTGTAGGAAAAATCGTCATACATTCCGCGGTTGACGAGATATCACGCATCGGACGAAACCACAAAAATCGTCCGTGACGGCGGAATCCGGAGTAAAAAATTAAAATACCGCCACCAAAGATCTTTGGAAGAGTCCACCAAACGGTCCCGGGTGTAAATTTCGGATAAAAAAAAATTTGCTTAAAGGTAGTATCATACTTTGGTAAGAAACCAAAACAGAAATGTTCACAGATTTACGTATAACTTTTAGGGAATGAAGATGGTGCTGGTAGAAACCTACCATTAAAATGTTTCCGCCTAAAATGGTGCATTTATCCCGAAATTAGTAAAACAATGTCCGAAAATCTTTTTGATCTTTTAAAAGATCAAAAATAAAAGAGAAAAGACTTAAGAAATGCAGGGCTGGAAATAATCGACGGCCACGGCGGCCATGGCCGTCGTATTTTCGTTGATGGCCGTGGTGCCCTCCAAAAATAACTATAATCGAAGCCCACAAAGGCCGTAGTGCCCTTTTACTTTGTCCGTCGTGCCCTTTTTCTTTGTCAGCCAAATGTAAATGAAATTCACCACTCCGTCACAGCATAACGACAAACGGCCGGGTCCGTGTCCATACGATCCGAGTAGACGATGTCTGAACACCGGGCCGGGAGCCGCTGTGCGCCGCCCGGCCCAGCATGGTCCGCGGGTATAACGAACGTACAACGGGTACGTAACGTAAGCGAAGACGGTACAGTTAACATGTACATGTACGTACTGTAACACTTTGTGTAGTGTACAATAATTGTACATGAAGTTTAAGTACATATCCATACGCGCGGTACTTCCAGCCTCGAAAAGATCGAAAATTGCAGAAATTCAGGCTGCAGCAGCCAAAACAAGAAATTTGGCAACATTTTCAAGCAGTGAGTATATTTGCGATAGGATGAGCAGAAAGTTAGACCTATTTATTTCTAGGTTTGAATTTGAAATTAGCTGCTGAATTTGAAATTAGCTGCCGCCCTGTCACTAAATGTGAGTGAGAAATATTATGGTGAGACTAGAACATGACGCGTACGGTGGGACGGGCGAGTAAAATCCTCTTTGGATTCCAGGCTGGATGGCGAGAAAAATGAATAGACAAGCCAAGATAACCTTCCCAAAAACCCTATTTATGTTCAATAATGTCGTGCACATAATGCCGTGGATTAGATTTTGAATGACTTCATTAGTTTTTGCCTTTGCATTTTTTGAGCCCCTAAAAAGTGGCGTCTGGGGCACGTGGTCCCCTCTCCCCTCCCCTCCCCAGATACGCCACTGCCAACATGTGTTTCATGAAATCTACATCTACAACATGGCTGACCTGCTGTGGCAAGAATTTGAAGAGGAATCAATTCTTTCATGCTCTGATTAGCTAATATGAGAATAGCTTTGCATCTTTTAACATTCCCTGCTTGTTTGTGGAGACATTGAGAGTAACCGAGGCCCTGTAAAAGATCCTTTTGGCGACTGCAGTAAGTCTGTTAAATGCAACCAAAGATCACTTCTCTGTCAGGAATGTCTGATGTACTTTCATAAAAAATGTCAGTTACTCTCTACAAGCCACTCATTTCAAGTACAATTGACTGGTTCTGCCCCTTATGCATTGATCTTAACTTGCCATTCTCAACTTGTAGTGAGACATCATTCAGTGAATTATTCAGTAATTCTTCAGATCCCACCATTGTGCCTCCTTTACCAGATTCATCCATTAACCCACCAGCATCCTTGCCCTTAAAGGGTTCCTGCAGTGCCTTTTCAGTCAGGTTATTTGTTTGCCTTCATATAGAGAATTTACTGGCAGATAATGAATGGCAAGTTTTATTTTGGTTTCAAACTAGCATTTGGTTTTCCTTTGAATGGCTTTGCAAAATGGGGGATTTTCATGCATGCTCGTAATGGGGAACCAACAGCAAAATTATAATGTAAAAACATAAAAAAAATGAAGAGGCAAACTTGACCCACAGAAATAGTTTGGCAAAAAAATTACACCACCAGTTTAGTTAAAGGAACAGGAGGAAAAGGTCTGTCAAAAAACCTATAAAACACCCCCAACTTTTTGTGCACAAATCAATTGGGTAATACTGCTCTCAGTTGAATACCCCGATTACATCACCGTTTTGCTCATGAATATGGAAATTCTAATTAGCATTCAAACTGAAATACCTGTTGTTAACCCTGAAACAGTGTGAGAAAGTGGATAAAATCACAGGCCCCATAAAACAGTTGCTTTTTGGCACATGTTCAAGCCATAATATTCCTATTGCACAGACCCTTTAAACTGTTTGCCAAAGAGCATTGTCTCTTGTATATTTCTGAATGCCCTCAGCATCTACAATAACAGCAGATCTTCAGATTTATCTTGAACTCATTCATTTGGACATAGTTCTTATCACTGCATCTTGGATATGATTCTGACATACTTGCATCTTTGGCGGGCTATGTAACAATTCACCACGATCGAAACAGTCGTGGTGGTGGTTTGATGACAGTAGTCAATGCTGCCTATGCACCTTGAACACCTTAGCTCAGAAGACATTGAATTGGCCTGGACGCAATGTTCCCGGAACCACTGGTAGGTGGCGCTGCACACGACTAGGGCTTTATCGGAACACTCTTAATTACTTTCGTAGAAAAACACCAGGTAATGACCAAAAATGCCCCAGATATGTATGTTGTAGCCAACATTTTGACATTGTATTGCATGGAACGCCTTAGAATTGTTTCAAGAGGGTTGGAAACGCTGAAAAACATAGGAAACAGTATATATCTGAGCCAAAAAGTGAATTTTATTACTTTATTCAAATGACCTGTGACGTCACAACGAACGTCATCTTCGGCAGGTCTTCGGAAGCAACGTTTTCGGAAGCATTCGGATGCTCGGAAATGTGCAAATGTAAATGGCAAAGAATTCCACTGATCACCATTACGGAAAAAGGATTATATCCTCCAAGAGTTAACTTATTGGATACAAATTATGATAAACATCAATCTCAGGTGTGGAAAACTTGCGTAGAATATCTGAAAAGTGAGTTTTACAGGGTTCTTTTACCTACAAACTGTACAAAGCCAGTTTGCTCAAAACGCCCTCTGTTGGTTCTATTGAGTTGTGCACAAATTATGGTCATCAGTGGAATTCTTTCCGATAGGTGCACTAGGGCCTATTAGACTAAACAACGGTGCCACATACATGATCCAATTCCTATTATAAAATGTCACATTTTCTGATAGGAAATTGGGGTGCAGCCTCAGGTTTCAAAAAATTGTGATCCTTAACTTAAGAGCCATGTTAAAAATAGGGTTGTGAGAAAATGCAATATTTAAAAACACAGAAAATTAATTAAATTTAACAGGATTTTTTTTAATATGAAATTGGTATATTCTGTTCATCAATATACCATCAAGGTCCAAATTATGGAGAGCTGCGTTGCCAATTTGAACTTGCATAAATTTCCTTGTCCAGAAGCCAAGGTATATGTGCCATGATTTCTGACACTCCATTGATTTATGCTACCCAGGCCCCCAGAATCGCTAAAAAATATGCCAAAATAATTTTGTGGCTTGTGTATGTTCCATTTTAGAAGAAATGCCGGCATCTCCCGAATTTACACTCCACACCATTGACTGCCGTTCATTTCATCAATGGCTGGAGTCTAATATCTACGCCATTGACTTTGTTGTACACACTAGAGTCGTGCGCACGGGAGCACACGGACGGAATGGAGTCCAATTTCACGATATGGCTGAAATGGCCCGTTTTTATGCCTTCAAAAACTCTGAAAATAAGTCCTGGATGTGTCCATGCACCAATTTTCTTTTTTGAGTTCTGAGCAGTCAAATGACACTCTTTTTTTTAAATAAATGGTGGCAACTTAAGAATTTGTCCACTGCATTGATGGGGTATTATTTTATTTTCGGCAAGGCATGTTTTTTTTCAGCATTTTTTCATGTGTGTCCGAATCATGGACAGGGTGTCCGAATCATGGCAAAAATTAAGATTATTTTTAAGTCAATTTCATTTCAAGGACACAAAAAACTTTCATAAAATATCAACCTGGATATAATAACTACACTTTGTTGTTCATAAGTAAAAATAGTTGAGAGAAACAAACATTAAGAAGGTCAAATAATCCAAAATTGCTTAAGTGTCCGAATCATGGCACATTTACCCTACGTGTTCATCTCGTACCAAATTCAGCAGCCTGTCATGCTTAGAGAAAATGTTGATTTATAACGCCAAAGTATACTCAAATATCGGGAAATTTCGGGTCATTAATTTACACCGTACAGTAAATACGCATGCATCTGGTGCAGAATTCTGATGTTCACATTGCCCTTATAGGTACACTCTCCAGGGGAGTGTACCTATAAGGGCATCCCAATACTGCCACGACACTTCCTCCTATACTCCTCTCGAGAGGTTGTTCCCTTGCTCCCATACTAGCTTCACTTGTGAGTGATGACATACATAATTATGTCAATGAAGCAATCGCCATTGCAAGGGGAGTATACTTCCTGCTGGATCATACATGTACATGTACTCCTCCACAAATGCTTCACGTTTGGACCCTCATTGATAAAAAAAAATAATTATCTTAAATACTGTATATACTTCGGAGGTCAACAGCCTTTCCCAAATATAAACGTTACTCTTATGTCAGGCCACTCAACACACGGTCCATGGTGTCATTGTCTTTTATTGGTCACTGGGGGGGAGGGATATCTTATCCACATTCTTACAATCCTGCATATCCTTCACCTCAAGAACACCATGTAAACGTTTGTTTTAAGCACAATTCCAACACGTACAAAAAAACCCAAGGGCCCTATTAAGTGGAGGGAGCAGTCATCAGTTACTGCCAACCTAAAGGAAACAATAAACTTGATTTGACTTTACTAAACTAGTTCAAGATGTGACACGTCCTTCTTGTGACTCTTTGTTATTTGGATCTTCAGAAATTGGCCCCCAAAATTTAGTTGGGTTGACTCTCCTGCTAATCTAGTCAATAGGGATCGTCATGCAGTTAAGTTCACCTTTTCTTGCAACAAGGCTCCACCAAAACCCCAGTTCTGGCTGCCTACAGCCGTGGCCGTAGGCACAAATCAATCATTTGGACATGGCCCAGATTATGCAGCCTTGACTGGTGACTTCTGTAGCATGCTGGGTGAATTTGCAACAGGAGTGGCAGTCATTGTGTTTGCAAAATTTCCATCACATTATTGCATAAAAAGGCCTCATTTCATCACACCAATAGTCTGTGAGGGTTCAGGCACCTCTTTGAAGGACTGGTTTGATTGTAGTATCAATGCCAACCTAAGTATTTCTGACTTCTACATGGAAATTTCTGATGGGAAATACGATGGAGATCGGCCAATGTCTGATGATAGGTGTTGTACATTTGCCAGTAAAACTGACATGGCAATGGTATCACCGCCTTGCAAAGTATTAGATGCGACAAAAAATCTTGGCCCATTTGTGAAATGTGTCGGCCCATTTGTGCATGATGGCTGCTGACAGGATTGAAACTGATAAGGGTGTTTCTCGCTCAAATACACAGCCTACTGTATTGTCAGTATTGTCATGATATGTTAAGAAGTCCTGCCAATAGAAAAAGACTAGACTGTGTTCTTTAACTTTCTTGTAAAAACATTGTTGAACACTTCAAGGACAATGTACATCTTTGAAATAGACTAGAAGGTTTGTTACTATTCATATCAGGGAATCTAAAATCTCCCTCCCCAAGCATGCCAAGGCCAAGATTTCAAAAAATGAAGTTAACCATTCTTAAAGTAGCCTAATGAATAAACTAAAACTTACTTGTCTAGTGTTGCAGCTAGTATGTATTTGCCATTGGGAGAAAACTTGACAAAGGAAACTGGAGGGTTGTCATCATCTGAAACATAGATACAGTTGACAGTAATTATTGCACACTGTTATACAGAATAGAAGTATGTGTAACTACAAAATGGACAAAAGTTGAAAAAAAGTTGAAAAATACTTTTTCACTGAACACTATATTACTTCTTTTTTCAAAATCTGCAATCAACATGCAATCAACATGCAATATTGAAAATGTGATCCTTTCCACATTGGCACAAGTGACAAATTTGTTAAAATCAACAAACACTTAAAAATATATTTATATGAGCCGTGTGATCCAGGCTGTTACACTGTAATTGTCAACTTTATTTATTTATTTATTTGGGTAAACGCTAAAATAATGCAATATCTTGACTCCACGTTAGGCTAGTGGGCTTCTAGTGGTCACCTTGTGGTAATTTTCTTCAAAAGTACAAAATGCTTACCGTATTCCACAAACTAGGTCCAATTATTGCCAAATTTGGTCAGTGGCATCTCTGGACCAAATAAAGGTTTGCAAACTAGAGATCTATAGCCCTGTTAGCACTGGATAAACATTTAGGGTAACTTTACTGTGACGATGGGTAACATTCCAATGAGTTAATCTTCCCACCGTCTACAGTACGTGGTCAGAATTACCGAGACAATGGGTAAACTAACTGAGCTGGCAGAAGTTGCCTTGAAGGATATGAAGGATACGCACTCCATGATTTCTTCACTTCTGTTGGTTACTTGTTGAAGTACGTTATTTTGTTAAGGTCAACAAAATTTTGAAATATTACGAAAAATCAGGACGTGTCAAAGACACGTTTTCCTGTGTTCGTTGGTTGTGTGCAATGAAAATAAACACAATACTCAATAGATGCCAGTTTCACACACGTTATATCGGCCGGTGAAAGGTCACTGACGCAACCAGTGGTCATTGGATCAGAATGGGAGATTTAACCGAGACAGTGCATCCGCACTGGATTTTCTGGCTCGGTTAAACTGACCAGGGGCCGATTTCACTAAAGTCCTGTTTTGCGATCATCGCTATTGAGCTAGCGATTGGATGACTAAATGCAAATCCATCGCACTTGCGATGACGTTGATTTTACGAATCTTTTAAGTCATCACAATTGCGATGGCATAAAAACAAAAATAAACGTTTTGTTCGAAGCTAAAAACGTGACCTTTGACATTTTACTTAAAAATACGCGACGTCAATGTCACTTTTCACCATTGATCTGCACATTTTTCCGGCATGATAACTTCATACGACAGAGGAAACTTACAGTTGTTTATAATAGACCCATTCTTGGATGAGCCGGAACTGTGCAGTTAAGGTCTAGGAGAAATTTGTTTGACCTAAAGTTTTGTACACAAAATCCCATAGGCCGGCTATTATGTGTAGTACTAGCTAGGCCATCACCACTTAACATGTTGGTCCTTCTATGTTTGGGATTACGAGGACCACGAGGATGTCACTTTCTCCATGGTCCGTGTTAACTAAGCGAAGTGCAACAAAAACTTGCTTTATTCACAAAAAAACACTCTCCGTGTAAAGCCCGAGCATTGTTTATGCATTATAGATGAAAATACATTTCATTACTTACATATCACTTTACAGAACAACAAATATATAAGTTAAAATGACGTGACTTGTCAACTTGACATTATTTTTTGCGATGAAATTATGGTAATCGCAAGATATTCATTGCTAAGTGGACCCACTGTGATGAGAAATTCATTGCAAAGTTTTAGTGAAATCCTTCTTTAAAATTGATCGCTACTTTGCGATCGATTTTCCATTTAGCAATGGATTTGGGCTTTAGCAATGATCGCAAAGCTTTAGTGAAATCGGCCCCAGGTCAATCTTCCTGGGCCCCTTTCGCTCGGTTAAACTACCCATGCGGCTTGATTAAGTTACCTGTTAGGACAATTACAAAGGCTGACCCTGCTAGACTTAAAAACTAGACGAAAAAGAAGAAGTATGAAAATTCTGTCTGCAACAGAACATAGGGCTTTCCACAACATGCTTTAAAAAAATTTAATTATGTATCTACAACATTTAATCCTAATATGTATGTGTCACAAAGAAAGGCCATCCCCAATAATTATGGACAATTGATAAAAGAATCATGGTCCTAGCTCTTACCACTTTTAAAGGAGGAGCTACTTCCTGTTTGACTGGAAGTAGAGGTCACAGAGGTAAAGCAACGTGTCACAAAGAAAGACCTTGCCTAACATTGACATTTGGTGAAAGAATCATGATCGTAGCTCTTACCACTTTTAAAGGAGGAGCTACTTCCGGTTTGACTGGAAGTAGAGGTCACAGAGGTCAAGCAACGTGTCACAAAGAAAGACTTTGCCTAACATTGACATTTGGTGAAAGAATCATGATCGTAGCTCTTACCACTTTTAAATAAGAAGCTACATTGTTTGTTGACTTGTTTACGCAGCAGTGTATTTCATTTTAGTTGTTTGGTATTTGTTCAGTTATTCTTTGGTTTCAGAAATTGATTCTTTTCAAAAGCTGTTCACGGCTGATATACCCAAGCTTAGCTCTAGTTATGTCTTTCAATTGATCTAATCTTTGCAAAACCCACATGTCAGGAATTTTGCTAGAAAGTAAAGAGTTCAGAAAGTTGCAGGCTGCCTACAATAACATAACAAATTTCTCCTCTAAGTTTCTACTCTATGGTTTTCTGAATTCTACCATCTTGGAGGTAAAAAGGTGCACATCAATAAATAAAGCACCTATGGATAACGATGAAATATATTGCAGTTTCAGTGCACCTCGCTACACTTATGAAGTTCCTGTAGTTCCATGGACCAGGCTACTAGTTTGCTTTGTTAATAAAGTGAAACATGTTCAGTCAGTCCCAAGTGAAATCGGCCAACTCAGACCCTGGTCAATTTGCTATTACTTGAACATGATTTCAACTTGAACCCAGGTAAACTTTTCACCAATCGACTTGGTCCGAATTGCAGCAATCAGAACTTGCATAAAGTACACAAAAAACACACAACATATTCTTGCTTTTCTCAAAAACATGAGCTATTGAGCTAGCGATTGGATGACTAAATGCAAATCCATCGCACTTGCGATGACGTTGATTTATGAATCTTTTAAGTCATCACAATTGCGATGGCATAAAAACGAAAATAAACGTTTTGTTCGAAGCTAAAAACGTGACCTTTGACATTTTACTTAAAAATATGCGATACACCAAAAAATACACCAATTTTGATGAATTTTTCACAGTTCAGTTTGATGTAATGAAACTTGAAAACAACATCCAGCATGAAATTTTCTTGAACACTTGAATTCCCCTAGTAAACTTACCAATTAATGTCTTTAGACACTGACCGGATGCAGTATCCCAAATTCGACTGTGAAAAAGAAACCAAGATATTAAACATAAAGTATTGAAATTACTAAGAAAGAGATACTTTAAAGGGCATGTACAACATTGATAAAGGTGACAGCAACTACTCATAATTTGATTTGTCATGGAATAAAAACAAAGCTGTACAAATCTCAGCTCAATTGATCATTGGAAAGAGTACAAAACCCCTTGAAATTGTTACGCCAAATTGTGTTGGAAAAGCTGTCTCATTTGATCTTGCCAAGATAAAAAATGTTTTGGTGTTTGGTGTTGTAAATGACTGGAATCAGACTTGAGTCTTAATGGCAAATGACTGGAATCAGACTTGAGTCTTAATGGCAAATGACTGGAATCAGACTTGGGTCTTAATGGCAAATGACTAGAATCAGACTTGAGTCTTAATGGCAAATGACTGGAATCAGACTTGAGTCTGAATGGCAAATGACTAGAATCAGACTTGAGTCTTAATGGCAAATGACTAGAATCAGACTTGAGTCTTAATGGCAAATGACTGGAATCAGACTTGAGTCTGAATGGCAAATGACTAGAATCAGACTTGAGTCTGAACGGCAAATGACTGGACTCAGACTTGAGTCTTAATGGCAAATGACTAGAATCAGACTTGAGTCTTAATGGCAAATGACTGGAATCAGACTTGAGTCTGAATGGCAAATGACTAGAATCAGACTTGAGTCTGAATGGCAAATGACTAGAATCAGACTTGAGTCTGAATGGCAAATGACTGGACTCAGACTTGAGTCTGAATGGCAAATGACTGGACTCAGACATGAGTCTGAATGGCAAATGACTAGAATCAGACTTGAGTCTGAATGGCAAATGACTGGACTCAGACTTGAGTCTGAATGGCAAATGACTGGACTCAGACTTGAGTCTGAATGGCAAATGACTGGACTCAGACTTGAGTCTGAATGGCAAATGACTGGAATCAGACTTGAGTCTGAATGGCAAATGACTGGAATCAGACTTGAGTCTGAATGGCAAATGACTGGACTCAGACCTTGAGTCTGAATGGCAAATGACTGGACTCAGACTTGAGTCTTAATGGCAAATGACTGGACTCATACTTGAGTCTTAATGGCAAATGACTGGAATCAGACTTGAGTCTGAATGGCAAATGACTGGACTCAGACTCGAGTCTTAATGGCAAATGATTAGAATCAGACTTGAGTCTGAATGGCAAATGACTGGACTCAGACTTGAGTCTGAATGGCAAATGACTGGACTCAGACTTAAGTCTGAATGGGAAATGACTGGACTCGGACTTGAGTCTTAATGGCAAATGACTAGAATCAGACTTGAGTCTGAATGGCAAATGACTGGACTCAGACTTGAGTCTTAATGGCAAATGACTGGAATCAGACTTGAGTCTGAATGGCAAATGACTGGACTCAGACTTGAGTCTGAATGGCAAATGACTGGACTCAGACTTGAGTCTGAATGGCAAATGACTAGAATCAGACTTGAGTCTGAATGGCAAATGACTGGACTCAGACTTGAGTCTGAATGGCAAATGACTGGACTCAGACTTGAGTCTGAATGGCAAATGACTGGACTCAGACTTGAGTCTGAATGGCAAATGACTAGAATCAGACTTGAGTCTGAATGGCAAATGACTGGACTCAGACTTGAGTCTGAATGGCAAATGACTGGACTCAGACTTGAGTCTGAATGGCAAATGACTAGAATCAGACTTGAGTCTGAATGGCAAATGACTAGAATCAGACTTGAGTCTGAATGGCAAATGACTGGACTCAGACTTGAGTCTGAATGGCAAATGACTGGACTCATACTTGAGTCTGAATGGCAAATGACTAGAATCAGACTTGAGTCTTAATGGCAAATGACTGGACTCAGACTTGAGTCTGAATGGCAAATGACTGGACTCAGACTTGAGTCTGAATGGCAAATGACTGGACTCAGACTTGAGTCTGAATGGCAAATGACTGGAATCAGACTTGAGTCTGAATGGCAAATGACTAGAATCAGACTTGAGTCTGAATGGCAAATGACTAGAATCAGACTTGAGTCTGAATGGCAAATGACTGGACTCAGACTTGAGTCTGAATGGCAAATGACTGGACTCAGACATGAGTCTGAATGGCAAATGACTAGAATCAGACTTGAGTCTGAATGGCAAATGACTGGACTCAGACTTGAGTCTGAATGGCAAATGACTGGACTCAGACTTGAGTCTGAATGGCAAATGACTGGACTCAGACTTGAGTCTGAATGGCAAATGACTGGAATCAGACTTGAGTCTGAATGGCAAATGACTGGAATCAGACTTGAGTCTGAATGGAAAATGACTGGACTCAGACCTTGAGTCTGAATGGCAAATGACTGGACTCAGACTTGAGTCTTAATGGCAAATGACTGGACTCATACTTGAGTCTTAATGGCAAATGACTGGAATCAGACTTGAGTCTGAATGGCAAATGACTGGACTCAGACTCGAGTCTGAATGGCAAATGACTAGAATCAGACCTTGAGTCTGAATGGCAAATGACTGGAATCAGACTTGAGTCTGAATGGCAAATGACTGGAATCAGACTTGAGTTTGAATGGCAAATGACTGGACTCAGACTTGAGTCTGAATGGCAAATGACTGGACTCAGACTTGAGTCTGAATGGCAAATGACTGGAATCAGACTTGAGTCTTAATGGCAAATGACTAGAATCAGACTTGAGTCTCAATGGCAAATGACTAGAATCAGACTTGAGTCTGAATGGCAAATGACTGGACTCAGACTTGAGTCTGAATGGCAAATGACCAGACTCAGACTTGAGTCTGAATGGCAAATGACTGGACTTAGACTTGAGTCTGAATGGCAAATGACTGGACTCAGACTTGAGTCTGAATGGCAAATGACTGGAATCAGACTTGAGTCTGAATGGCAAATGACTGTACTCAGACTTGAGTCTGAATGGCAAATGACTGTACTCAGACTTGAGTCTGAATGGCAAATGACTGTACTCAGACTTGAGTCTGAATGGCAAATGACTGGAATCAGACTTGAGTCTGAATGGCAAATGACTGGACTCAGACTTGAGTCTGAATGGCAAATGACTGAACTCAGACTTGAGTCTGAATGGCAAATGACTGGACTCAGACTTGAGTCTGAATGGCAAATGACTGTACTCAGACATTTCAAAAACAGTTTTTTGTTCACTTTCCAATGACTTTAAATTCAGTCAGTTTCCCTTGTGGTTATTTGATGATTATATTATTAAAAAAACGTTATCCTCTTTGAGTGATCCCCCATGTACTGTTCTCAGGTTGCAGCATTGCTGCGCATATCGGTGAAATGATCCTTGGGTATGGCGGGGTGTGCGCGGTTTCATGGCTTCTGACTGCCAAATGAACAAGATAATTGACTATTTTGGGACACCACCAACGTAGGGCTGGATGGCTCAGTTGGTAGAGCGCCTGTAGGGTATTCAGGAGGTCGCTGGTTCGAATCCCGCTCCAGTAAATTTTTCTTTGTTCACTTTTCAGTGACTTAATTATTTTATAAGATTTTATAAAATTTTCATTTTATTCCTTTTGGGAAATAACAGCTACTGGAATTTTTGTGTCATAAGTTCTTTAAATGACAATGAAATACATACAAAATATAGGTCTTATTGAAAGGGATTATTCCAAGTTTTAGGAAGAGTGGCATATGAATTGGAGACCGTTGCCCATGTGAGTACCGGTACTTTATGAGCTACAAGATATCTTATTTCACCAGACGAAAGTTTTCGCCCGAAGCATTAACCAATCAGCCATCTTGAGCATACCAGTACTTCATGCTGTGCACATAAAACTAATGCCGGTGCATGCATTCACTCCAACTTAATCAATTGAATGAACATGGTGCAACCGTTGCATTTGTAAATGTCATCCTCGTCCAATAAATTACAATTTGTTCAACAGCATGAAACATGGATCTTGCCAACGATGCATTTGGTGAAATCAGTCTCAGGATACATCACCCTAAGATCGATCTTACAGCCAGGACACTTCCCAAGTTCTAAGATCGATCATAAAATAAGATAAGTTTTGTGAAATTGGCTGCAGGGCTCAGAAACTTGGCTCTAAAGATTCATGGTTCTTGTTGAGTTACTGTTTACACTGTGCACTGAGTAGGCATCAAACTTAACTAGGTCCTACAGACTCAGTTCTGAAGCTTTGTTTTTTTCAGGCTGATACCATAGTACTCAGCAGACTAAGGGTCTTTTCGAAACGGAGACTTAGGCTCAGACTCCATTTCATGAATCCATTCTATAATAGCTGTTATCAAAAGGAGGCTTTTGGCTGCGGTTCGGAAGAAGATTCTCTGGTTAGAAAAGGAAAACAGAGCATCAACCTCATAGAAAAACCACTACCTATATTTGCAGCATTACAGTATCAGAACTGGAGCCTGAGCATGAGCCTCCATTTCAAAAAGGCCCTATTAAGTGAGTATTATGTTTTATCAAAGAGTGGAACCACAGTTCTGGTTCTCATGTTAGAAAAGTAGAACCAGGTACCCAGTGGAACATCTACAGTACAGTTTGCAAGGATGTACTTACCAAAGCCCATCATAACTGCTTGATACAATCAGAGAGCCATCACGATTAAAATCAACCTATAATGAAAATAACGTGAACAACAAAATACAATTGGATCAGGTTGACTATAGAACTCACACAAATAAAATGATTGCCTTAAAAAAGTGTTTATATATAATTAGGCTATTCCATCATTGCATGATTTTTGGGATAATGTTCACATTACATAAAAAATCTATCAATCTCTCATCGTTTTATATACTGAATGTACCTTTATCATACGACAGGTTCAGCATGCAATAATTCTTTGCGCGCTTTGTTACGTAACAGTGTCCTCAGACGTCCTTTTAAAAATCACATTCCTAGTGCTCATAATCGACTCCAATACATATATCGCTTTCTTATTCCTTCAAGCAAAATTTAATCCATTTAGCACTTATTTCGTCTATATAAGACTCCCACAGGTACGGGCAAGCCATTCCTGTACGAGAATTGGCCCATTTCACATGCCACTAGTGCTGTGCAAAATCGGGTAATTTGTTATTCGTTTCCGGAAGCAAAAAAATTTCGGATCCGTGTTATACGATTTAATCGCCTTTTAAAACAGTGCTAGCGGGCGGTCGTGTGTGGTCAGTGTTGAAGAATAGTTCCTGAATAAAAGCACTGTTGACAGACAGTATTGACGCGACCACAATGGGAATCTGTCTGCCTATCAGAAATTTTTTTATTACGCGCAATGTTGTGAGCATTGTATGAAGAATGAACGCACATGGTGCCACGTGCATGATGAGCGTATCCATAATATTGTCCTGTACAGCATAGTATAACGATCGTTGCGGTGCCGCTATAAATTCCAGTGTACAATGTACATTAGTTTCTGGTCTCAACTCTCAATCTAATTGCGTGTTTGTGAAGAAAATAGACGGGCCATATTTGTGTGCCTGTTTGTCCGAACAAAATCAAATATGCACGGACAAATTGTCCGACCAACATTATTATGAATAAAAGCCCTTAAAATATAAAAACAATATGCTTATGACTTCCAATTTATTATTAGTTTCGTGATAGAATTACGTTAATTACGCCATTAATACGCCATTGGTTCACTGGCCAGTGAACTTCTACGCGTACGATGTGCATGTACATGAAATCGCCCCATAGTTCTTTACGCACGGTAAAACTTCGGTCATTCAGCTCCGATCAAAGTCGCATGCAAATCATGAGAAGTGGCTGTAGCCGCTACCACCATAGACTTGTGTGTAATATCAAGCCGCAGCCAAGTATTTTAGACGCGGCCTAACGGCAGTGTCAAGAATTAGACGTAAGGAGAATTTGACCATAAAAAGCACTCTGCACACGCGGTACGCTGCATATGCAATGGGATTTTAACGAAATTCTCAATACATGTGACAGATAGAAAGCCACGTGGTCTGTATCTGCAGGTCCATTGAGTTCACGTGCGTGAAGTTTTCACTCTGTTTACACGTACGGCAAGGGAGTTTATAGGCCTTCACGAACGAAGTTGTTGAAAACTTGTGCCTTTGGGGAAACTTGTAGCAAGGCTTTTCTTCTACTCTAATATTAATAACCATATATGAGTCGAAAAAATCGCTTCATCCCATGTTATGAAGCGAAGGAAAGTGTAGACAGAAAGCACAGTCTGTAGCGTAAACCGATGGGGTTTGGTATCCTGACACAGGGGTATTTTGCAATTCATTGTGTATGATGTTTTTCATCAGGCGGAAGGGTGCCTTGCTAAATGAAAAACGATGCTTGTAAGTTGTAGTTGTACATTTACACCAATCGCGCTCGAAAGGTTTATTTTTATAGTTATTTTACGATGTTTTTTAGATTAAAATATATGAACAGTGTGTTTCTACTTGGCGAAATGGACAAAATAACTGACTGTAATTTTTTTTTGCGTGAGCCAATCGTGAGCCACGGTGAGTCCATATTTTTTTGGTGTTGGTTTCGGTTAATCCTTTTGGCAAATTAGTAAACGGAAACGTTTAATCCGTGTGGGTTACTCTATATCCGAATAAAAAGCACAGCACTACATGCCACATAATTTCATGCTTTCTGGCTCTTGGCCCTGTGGACAGGTTCATGCATGACTAGATCCTATTATCGGGCCAGTGAGGCCCGCCTTTCATGACATGATTCCGTGCCCTTGCCCATCGACGCAGCTTCTGAATTAGAATTTTGGCTCTCTAACTTACACTCACTATTTGGTTTGACCATATCAAGCAGGCTAGTTGCCTCTCTGACTATTTATTCTGATGCAAGCAGTATAGGCTATGGCGGTCATGTCCAGGGTCATTCCCACCTCAAAGTTCACGGGAACTGAACCCCAGACGAACAGAAAAAGAGTTCTACCTGGCACGAGTTAGCCTTGGTTTGAAACATTCTTGGCCAGTTGAGCATCACAGTCTCCGGCAAGAATGTTAAATGGTACACCGACAATTCCAACATCCCTATTATCCAGTGCGGCTGCTTTGGAATACGGTAGATCACCACACTCTCGCAGTTCAAATATTCGACTTCGCTAAAGAAATTCAACATTCGCCTGTTTGGCAATTCGTATGAGTCCCTTACCAGCTTCACGTACCTCAAACGTTGGCTTTTGTACCTCAGAATTCGGCATTTGCCAACTCTTCGCACTTGAACGCTGTTTTTGCGTAGCGTAGATGGACCTTTCATCCATACAGTGCTCAGTACGGCTTTTTATGGCCCAATGCCAATTTGCATGTACCACACAGTGTATTATACACCTTACTTTTTACTGACATCGTCACAGTCACCAAACATTGATATTTTTTGTTGAATGCTGTGCACGTATATCTTGTTTTCCTTTACCATGCCCTATTTTTATGATTCATTTGTCAATAGCGCTGTGCACTTGCGCTAAAAATAGCACCGAACCTCAGACAAACATTGCAACGTGGCCATGCAAACGTGTGGTGAGTGGAAGTAAGTGTGCGCGTTGCGCGTGGTGTGACGTCATTAGTGCGGAACGCTATTGTCAATATTAGGAATGGTCTTTCTTTGTGACACACACCAATTATGAACAATCCCTACATCTGATTAAGTTGTAACTTGGTCCGTGTCTAAGTCGGGAAATGTTATATTAAAAAATTGCAATGATGTTATCATGACGTTATCACATGTCATGTAACAACACCATAAAGGGGCAATCTTCACATTCCAATAATCCAATGTGCAGACCTGGCAGCACATTCCTGACAATGCAAGCTTAAGCAGTGGAAATTAGTATAAAACACACAGATAGGTAAAGAAAAAAGGTGGAGAATATATGTTACTTACTGCCGACACAGGATCTGAGTGTGCTGGGAGGGTCTTAAGGCATTTGCCTGTCTTTACATCCCAGATTCTGACACTTTCATCAAACTGAAACAAAATCATACAAACAATACAAAGTCTGAATTTTAAAATTTGTACACATTTCATAAACTATGACAAGGCTAGTCAACAAAAACATGTCAGCCATTTTTTAAATATTATAATAGTCACCAAACAATTTGCATGCACCCTGTGTAGTTCCGGTAAAATCAATTTGGGAAATTGTTTGAATTACCTACATGTACAGGTATGTCATCAATCTTGACGATATTAATAAACGAAAACTTGCTCTTATCCTTTCAAAAGTGAAATTTAGACAAAATTCCTCTTCTGCGGGTAGTATTTATTGATGAATACAGTATAAGTAAATGTTACCTTATTTTATCTGCTTATAAGCGATTGTCTTGTTGAAAGTGCTGTCTTTTATCATAAATCAATGCACACGATTGATGGTCAGCCCATGCTTCAGAGCACATACAGGTATTTTCAGATTTAAATACTTAAATATTTCAGAAGCTATCTCTATCCTGGTCAAGCACATTTAGCGGAAAATAATGGGTTACTAAACTTACCGAACCTGATACAATCAGATTTGATTGTGGATTGAAGTTGCAGCAAAACACATAGTTGCTATGTCCCTTAAGTGTCTTCAGACATTTTCCCTTTGAATAAAAGCATATGTACATTATGGTTACGTGTCTGTTTGGTTTGGAAATGCTAGCAGTCAGTGGGGGAGTTGGGGAGTCAGTCAGTCAGTGGGTTGGGGAGGAGGGGAGGGAGTCAGTCGGTCGGGGTCAGATGAGGAGTTGGCCTGTTGGGGGAGTCGGCCGGTTGGTGGGTCAGTCGGTTGGTTGCTTGGTCATTCGGTAACACGATGATAGGCCTGAAAGAAGTGTGCCCTCAACATTTCTTAAATGTGTTTATTGATGTTGTGTCCTTTGGAAGTTTATTCCAGAGTTTGGGTCCATAGACAAAGAAAGCTTTATCTGCAAAAGTGAAGTGACTCATTCTTAGCACAAATTTGTATGGTGAACAGGAGGTATTTGATTCAAGTTGTCTCTGTTGAAGGCTGCTGTACTGATGAGTAGTATATGTATATTATTCCTCATTATCAAGCAGTCAATAGCCAGTAAGGTTTCACCTATGATGCTAGAACACAGGTGCTCTCAGCCCTAGAGGGATAGTTCCTCTGACCGAAGCTTTTCCCCATACATGCCATAAATGAGACTAGAGCAGGCAAGGTGAGCTACAGCATGCAGTCACCTTGCCCCTTCGTGGGTATTGTCCAAGAAGAAGCCATTTCTTTCCCTTAAGAAGATGTTTAACCCTCAGAGGAATGGTTTAGAATGCACTGACCAAGGAATGGACACAAGAAGTGTCCCTTTGGCATGTTTGGATACTGGCAAAATAATGCCTCAGCTCTAGCAGGCAACCACGGCTATGGCTGAAGTACACTGTCACCTGTAAAGACTTCCAAAGAGCCATGCTGGACCAATAGAGGAACTACTAGTGTAACATACTGGGACCTCATGATAATCACACCAAACAAACATTATCAACACAATTAGGAAGCTTCACGATACTGTTACCAGTTCTGCCAATGCAGCAGACATATCATGCATATCACAGGGCAACTATGGGTAGAAAATCAGAAGCTTTAATGCTATGATGGAATTAGTAGGATTAAGAAGTGGGTTGAGGACATGGTGTACTCTGTCATATGCTAAGAAAAGCATCAGAGTTGAACTTTTCCAGGGCGTACTACAGCAGGTCCACAATACTTGTGCTTCATGTAGGATTATCATAGAAAATAGAAATCAAGATCTTAAAGACATTAACTTGAATATACAGAAAGAAATCGGTAAAGCCAAAGACAGATATAAACATAAGCTTGAAAACAAATTCAGGTCAAAAAACACTCGTGATGCCTGGAAATGCATGCAAGAAATGACTGGATATAAACAGAAATCAAAATCTCCTGTAGTCATGAACTCGGTTTATGATAAGGCCAATGAGTACAATAGATTTTATGCAAGGTTTGATGATAAATGTTTTTACGATGAAATTAACACAACTGTGAGTGATCTGGAATGTTTGAATGATACCCCTATTGAATGCCATTTTGCAGATGTATGTAAATATTTTACCCGCATTAATCCTAGAAAATCCATGGGACCTGACAGTATCTGCGGGAAAGTGCTGAAAACATGTGCATGGCAACTAGCCGTTCCATTTACGAGACTGTTTCAAGAGTCACTGAATCAAAACTGTGTTCCTAAATGCTGGAAAACCTCCACGGTCATCCCAGCAGCGAAGACACCCAGAGCCTCTGAGCTCAATGATTATCGGCCCATATCCCTCACTTCTCTAGTTATGAAAACATTTGAACGATTGATTCTCCAGAAGCACTTACTCCCACAAATACTGCCACTCATAGACTTACATCAATTTGCCTACCAACCAAAGAAGTCTGTTAATGATGCCATCTTACTCTTAGTTCACACAATTGCCCAACATGTTGACAAGCTCGGTCATTATGTTCGCACTACTTTTGTTGATTTCTCATCAGCCTTTAATACAATTCAACCCCACTTATTGATGGAAAAACTTAGTAAGATGAATGTCAAACCTTCACTAATATTGTGGATGCATGCCTTCTTGACCGACCGAATTCAAAGGGTTCAATTACATAATGTGCTATCTGACTTTGTAACAACCAACACTGGGTCTCCACAGGGGTGTGTGCTTTCTGCACCATTATTCATTCTTTATACTAATGATTGTATTTCATCTTCTGATAATGTATCTATTGTAAAATATGCCGATGACACGGCTATTATTGGTTTGATTTCAAGAAACAATGAACACAATTATCGCCACGAATTGCATGTTTTTGAAAAATGGTGTGATGAAAACTTCCTAGCCTTGAATACAACTAAAACTAAAGAGATGATTACTGATTTCCGTTCGCATAAAGATAATCCTACAAATCCTGTAACAATGAAGGGCAATAATATAGAAATTGTGGACAGTTTTAAGTACTTGGGAACCATTATCGACAATAAATTATCATGGATCGACCAATGTCAGGCTGTTTATGCGAAAGCACAACAGCGTATGTACTTTTTGAGAAAGATGTATTCGTTCCACGTAGACAAGACTATCCTTAGGTTATTTTATCAATCAGTAATTGAAAGCGTCATTCTGTTCAGTTGTGTAGTCTGGTCTGGTGCCTGCAGGAAGGTAGATCTGGATAAACTGAATAGAATCCCCAGACATGCGCAGAAAATGATAGGTGAAAAGTCAAACCTAAATGAGGCATACACACTTCTGATCCTGAAACAGGCGGAAGCCATATGGAAAAATCCCAATCACCCTCTCCATTCTTACTATACAATGATGCGATCAGGAAAACGCTTTCGTTCCATTCGAGCTCGTACAGGTCGTTTTGGGAATACTTTCATTCCACTCTCAATCCGGGAAACAAATAAACTGAAGTAACCATTAATCTTGCATTTATTTACAGTCAGATGTCCGATAATGTACTTAGGTTTTGTATCTACTTAATATAATTATGTGTTTCGTAATTGTCTTTTTGGATCTCTTAATGCTCTTTCTTAATTATTATTGTCGTATTTATTTAAACACTATTTTTGTATTTGTTATACTTTTGTAAGCCAACGAAGAGAATTTCCTATTTTGGACCAATAAATGAATGAATGAATGAATGAATGAATGAATCAACTGGTGATAGTTCTAAATTCTACTGAATAATTGTGAGATTTGCATTAGCTCCCAGTGAGACAAAGAATCTAATTTCAGATACTATTAATTGTATATAAAGCATTAATTTGTCAAGTTCCTAACTACATTAAGGAATTGGAAGGTGAACAAAGAAAAATTAACTGGAGCTGGATTTGAACCGGCGACCTCCTGAATACCAATACAGCACCTGTAAGTTATTCAGGAGGTCACCGGTTCGAATCCCGCTCCAGTAAATTTTTATTTGTGCACCTTTCAATGACTTAAACATTTGGTCAATTTCCTTTGTGGTTTTTTGATGATTATATGTAATAGCGTGTACTGTACACATTCTCATGTAAACATTATTGTTACAAGTACAACATAAAAATCAAATGTAAATCTGGTGTGTGTAAGAACTGGTGTGGTTAATCTATCTGTCAATAGACATTACATGTACTATAATTTTTGGATCTGGGCGATCCTCAGTGTTGTAGTCAAGTATTTTATGAGTACCAAGTACTGCCGAGTACTTTGACTGTCGAGTACAAGAACTGGTTTCCGAGTACAAGTACTTTGTACTTCCGAGTGCAAGTGCGAGTGCGAGTAAGAGTACTTATCTTTTGAGTGCGAGTACAAGTACTTCTTTTTTTTGCCTGTAATTTCTGTGTGCTAGATTCATTGTTAGAATTTTCGGGTCCAGGAACCAGACTAACAATGCCCAAGTAAATGGCGTGACCTTTCTGGAGTACCATAGGATAATTCGCATCCCCTCCATTGGTTAAGTACGCCCACACGCACCAAATGGGTTGTATTCCTTAATGGTCCCACATTCAGCCTTGTTTTTGTTAGAACCATATATATCGGTTCTTTGGGGTCAATTTTTTTTATCGAGTACTGTATATCTAGTACTTACTCGAGTTCAATTTTTGGATGTCAAGTTTTGAGTATTTTGTAGCCCGAGTACAAGAATCGTAGTTCGAGTAAAAGTATGAGTACTACAACACTGGCGATCCTTCATTTGTATGTGCAGCCCACTAAATTATCTAATAATTTACCATTGGCCATTTGAAAATCACCATCACCTATATTTAAATCTAAACTAAAGGCATTGGACATTAGGGGAAAATGCTGATTTCCCCTAGCGTATTTTCCCCTATTGTTAGAAGTACCTTTTTAATATAGTTCTCCATTTTTATTTAATTTTTTTTAAATTTAAAACAAAACATTTTCCCAATAAGAAAATACATCAATTTCAATTTAATCACAAGTACATCTTTAATAGCTTTTTATAATGCATCTATAAAAGAGTGAGCCTTCCTGTAGGAGAGCCAATTCCAGGCCTGCAACTCTGCAAGTCACAAACTAGGGCTTAGAAACAATAAACATGCAACTGAAGCATACCAACAGCTCTATTATTGTCAATCACACCATCACACTTCCACTTCCATTAAAAACATCAACATTCAAGAAGCATCAGCAGAACATCTTTATGAGATACAATATATAATATAGCTTGAACTTACTGTGTTAAAATCCCACACTTTTAACGTTTTATCATCAGATGCAGAAACAAGTAGTCGGGAGTCACTTGACCAGGCGACATCAGATATTCCCTGAATAAAAAAAAAAACCCACATGTTTATAAATTGTTTTTTTTTAATAACATTGTTCATGTTGTTTGACATGGCAACTTTTACTCTTACAGTACCAGTCAGAATTTACACTAGTTTGAAACATGTGACATGTTCATTGAGTTTGCGTCACTCAGTGCTATCAGATGACAATAAACTGATGTCTTCCCGTAAACTCAATCTGTCAATAGACATTTAGACAATACATGTACTATAATTTTTGACATGTCATCAACGAACCTGATGCAATACATACATGTTTGTAGTTGATTCCTTATCACACCATTGCCCCAGTGTGTGAAACTGAAAGAGCTGGACCATTCATTTCACAAGTCTTTGCATGAAGATACGAAAGGCTCCTCTTAGAGTGCTGCTTTTCCTTCAAAGGTCAAGTGGCTGTACTGTCTCATGGGTCAAATGCAAATTTGCATTGGACAGTTGAAATATACATATATTAATAAGCCCACCAAAATTCCCATCACTTATACTATCCAGAGGGCCAGACCAAACAAGAAGGGGGAAAACTTATTCTAAACCAAAGATAATATAGCGTTGCGCACAAGATGGAGAACTCTCCACTGAAATGCACAATGGGAGACTTTTGAGAACCGATCTTCAAGTCAACAGCACGTGCACGCAGTTGTGAGCATGCGTGCGTTGTTTTGCGCCTACGCCGTTGTGCGTGCGCTGTTGACAAAAGTCTCCCATTGCCATGGGTGCGAACATCGAACGGTGTAGCCGATGTGTTATTTCAAAAGCAGATTAAAAAAAAGTTCAATTGTCACCCTCCCCCTTCCCCAAGAACAATGCAGGCACAATGCATTTAGAAATCATCTAAAGCAAGCATAACTTAGCCCCATATTCGTGACTTTCATTATAATTAATCTTTTCCACTTGTGAATGCATGAAATAGGCCTAGGCAAAGGCTTCATATTCCCCTAAATATAATGGAATCCGTTACCATTAGCAAAAATTAGTTTTAAAAAAATGGTTACGGTTTAATAGCGTATTTCACGGAAGAGTTTCCTTTTTGGTAAAGTGCAGAATGCATACGACAGTGCCTCAGAAAATGATCACGGTTTAATACCCTAGAAATTCTTCGCTAACCGAGAGTCTTGCTTAATACGGATTCCATGAAATAGATTTCATGCGTAGCAGTGCTCGTAAGCACAAAAATAGGCCGTAACGGATTCCATGAAATTGGGCCCAGGTCTAAGCTGCATTGTATTTACTTGTACAATGGAAAAAGGATAAAAAAAATGCCACATTCTTTTGTCAGGTTTTCTTAATTTCTCAAACAGTATGGTCAGTTGAAATAACAAAAGTATTGTAACTAGACCTGTGTTTGTTGGTAACAAACACTGAGCTGTTTCGCGTACATTTTATAAAATATAAAAAATAAACTTGTACACAATTGGCCCAGAGAAATAGCGGTGTCTTAATTGTCCTAAACAATTACGAGGAGCGTTGTCACTCTTCCATCAATACCCGTATACAGAAACATACACACGGCCATTAGAAACACAGAAATGGGCCAGCGCGCATATTATGTATGGTTACAAGTGCATATGGGCGGTGGAAACAGCAAAATGATTGATTTTCTATCTCGTCATGCTCCGTTCACGTGTACACAATTAGCCCACTACTATGGATAGCCATATCATGGAGTCCAAAAAGTTCCAAAATCCGTGTTTTGTATTATTGTTTGACTAAAAATGGCAAAATTAATTATAAAAAAAATCAATACAAAATCAATTGATGACGTCATCATGACATCACTTCACATTTATGACACTAGTACAATTCCCTACCTACCCAACAAGTTTCATCACCATCGGATATTCTCTTATATGTGTTTCTAAAAATTGGATTTTTGATGACGTCATCATGACGTCAAACCTTTTTAGTAACTTGGGGCATATGCCTTTAACCTAACAAACATTTTGCTGAAGGAATTTCAAAAATACGATTTGACGTAATCAACACGTGACTGTAATTTTTGTCTATAACACGTCCCCCATATACTTACATACCAAGTTTGAGTTGCATCGGTATATATCATCCTTTTCCAGCCATGAATATTTCCATATTTTTTCAATTTGCCCTGTACAAAATCCATCAATGTGAGCAATTTTGCGAACCCCAATTTACCGATTGACCTCATTACGTATTAATCATATGCATATGACCGTAAATTAAAACACGTCTTCTTTTACCCTATCAATCTCGCGAATATCGACCATTGCTTGCCTGTAATCGCCTTTTACTGTAGTTTTTTTGGGGTTATATATGGGAATTTACGTTGTTGTATTAGTAAGTGGGAATGCCTTGATCGTGTGTAGTTGGAGGCTGTACGACAAATAAGTACCGTTTCAATAGTCTGGCAGTTTTACGTGTACGTACCTACAGAACTAGAAACACCATAGCTCGGTCGGACGTTGCTTACATCCAATGTGAATGTAGCAAGTCACAGAATGATGTCATCTTGTTTACAAAATCACTAAGATTTGACCAGTGATGAGCGTTGAATACTGATGAATGCCTTGGGCTTAATTAACGTAATTGTAACATGTGTACGAAAAACAGTAACTGTTATAAAACAAACGCACACATGCATGACATGACTTAAGATGTACATGTACATGTACTCTACCTCTAAATACATGTACATATCAGGGTTGATAAAAATCAAGATTTTTATAAAAACAATTTAAAAAATCAGACTTACTTGATTTAAATTAGATTTTTTTGATTTAAATCGATTTTTTCGATTTAAATTAAATTCTTAATTGTTTTTAAGTATTAACATCTTACTATCATAACCTTTTGCTTTAAAAACCCCATAAATGATGCCAAATTGCATCTTCTTGTCGCTTGGACATTGTGGTCATTAAAATGTAGCAAAAAAAAACCCCAAAGCAACAAAAAAACAGAAAATGTTATTGACTGTCAATACAGGCATACTCTATTGCTAAATCCTTGCTGATGGGATGTTTAAGACCACATTTAAAGATGTTTCATGGCTTGTACCTATACCAGTGGTCCATTTGCATCTCAGTACATGTGTATTAGAGTTAATAATGGCAGTATTACTGTGCAAAGTCAAGATGTAGTGATGTACACAAACAAAATTCAATTCTGTGCAGTTACATACATATACATGTATGTATTATTATACTGTGTATACATTATATTCATTGTTTAGATTACAAGTAATTGTGTACACATACTTTGCTTCAGAGTACTGCCTCATTTTTCATACATACTGTATGTGTATATACGTGCATGCATATTTAGAACCTAGTAAAAACTAATGTAAAAACACAACATAAACTGTTTTAAGACACCCTGTTATAGTATAAAAAGTAAGCCAAAAGTTAATGCAAGTCTTCTTTCAGTAAGATATTCTGTTTTTCGATAAACAAATCAAGAAATAATGAACAAAAATCATGATTGATTTTTTTGAGCGATTTTTTTCCATTGATTTAAATCAGTGATTTAAATCAGTGATTTAAATCAAACTACATGTATACTATATATTTTACTTACCAGTTTGTGACCAGACACCGTCTTTTCAAATTTGCCATCATATGCACCCCATATTTTGATTAATTTGTCAGCCGCTGAAATAAAAAGTGTAATTGGAAAATGGAAATTGAGACATGTATGCTACATTCACAGCAGTCATAGTGCGCAATGTAGGTCTGCTTACGAATTCATTTCCATAAGAGGTGGAAAGTTAATAACAATGTTTGAAATACATGTACCGGTATGTGTTTAGCCTTGACCAAGGCTATGAAGCTATTCCCGGCGAGCGATCAGTACGTACAGTACGGGGCACCCGGTACGTACCGAGCTAGCTGAGCTGCACGGATGTACCGTGTATGTGTACCCACGTACACAAGCATACGTGCCGAAGATTTCTTATGTGCATATATAACACGGAATCCAATCAAACTCTGTGATCTTTGACCGGATATGCATTCATGAGATTTTCACTGTGTGTAGTCCTACATGTACATGTACGTGTAATAATTGCACACATGACGATAGGACATACAGTAAATACGTACGGTAACATGTCAGTACATGTACATATTGTAACGTATACAAAACCACGGTGAAGAAATTTCTTCCTCCATGACAAAACAATGGCGGTGTCGCGGACTCGAATCCTTGGTTTATCAGAAGTAAATGGAAGTCTCAACTCTGGCGCCGATAAGTTACAAATTGAGGATTTTCGTCCTGAGTAGCTGACTGCCCTTCAGTGCTTTCTTGAAGGACTCAACGTTTTGGTAAATTTGCCGACCAGATTCGGGAAATCTCAGTGCCGTAAGATTGTGCAGTACTTATAAATATTCATTTTTTCTTGACAGCCGTTATCCAATGAGAGAAGACTGTTTAGCATAGCGGCTATAATTATTATAATTATCAAATCGCGCTTGCGTCAAGGCTATGATCCTGGCTGAACTGGGGGCGGTTACTGTGCCTATGCGTGTGTGTGTGTACGTATGCACGGTACATATCCGTGCACAGTACGGCCGCCGGGTGCCCTGATCGCTTGCCGGGAACAGCTTCATAGCCTTGGTCAAGGGTAGTATGTGTTCTTTTCGTGTAAAACTTATCTGAAAGTGACAAATAAAAAAACACACACAATATACATATAACTTGATGCAAAATATATCAGTCATGTCAAAGTTAAACTTTAGGTGGAATATATGTAAAAATGTAAATAATTTGTTAAATTTTCCATTTGTAAATAAAGTACGTAAAAAGTGTGTTTTCCCGTCTTTTGCCGCAATTACAGTGTTCTCCCATGGGTCTTGTTCCCAAGCAAGAGCCTGGTGAATTTCAGCTTATTCACCATTTATCTTATCCCACGGGCAGCTCTGTGAAAGATTTTCATAGATGTGCAGGTGGTGTATGGATAGTTGGCGATTTTCTGGTTCATTGGGCACAGTGTTCCTTAGAAGTCAGCTTTCCTTTGGCGGGGTAAAGGTGGGGCTCATTTGAAGGATTTGTGGCCATTACTGGCATCCTTTTCCTAAGAACACTCCTGCTCCAAACGTCATTATTATTCACTTGGGTACAAATGACCTCATCTCCATCGATGTTTTTTCCATACGGCAGAGTATTGCTATTTTATGGGGGAAGTGCGGGCCCAATTTCCAGATTAAAAATGTCACGATGCTTATATTTCAAATTCTTAGGTCAAATTGTATCAGGTGGTCTCCATTCGTAAGAGCAAAGGATTTGTAAATTTTCTAACATACATGTAGTGCCCTCCGGTTCCGGTCGGGCTATGTAACATGTCCCCCTCGTTTTCCAACTTGGGGAATCTTTAATGTTTTATTAGGACAGGGTAGACTTCTTCCATACTTTGACAATTATTAGTAAATTACATTATGGTGCCCTTCGGTTTTGTTGGGGCCCAAGAGCACCCCTCGTTTTCCAACTTGGGGAATAATTTTGTGTGTAGGCCTGGAAACTAATTATTGAAGGTGTTTGACTTTCAGAGTGCACTGGTTCAGGTAATGTGAAGGCAAGGTATGCTACATGTGGTTCTTCTGTGAACTGTATTGGGGGTCTAAGGACCCCACATGTTCATGTTTTATGTGGAATACACGTGGGCTTGTTAGCCCCTTGTGTCTGGTTGGTAAGGACAATATGGTGTCATGGGTGTGGTCCTGTGTGTTTGTATAGCCGGTTTGCCCTGTGTTCGGTATCCGGCGCCTTGCCATTTTTATTTGATACATGTACAGTAAGTTTTTTCATGTGATTTCCTTTTATCTAGGTTGATGCGGAATTTTCAAAATAAATTACAGTTTCAGGCTGTGGCATGAATTCAAATGAATGGTTTCGTCTCCCATTTTGTCTGAGTACATGTACATGTATAAATATGTAAAGATGTAAAAATATAAAATCTGTTAAATTTTCCATTTGTAAATAGTACATAAAAAGTGTGTTTTTTAAAACATAAAGCACAATGGGAAAAATAAATTCTCAAGAAAGTGAAAGCCTTTGCAAATGTTCAATATCTATAATAGACAGAAAAGACGATATTGCATGCCTGGTAAATAATAATACATTCAGAAGTTGGTACATGTAGATTTTCCCGGCCGATTCAGCATTTTCTCCAATCAAAATTCTCCCCACCTGTTGTGGGTTGAGTCTACTAGTTCATACCTACCCCAGATGGTTACTACTAAACGTATATGCAAATTCCCCTGTGCCAATTTGCTGCTTCGCTGAAAAGACTTGATCAACCGTAGTGCACCCTGACCTCCCACAATGCATACCGACATAGCCGCCAGATCGTCCTTCTTTTCGAAGCCAGGAGGCTCTAACCAGAAGTGGGGAGGAAGGGCAAGACGCAACCGTCCTATGTGTTCCCTTAGTTTGCGATCTGCAGAAAAGAACTGGGAACAGTTGAGCTGGCGCGAGTCTACATGTACTTCGGATTCCTGGTCGCCGAGGTTGGTTGGTGCGGGAGGACGTGTCGACGGGGTCCACCCATTGGGTATGAGGCCAGTGTGTTGAGGGCTGCATGAGCCGGCCATCCGGATGGTTATGGAGGTCACAGCCATGATAAGCTGGAAATGCTGACCTTCGGGTAAGGGACTGTGGCCACAGCTCTTCATGGTACTTCTTCATTGCCTTGGGTAGAACCGATGGAGAAGAATGTTGGCCTTTTATTTCCGGACGATGGGGGTTCTGAGACCTGAATGACGTCGAAATTCAGCTGGCTCCTCAGGTCCGAGGGGGGTACTATACAAGACGGGCCCCGTGTATCGAATGAAGGGAGGTAGCTGATGGTGGGGGCGGGTCGGGCCTGATAGCGTGGCGAGCAAAGCCATGAGCGAGGCTCCCGTGTCCTTCTCTTCGCATCGGAGGTGGCTGACAATAGCAGGGGATGGATACCCAGTCCCCGTACTAACGGGCTGTGATAGTGAGCCGGGTTGACGAGGCCTGTTGAGGGGTCTTGTTGTGTGTGAACCCCTGAAGCTTTCATGCGGCTGGGCCACGCAGTGAAAGAGCGTCCCTCTGACGTCCGAAATCGTGCTCTTCAGGCTAAGGGTTGGTAGGCCTATCGCTTCTCTCACCCCTCACGGCAACAGCACGTGATCTTCAGCGTGGTAAGCCTTCCTACCGTGCCCTGTATTGGCAACTGGAGGCCGCTAATGGTAGCGGGCTGAAGTCGGTGGCATGGTGCGGGCTGGAGTAGCTGTCTGGGAGTTCAGCTGTGTATGGAACTCTCCATGGCTTTCTGTTCGGGTAGAGCCAGACAATGGCCGGGGTGGTCACGGCGCTCATTGGCTGCTCAAGGCTCTGCACCACGGTTGATGAAGTCTTTTCAGTGAAGCAGCAAATTGGCACTGGGGAATTTGCATATAGTACTGTAGTAACTGTCTGGGTTAGGTTGAATGCAGAAGACTTAGTAAATCATAATTCGTTTTGTGTGGTTTCCAACAACAGGGTAAACATTATTATCTCGTATGTCTGCTACACCTATTTAGATTAAAATTGGCAGTTGGTGAGATAGGTGAAGGGTAAACATAATGTTTCTTTTTGCTATTTTTACAATCCAATTGCATTATTGCACTTTCAAATCTTTCATTGTGCATGCAAATTTGCTAAAGAAACATTAAATTTTATTTTGAAAACTTTTTTTGCACCAGAGCTTGGGACCAGCTTGACACATGAAGTTCCAACTTGTTTAGGCGAGCCACCAAAAATGTTTTGACCGTTCTCGCGCACCCGGCCGCGTTCCCGGACGGGGTACTTAACTTTGAACAATAGGGGTCGCCAGCTAGCGTGAGGAACGGGCTTGACCGTCCTCCTTCAAACTCCATTGTGGTCAAGTATTGTTATGGTAATTGCCGTTCGATCACGCTCGAGAACGGGCACAACTCCAAAGAGATCTGAAGAAGAAAAGGTCCTTCCTACCAATACAAGTACGTTGACCACAGTTTTTTTGGCCAGGAGGATCGGGATTTTTATCAGGGTTCCCTTGGGTTTTTTTTAAGGCCGACAATCTTTCACTAGAGGATCGTGATTTTTTTCTGGGATTGGATTTTTCAGGGGACGATTTTTTACGAGAGGATCATGATTTTTTTCTGGGATTGGATTTTTCAAGGGACAATTTTTTATGAGAGGATCAGGATTTTTCTCCAGTGGGATTAGGATTTTTTCATGAGACACACTCACACTTTTTTCTTAGATTAACGGGAATTTGTTCTGGGATTGTATATTTTTTTCAGAAAATCAGGATTTTTTCGGGGATAATGGTAGGCCTCACAAGAATCTCGGTTTGATGTACATATGTACAAGTCGTGTATAGGCCTCGTGTACACGTGTAAGACTGGTAGAGATGTTTCAAAGTAGATCGGTCTAGTTTCAGTTCCCATTATTTTTCTCTTTCAAACTATTAATTCCCTGGCTGAAAATATGTTTTTCGGGGACTTGGCCGACCATTTTCTTTGCGATCTGTATTATTTTCTTCACTTAACAATGACTGATTTCCAATCGAGAAAATAATCGATTCCCAATCGGGAAAATAAAACAAAATTCCAGGGACTTGGCCGACCACTTTCTTTGCAGACCTGCAACTGAGCTATCCAGCCCTACATTGGTGGTGTTCCCAATAGTCAATTATCTTTGTCTTACCACACACAAACACCGCCATATCCCAAGGATAATTTACATGGAACTGTACATGGGGGATCACAGCGTTTTAATCAATATAATTTTTCAGTCAATTTTTCTATGTTCATTTTTCAATGACTTTAAATTCAGTCAGTTTCCCTTGTGGTTATTTGATGTGTATAAAAATTAAGTTTAATTGACAAAGTTCATAATTTTCTTTTCACGATTAGGCTTGAAAATATACGTTATATTGATATTTTCCTGTACAATCCATACCTACTTAAATATTGTAATTTAGACACTTTCCACAAATGAATTCGCAAAATTATATTTGTTTGGCTAAAAACAAATAAGAATTCCCAACTATGCGCCAAACTTTGTCCTAAGAGAATGAATGTATCAATTGGCAAAAACTTGTTTCAAAATTGAAATAGACACTTTCACTGTCAATTTTAATAGTGTGAATTTGAATGATAACAATTAAAAATCAGCTGGGAAAACCTATATATATTAACAAGCACAAACTCAGTGTAAATTATATACATATATGTATTACAAATACTCACAAGAACTGGCTAACCATTCTCCATTTGGGCTGAATTTCACTGAAGAGACTGCCTTGGTATGGCCAGCAAGAGTAAATTTTAGGGAGTAGTTAGGTTTCTGAAAAAACAAAACAAAGGAGTTAGCATTTTAATACTCGGGTAATAAGTACGTACACGTACAACTATGTACAGTGTAAATGTGCAAGTAATCAACTGAGGTGGATATTTCAGATATTAAGGTTATGCACGGTGGAAGTACATGTACATACACATGTACATGTACATGTAAAGTAATTTAATAGGTTTTTGCGGTATCACCATGAGCCACATACTCTTTTGTGTGTATAAGGTGAGTGTAAGGTGGCTGTGAAAAGAGCCGGTTAACATGACATTCCAGTCAGTATGCTCTTGCCGTTCTCCTGAAGACAGCCAGAGCATACTGACCGGAACGTTGAGTATTGTTTTGTCTCAAATTTACAAGCATTAAACCAGGGCAGGTGACACAAGGCCAAAAAGTGATAGATTAATCCTGGCAATGAATATGGGCAATGCCTATCAGACTATGGCTAAACAACTCAGCATTGTGAAAAGGCACAAATTTATACATGTAAACATGTACACTGTCAGAGTCCCTGCTGGGATACCAATATGCTGTAGAAATGCAGGTGAGAGGTCAACTGAAGAGGAGATGCCAACTATAGGGAGTGAGAGGTCATCTGAGAGGGTGAGAGGTCAACTCAGGGAGAAGCGGCCAACTGGATGCAATTTTTTTTTTCTGCAGACCAAAATTGCCATTGGGCCTGATTTCATCCAATCACATGCTTGGTTCTATTTGCCTAAATTGAATAACTCAAACATACAATATGTAAGATGTTAAGTGCACATGTGTGGATGTATACATGTCTGAGCTCAAATTTTCAGAGGCTTATTATTTCATGTTCATGCTGGAATAGACAAAGTGTGAGTAGCACTGTTCTGTGACCTTTACCATTCATGCACATGTATACACCTTGGCGGCCATCTTAGATTTTGATCGCAACTTCAAAACGAGGCACCTCCACGCATGCGCACTTTTCTAAGTGTAAACCCGTCCATTGTCGAAGATAATACACCCTTTACACTTCAGCGGTTTTGATCGCGACTTCAAAACAAGGCACTATCATGCATGTAAACCCGTGTATTATACCTTTTACTGAGGAGAAAAGAGGTCAACTGATGGGGTGAGAGGTCAACTGAGTGGGTATGATGGGGTGAGAGGTCAACTGAGTGGGTATGATGGGGAGAGAGGTCAACTGAGTGGGTATGATGGGGTGAGAGGTCAACTGAGTGGGTATGATGGGGTGAGAAGTCAACTGAGTGGGTATGATGGGTTGAGAGGTCAACTGAGTGGGTATGATGGGGTGAGAAGTCAACTGAGTGGGTATGATGGGTTGAGAGGTCAACTGAGTGGGTATGATGGGGTGAGAAGTCAACTGAGTGGGTATGATGGGGAGAGAGGTCAACTGAGTGGGTATGATGGGGTGAGAAGTCAACTGAGTGGGTATGATGGGGTGAGAGGTCAACTGAGTGGGTATGATGGGGTGAGAGGTCAACTGAGTGGGTATGATGGGGTGAGAGGTCAACTGAGTGGGTATGATGGGGTGAGAGCAGCATCAGCAGCAGTGGCCGTCGCCCTAGCCCCCGATCAGAGGGGATAAATCAATATAGGAGTGTTCATATTCCAGTCCGTGTTCCATAGCATCAATAACGGCATCTTTGGTCTTAAGATAGATGGCGACGTAGCCATTAGAGATGCGCGAGGCAGAAAAGACATTCTTAGCGGGCATGTGGGTGACAAAGCCGTCAATATAGGATTGAAAGATGAACAAAGAAAATTGACTGGAGCATGATTCAAACCGGCAACCTCAGTTGGTAGAGCGCCTGTACGATATTCAGGAGGTCGCCGGTTCGAATCCCTCTCCAGTAAATTTTTCTTTGTTCACCTTTCAATGACTAGGTTTGAATTGATATATTGTCCAAAAAAAGTCTTGGCGCTTTCACAGAAAAGTACCTCCCCCCCCACAAAAAAAAAAAATTGCATGAGTTTTTTATATACATTTCTCACCTGAGAGTTGGTATTCTGCCGATATTATAAAGTGCCGTTATTTCTTTTTTCTTCTTAACTGCGTTTCATATCCGCGCCGTTCTTGGGATAAAATCTAATCCATCACTATGATTGCATGAGGTCGCTTCATTTACAAAGAGTTAAGCTTGGACTTTTGTTTGGAAAACACATAAAATGCATCTTATATATTTCTTAAATTGAAATGAGGTTCAAAATAATCTGTTAGCCGTAGCAAAACAGACATGAGTATTGTGTGTAACGACTCAACGAGCTGTCAAAAAAACCACACACACACAATACTGTATAGATTGCACATGCGTGTATCCCAGTAATGTTAAAGCATGGTTGTTTACCCCATGCGGTCAGCATAGCATACATTGCATGCAGTAAATCTCCATGCAATAGCGCTCCGCACATGTGCTAAAAATAGCAGGCTAAATGCTGTGACGTCACACCGGATCTCAGACAAACATTGCAACCATGCAAACGTGTGGTGGGTGTGCTTGTATCACTGTACATGCATGAAAAGTTTGTCTGACATACAGGGATTTTGTATATGCGCGCACTGGCCAAATCCCTCGTGTGACGTCATTAGTGCGGAGCACTTTTGGTGACTCATTCATTCACAATGAGAGCGCGAAAGCCGAGTAGCATCAATGAAATAAACACCGCGGAGTTTATAGAAAAGTTTTCAAGTCATTTTAGCACCTGATTAGGACAGACAGGGCCTCGATTTTTATCATTGTTCGGAAGAAAATTGTTGACTTACATGTAAGCAGGCTTTTTACTGCAGGTAATTCGACATACATGTACGGAAGAATTTATGTACACAGAAGCCCATTACTTTGGCAGGAAAAATGCATCACGTTGAGTTAAACAGACTTTTGGGGTCATCCGGCCGATGTTGACTTATCAAGTTTTACTATACATGTATTACAAAGGCTAGCCCAGCTACACAGTTCGCCAATCAGGTTAGTTAATGTTAAGTCAGTACATGTATACTGGCATTCTTTCATTTCATGTGTACATGTAACATTTCATTTACCTTTGGAAGATTGGAGATGGTTGAACTAGAGGAATTTGGTGTTGTCGTGGTTGTGGTGGACGGAGATTTCTTACTATGAGACTCCTGTTTGGCTAGTTGTTCCATTTTTTTATCTTCAGAGCTTGCCATCATTGAAGAAATGTCCACCTGTTACTGAAAATAAATTCAAGTGAAAGCACATGAAATTTCACAGAAGAGGGTTGTAGCTGAAAAGTCTGTTTGATCATGGAGGAAGAAATGGTTGTATCATGCGGGACACTCAGGGAATCAGGAAACACCAAGGAAACAAATTGTATGCTGCCTTGTTATGAACTGCTCAAGTGGGTTTGAGGCATACATGTAGAGCTATATTAAAATTACTAGAGCGCTAGCTCAGTGTAGAAAGTGATGCCTGCTGGGCGCATCCATGTTTGTGCACAAACCTATGGAAAGCCCACAATTTTGTACCTTTTTTGTACGTTCATTTGCATACTGCGTTGTGTTCTATACGGGTGCGTCATCGAAGCCAAATACGCCCGAAATTCGACGCGCGTTTCATTTAGGACCGTGCGCGCACACGCTCTGCACTTCAGTCACGCAATGATTGCAAGCGTCATAAAGACGCGCTAGGTACCATTCGCGCATACTTGAGCGTTGCATATAGAGTACACTCTTCGAAAGGCATTCCAGTCAAAGTGTTCTTGTTCCACAGACACGCACACAAATTCAAAATGACTGCGCCCAGACGGCTTCAAAAGGTCTACTCACGGAGAACGCAGAGCTAGTGCTCTAGTTATTTTAATATAGCTCTATGGTTTGAGGTGAGTTACTACGTAATGTACAGTGTACATCAAGTACGTTTGGGTACCGTGCATCTCAAGAGTATTTGTTGCCATGGGCAAGTATAATGGTAGTCTTGGTTACAAGACGTTCTTAGCGATCGGTCCTAGTCCAACCGCAACCATTATAACATGCTGGCCTTGTGCGCTATGTGCATATATACAGTGCATATGCACTGTATCTAAAGTACACTGTACATGTACATCATACGCAAAGAACGTCTTATTTAAGTTGCAGTGGGAGATTCTGCAGCTGCTTTGCATTATTCAACAAACCATGTCAACGGGTAATAGCGCTTGCACAGTAAAGAAACTTGTGATTATTTTATGACTTGATTAGTCAGGAAACTTTGCTACATGTATGATACAATTAGTCTGTGGGCCGAGCAGCCGAAAATGCTTTAGTTTTTGAGATATGTGGTCTGCATTAAGGGATTTCATAACATTTGCCAGGTGAGGTGCATAGATTATGGTACACTCATCAACAAACAAGTTGTTCCCACTTGCACAAGTTGCTCCGTAAAGAAAAATTGGGGGTTAAAAAACGACCAAAATTTGTGTGTAAAAAAACATAAAGAAACAGTGCCCTCTATTGGTAGATTAAGTACAACTCTGTGCACATTACATTGTTGCAAGCATGGTTGCAAGGGTCAGTTATAGCACATGTGTATAATTAATTTGATTACTTCTTGGAATCCAAATTAAAATCTGTGTTTAATTTTCGGCCGGCATTATAAAATAATATGCTTTTAAATTTTGTATTTAAAAAAAAATGGTGTAAAAAATTATGGACTTGCTAAGATGCCACCTAATTGGAAATGTTTCTCAGCCTAGACAGCTGTAGCCTGTTACCTATTTGTTGTTAACTCGTCTGTAAAAATGGGCAGATATATACATGTAAGGAATTGAAACATAGGGACTTAATTACAAATTTCAATGTGATTTTTGCCTCATAAAACACTTTATTTTAAGTTTTAATATAAAAGAATTATTACGTATTTAAGTTTTCTTTTTTCTTTATACAGTAGTATATATTACAAATACATGTTGGTAAATTGGACTACGAGGATGTGTTTCCAGCTTTTCTGATGGTTTTAAAAATGCCATCAATATAGGCATACTCTTATCCTGTGCTTTTTTTTAATAAAAATCAAAATTGTTATCAACCCTGCCTTTGCATACTGTGAACAAAATGGAATGAAATAATACAGCTGTCTGATGACAAGCACAGTGAGGGATGCTTTAAGTTAGTGAATTGACACTTAAAGGGAGCATATATAGGATTTGCAAGGCCTCCAAAAAAAATTATTGAGTTTGAGACAGAAAATGGTCTCAACAGTTCGTAAACAGTGCAAACAGTCACCATGGGAAATCTTGGTTCATCAGATGCTAGGTTTTTTAAGCAAATCAAGATTTAGTGTCTTTTCCAAAGATCGTCCGTCCAAACGATTTTTGGAACAAACATCAAGTAAACTATTCTTCGTGTTTTATAAGAAAAATCGAGTCGGGTTTTCGCTATTTTTTCGTGACTCAGATGTCCGATTGAGCTCAAATTTTCACAGGTTTATTATTTCATGTACATGTTTGATCAGACAAAGTATGAGTGCAGTCCTGTGACCTTTACCAATCATGTATTGTACCTTTAACATGGTAGGACCCAAAAAAACCCCCAGCTGTTTGATAGCTCCAAGTTTTACATAAACCATCAAGAAATTAATGTTTGGGTCTAAAAACACTGTTACCATGGTTACAGGCTTGCAGTACTTCAATCAAGACTATACTACAGATGCAAATCTCAGACTTTACCAAAATAAACCAATTGATCAAAAAAGTTCAGAATTTATTATGTACAACATAAAAAGTCATTGATATTGTCCCTGTAATAATATTTGTGTATTGATGGTGCTGCATGTTGTGACCAGAGGTTCAAGCCTTCTCTTCCTTGTTGCTCTGCAACTTCAACAATTTTCTTTCCTGCAGAGTATACACTTTCTGGGCAGAACATTCACTAATTGCGCAGCTGGCACAGAAGTGCTCTGTGTATCAGAGCAGAGTCTCCTAGTTTTTCCAGGGGTGGAACTGGTGGAAGTATCTCCTGGGCTGCTTCAGGTTCTAAAACACAAGAAAGAAGCAAGAGAAACTAGAGTTTATGGCTGTTGAAAACAGCACATAAGGCTTTTCCGCATATGATATAAATTACTTATCAATAAGAATTTTGTCACAAAAAACGAATTTCCCTAACATTATTTGTCTTTTAGTAAAAGAATTATGATCCTAGCTCTAACCACTTTTAAATGAGGAGCTACTTCCTGTTTGACCGGAAGTAGAAGTCACAAAGGTCAAGTAATGTGTCACAAAGAAAGACCTTGCCTAACATTGACTTTTGGTGAAAGAATCATGATCAAAGCTCTTACCACTTTTAAATGATGAGCTACTTCCTGTTTGACCGAAAGTAGAGGTCACAGAGGTCAAGCAATGTGTCACAAATGAAAGACCTTGCCTAACATTGTCTTTTGGTGAAAGAATCATGATCATAGCTTGTACCACTTTCAAATGAGGAGCTACTTCCTGTTTGACCGGAAGTAGAGGTCACAGAGGTCAAGCAATGTGTTAAAATGAAAGACCTTGCCTAACATTGTCTATAGGTGAATGAATCATGATCATAGCTCGTACCACTTTTAAATGAGGAGCTACTTCCTGTTTGACCGGAAGTAGAGGTCACAGAGGTCAAGTAATGTGTCACAATGAAAGACCTTGCCTAACATTTACATTTGGTGAAAGAATCATGATCCTAGCTCTTACCACTTTTAAATGAGGAGCTACTTCCTGTTTGACCGGAAGTAGAGGTCACAGTGGTCAAGCAATGTTTCACAAAGAAAGACCCTGCGTAACAATCACTTTTGGTGAAAGAATCAACTTAATATCTCAATCCGTTGATTTGTTGTTGATTTTTAAAGATTTTGATTATTAAATTCAAATCGCTGGTCACGTGACACCTGATGACGTCACAATTACGAAAAGTTTTGGCAAACAACTACCCTATAGGGACTTCCTTCTGACCAAGTTTTGTAAAAATCGGTTATAGAAAAGTGACCAAAGTGGCGCGGAGAATGCCCCTGTACAAAGTCTATAGGAAATCAAAATGGAAGAAGAAGAAGAAGAAGAAGAAACTAGAGTTTATGGCTGTTGAAAACAGCACATAAGGCTTTTCCGCATATGATATAAATTACTTATCAATAAGAATTTTGTCACTAAAAACAAATTTCCCTAACATTATTTGTCTTTTGGTAAAAGAATTATGATCCTAGCTCTAACCACTTTTAAATGAGGAGCTTCTTCCTGTTTGACCGGAAGTAGCGGTCACAAAGGTCAAGTAATGTGTCACAAAGAAAGACATTGCCTAACATTGACTTTTGGTGAAAGAATCATGATCAAAGCTCTTACCACTTTTAAATGATGAGCTACTTCCTGTTTGACCGGAAGTAGAGGTCACAGAGGTCAAGCAATGTGTCACAAATGAAAGACATTGCCTAACATTGTCTTTTGGTGAAAGAATCATGATCATAGCTCGTACCACTTTTAAATGAGGAACTACTTCCTGTTTGACCGGAAGTAGAGGTCACAGAGGTCAAGTAATGTGTCACAATGGAAGACCTTGCCTAACATTCACATTTGGTGAAAGAATCATGATCCTAGCTCTTACCACTTTTAAATGAGGAGGTACTTCCTGTTTGACCGGAAGTAGAGGTCACAGAGGTCAAGCAATGTTTCACAAAGAAAGACCCTGCGTAACAATCACTTTTGGTGAAAGAATCAACTTAATATCTCAATCCGTTGATTTGTTGTTGATTTTTAAAGATTTTGATTATTAAATTCAAATCGCTGGTCACGTGACACCTGATGACGTCACAATTACGAAAAGTTTCAGCAAACAACTACCCTATAGGGACTTCCTTCTGACCAAGTTTTGTAAAAATCGGTTATTTAAAAATGACCAAAGTGGCGCGGAGAATGCCCCTGTACAAAGTCTATAGGAAATCAAAATGGAAGAAGAAGAAGAAGAAAACTAGAGGTTGTGTCTGTTGAAAACAGAACACATGGCTTTTCCGCATAATGATATAAAATATTTCTCAAAATTAAATACACATCGCTGATTTTGTTTGATTAAGACATATGTATGTTTCAATTTAGAAAAAATTAAGTATTAACCATTTACTTGCAGGGTTTTTGGAGCCCCTGATTGAAGACATTGTCATTGCAATGGACATACGATGACATCATGATGCGAATATTAAACCAATTGCGAATACAAAATCATTATCGAATACAAAATAATTTTCTGTATTCGCAAATTAATGATATCGTCTTCGCAAATGATTTATTGAAGATGATATCATTTGAAAATATAAAATCAGTTGCGAATATAAAATCAGTTGCGAATATAAAATCATTTGCAAATATGAAATCATTTTGTGAATACTGAACATAAGTCTTATAATGATTGCCACGTATAGAACAAGATTAGATGCCTTCAAAGTCCAGGGGAAAGGACGTGACTTTAATTTGTTCATAAACGTCAAATTGCCACTTGAAAAAAAAGACAAAGTCTATGGATCATTGCTGTTTTTCCATATACAGTATAACTATTACCAAGTATAAAGTTGCACATGTATAAGCTTAACACGACCCATAAAATGATGTAACTCCGCAACCTACATCGATATTATTCCTATTAAGATGGTGGTGCTGGTATTTAATATAAAAGACTTTCCGTCTTCCCAGATTTCAATAAAAGATGATATAAATTATACTGACACCACCGCAGAATCTCGTTTTAATCAAAAGAGGGCGCAATTCAAAACCGTGCGCTCCGAACACGGAATCATGCATTAGTGCGCGTGCATATTGTCTTGTCAAAATCAGCATTTATGCTGCTAACTTAACTATGATAAGGTAGTAAATGAAAAAACGGTATATATAATTCAGGCAATCAACCATCCCAGCGCGCCTTGCATTTATGTTGTTTAAATCGTATGTTTTATTTAATGACCAATATTTTCACGTACTCAGAGCAACCCTACATCAATAGCATTTCGATTAAGATTTGGTGCTGGTATTTAATGATATATAAAAAGACTAACGTGAAAATGTGTATGGCGACATGTAAACGAGTCACGCACTCGGACATTACATGTGCATGTACATGTACATACGTACATACATGTATGTCATACACAGTGAATTACGTACATGTACGTACAGTGAGTGGGGAATTGAGCGTCGATATGTTTTAATTTGTGCATGACCATCTCAATGTAGAAATTGGTTTAACCCATTTTAGTTGCAGGGTTATAATAGAGCCCCTGTCATTCAGTTGGACATACGATGACATCATTATGATGATGTTGGAGAACTTGAGTGCTTTTGAGGATACATCATTATGCAAATGACACGAAATCATTTTGCGAATACAAAAACATAAGCGTAACATCATTAGCGAATACAACATCATTAGCCAATACAAAATCATTTGCGAATACAAATTCATTTGCAAATACAAAATCATTAGCGAATACAAAATCATTTGCGAATACAAAATCATTAGCGAATACAAAATCATTTGCGAATACAAAATCATTTAATGCGACTACGTAATCATTTTGCGTATTCATTTGTCGAAGACGATATCATTTGCTATTACTATTTTATAGTCGTTATAATGATGATCTTCTAAGACTTTCTTGAAGGCGATATCACGATGCGAATACAAAATTGTTTGCGAATACGAATATGCGAATACAAAATCATTTACGAATACAAAATCATTTTGCGTAATCGCATATCGTCTACGACAAATGATTGCGGGAAGACGATATCTTTTGTGAATACGAAATCATTTGCGAATACAAATCATTTGGAGAACATGATTGCATGAAACATATTTGCTTCCATAATGAAATTCAGTCTTAAACTGATTGCCACGTATAGAAAGAGGCGCCTACAAAGTCTAGGGCAAAGGACGTGACATTTACTTGTTTCATGTGTAAAACTGCGCTGACCAAATTGCCACGTAGAAAAAGACAAACTCGATGGATCATTTCAGTTTTTCCATCTAACTCTTCCCAAGTATTATATTTCGATACTTAACACGACCAATCGATAGCATTTCGATTAAGATTTGGTGCTGGTATTTAATGATATATAAAAGGACTTACGTGCAAACTACATGTATGGCAAGTTGTAAACGACGTTTTGTGTCACGCAATCGGACATGTGCATTGTATGTTATACACAGTGAATTGTGTACGTAGGCCTACTTGTACACTGTACATAGTGTATGTGAAATTGATCGAGCTTCATTTTGTACAACGGCCATGTTCACGTAATCTGTGTACAAAGTGAACGGGCTATAAAATATTTTTAAAAAATCACATAAAATCAAGTTTTGACGTCATGATGATGAAAAGTTTTGGGAGACAACTACCCTATATGGACTTCATTCAGACCAAGTTTGGTTAATATCGGCTGTTTAAAAGTAACCAAAGTGCCGCAGACAAAATTCTGTGTACAAAGTCTATGGGCACAGGCAATCAACCGAATACCCGTGCCTTGCATTTAAAAACCAATATTTTTACGTACAAGTCAATGGGCTATCGTGAAAAATATTTTTAAAAATCATTAAAAAAAACCAAATGACGCTGTCTTGACGTAACTTCATAATTACGATCCCGAACCTCCATTTTACCAACCTACCAATTTTCAAGGTGATTGGCCGTTCCTGCTATGCGTTATAAAAATCGCATTTTTTATGACGTCATGATGACGTCACCGATTTTTTGTCTATGTAGTGTTCATCTATGGTGCATGCTGAAGAATTATCAAAAAGAAATTCAAAGATATCTTGTTTCGTTTACTAGATATCGTTAAAAGAACTTAAATGACCCAAAATTTCAATAAATCATAAAAAATCTGGGAATGACGTCATCATGACGTCATTGCAAATTTTCGATATAACACTTCCCGACTTAGATACATACCAAGTTTCAACTCAATCGGACTTAGGGTTCGTTCATAATTGATGTCTGAAGTTTGCCCCTTTAAGACACTGTCACGTGACACCTGATGACGTCATGACGATGAAAAGTTTCGGCAACCAACTACGCTGTAGGGACTTTGTTTTGACCAAGTTTGATTAAAATCGGCAATTTAAAAGTGGCAAAAGTGGCACCGAGAATGCACATGTGCTTTGTCTATAGGAATTCCAACGACAAGAAGAAGAAGAAGAAGAAGAAGGAAGAAAAAAAAAATCAGAACAAAAACAATACCTTTTCCGTTGAACACGGAAAAGCCAAAAAAAAAACAGAACAAAAACAAAGGGTTTTCGCTGAAGCGGAAAACCCAAAAATGATCCCTTTGTTCCACAAACATAGTAAAATATGTAATCAGATGCATGAACAACCTGTACATGTATTTGTACATTCATCAATCTTTTCAATTTGCAGGGCAACGCTTGGTTGTGATATAGTGCCAAATGCTGCCATGCTTCATTCCTATTAATTACAAACCCTAGATTCAATATCCGTTTTTAATCACATGGACATGTATACACTGACACTATAGTATACAGCGTGAGTAAGAACTAACATTCTTAGCTACATTAACTACATTAATTAAACAATTGAATAATTGCATGACATGGTTTAGAGCCCATCCTATTATTATTGTACCGATGATAAGCATTCAGCAACGTCCACAGCCTACAATGTACTGTTGCTGAAGCTCTGAGGGACCCGGCTGACCCACTCCAGCACTACAGATTGGGAAATAAGTTATTCATTAATTTCAATGAATTAAATTAGTAATGCTACCCTAAATGAGTAATAAATATTATTTGTACTGTACATGTTCATCCACAGTGTTATAATCACATTGCACCCATGAACTTCAGTAGGCATGCATTGCGAGCAGTCAACTACGTGTACATCATTTCATGATAATAATTTCATAGGTCTATTTTAAATCTAAGCCGCTTCATTTAAGCCTATTAATTTAGGACTCTCAGCCAGGGGTCAATTTCACGAAGCATATGATCGATCATAACTCGAAGTACCGTACGAAGGAGAACCCATCGTGTTCTGGTAATCCTACGTAGGGCTGCAATGCCTCATAACCCTATAAGTCCTACGAATGATAGTAAGTTACGATGAGTTTTATAGTAACTGAAATCAAACCCTGGAGCCACAACATTTTAAAATGCAAACCCCCTCCCCCCCCCCCCCTAAAAAAAAAGTATTCTCCCTGACGGAGAATTCTGGAAGAAACTTTTAGTTTATATACCCTGTCTACCAATATCATAATCATCTGAATACGGCTTTACTCACTCGGCCTCGATGGTGCAATGTTCAGCGATGAACTGCCTTGCTATGGTGATCTGGACATACAGGCCTGTCGAGAACGCTCTTCCACATAATGTGTCATTCTAGGGAATTTTCAACGTCAAGTGTTTGACACCGACTCGTAGCAGACGACGCCATGTTGTTTAGTTTCCGCGTTCATGTAACGTAGAGCTTGATTGGCTACTTACTTCTGCCCCAACGGCTCAAACAACGCTTCCTATTGGGTATTTTCCTAGTCTCTCTCACTGCTATCGTTTTCAATTTTATTTCGGTCTTTAAAAATTCTTTTTGAAGTTGGGAGCAATTTCCCAGCATGGGAACAAGTATTTTATGCATTTGTTATTTTTTATCTATCGAATGTGATATATTAGAAAAGATTCCCAAGACCAGACCGCGTGATGAGCGAAAAAAAGGCCTCTGCCCATGAACTAAATGTGTCTGAAACATGTATCGGCATCGGCTAGGGAACTTTTCTTCCAGGTAAAAGTAAAAATACATGAATTATTCATGTTTTTCCCCATGTGCATGCGCGCTTACTCGTGCTTACTCGTCATTGATAAACATGTACAGTACATACATACATACATACATGTATATACGTGTATTATTTATAGTCTGTACAACACAGTGTACATACTAACACAGAGTACATACTAACACAGTGTACATGTACGTACACTGTAAGTTTTGGGTCATTTTCCTGCATAAAATGATCTTTCGATATTTTAAGTGGTTTTATATGACTCATTGATGAGTACCAATCAGATCCATGTAGTCAGGGGTGTGTTCCACTCCAGCTAACTACGCACATGGTGCACAATGTGCACCACCGTTTTCAAACCGGAACGCGCTATTTGCCAATCATGAACACAACGTTCACCTAACATAGCTGACGGTGTAGAGGAGGTGTTTTCTGAACAGAGATGCAACTGACCTATGCCAAAAAAATTGGAAAATGACCGCGAGTATGAATATTTTGTGCGCTGCGCCGCGGCGCGCGTGTAGACACATACGGCACAACCCAAGGGAGTGAATGTATACGCTGTGCAGTGGGCTAGGATATGGAGACGAAAGTTAATCGATATTCACTGGTCTTTCACAATAATGATGAGTTGCAGCAAGAGTTACATTTTACTCAAGAATTACGAACGTACGTGACAAACTTTTCAGCCCTAGAACTAAGGCAGCGTCCTACCTGGCATGCCTGAAAAACGAAGTTTTCTTACGTGGTAGGCCCATGATAATGGAGGAAGGAAGGCCTGACGTTCCGTTAGGCCTAAAACTTAACTTAACTTAACTTCCTTTTCTTCAAGCCGTATCTTCATTGTAATTTGCCTTTGACATCTTTTTCGATACCACAAAGATCATTTTTTTCTGTCGACAATTAGATGTTGCATTCTGTAAATTTGTAGGCCTGTTGGCTTAATATGAACGAAAAGTGACAGAGCGAATGAATCAGCAGCATAAATCCCACGTGCACGAAACAACGTACAGTATGCCTACATGTAAACATGTGCTGTTATGTGCATGCATTCGTTGTGTGCATCGCATCGAGTGAGCCCATGAGATCACGCGCTATTGGTCATTTACTTGTGTCAAAGGTCAATATATAAACGTATTTCCAGTCACTGACGGCTCCACAAAACACCGGCCTTCGTATTTTCATACCGCAATTACTCTGTACGACTGACGTTAACACTGGAATGGCGACTACGCGCGAGATTAATACTCATTGCGCAGTGCATGTCGTGCGCGCATGATAGTTTGGTTCCGATCTTTAGTTTTTTTCAAAATAAATTGTACAATTCAAAGCATTTTACGAGAGTAGCCTGATGCTGAAACAAATCCGAAATGGTGTGGAAAATAGGAAAAAGTCGGATTTCCGATTAAAATCGGAAAAGTTGCATCTCTGTCTGAAGTTGGTCAACTACATTGAATGAAAGACGGACGCAATATGCAACATGTGTTCGCCATTTGTTGCGTGTGCGTTCCACTTCCAAATCCAAGCGTAACACAAACACCGCGAACATGTTCGCGTATGTTCGCGCAAGCGGAACCGAACGCACCCCTGATCTTGTGTTTGTATTTTGGAAAGTGAAAAATTAAGGGGAAATCTCAAGTTCCTCAAAAACATTTTCCCAAAGATTTTGAATATACTTCTTCGTAACCCCAAGGTCCCAGTCCCCATGTCAGACCTAGGGTTACGATCATCGCAACTAGGTGTGAATATAACTTAAGCCCTAGGCCTTACGTTAAATCAGTAGGCCCTAAATGATGATCGGACCATGGAATTCCTAACTCCATCTCATAAGGTATAGGCCCCTATAGCATTTATAGCAAATAGCATTTTACCAAGAGAGGGCGCTTCCGCAAAGCATTGATGGATACATCTTGGTCGATCTGCAATATTCATGTCACACAGTGCGCAAAGAAAACTGACCAAAAGTAAGCAGGTGGTGGCGCCCTTTTGACCCTTGTGCATCCCACAAATCCATGCGGTCGCTATTTGCGATATGGTCTATGATCGGACAGAGCTTACATTTTAATGTTAGAGTTAACGTTAGAGTTAGACTGAACATGCAAGAGCTAAGTTAAGGTTGACTTGTCTTGGGGCCTGTTTGTTTACCACGTCCTATGCAGTGTACGAAAATTGGATCCTGATCCGCAGAATCTGTGATCCTGTGCATTAAACAAACAGACCCTTGGTTGAACCATGGAGAAATATTATACTACTTTACTAGGCCTAGCCTATGTGTCTTATTTCTCCATGGTTGAACTCACGCCTGCCTGTCATGTCACGGATCGGCCTACATGTACGTTGGGGTTAGTTCTTACGTTAGAATAGAAGTCTTATTCTTAACTTAAGCATGTTGTTAAGACAAGATTCGTAAAGGGTGTTGTTAAAAATAAAATACGCACCGTGTCACCAGCTTTGAACTCAGTTTACGCTGGACTGTATTTCTTTCAAAGACAACGAACATTGAATTGAATCATAACACCAAATATCTTTGATAACACACGTGAGAAATCGTCGTTGTGATGATACACGTACAGTACGAACATATGCACGTTTACTGTGTTATGAATGTTCATTCATTATGCTGTTCGCGCTGCAGGCCGGTGTGCTTGAATATTTTGTCCCCTAGATATTTTGTCCGATGAATAAATTGTGCCAGCTATTAATTCAACTTCAAGGATTTCCCCTCATCATTCTCAATTAAAATAAACTTCCACTGATCTAAGTGTAAAAGTTTCACTTAAAGCGAGAAAAATCCTTTTTTTTTTTTAAACTACAACAGTACAACTACCTGTACTGTACCCATGCAGAGTATCCAAGTCCATGCAGTATGTGTACACAACAAAGAAAAAGAATCAAACGAACAAATTATTATGGTGTTCCATTTGTGCCGTCGATCGGCACGTCGCAGTTTTGGTTTTGCGTCGCATTTTTTGTTAGTCCACTGCGCTGCCTAGACTGTTTTCGTACCGTGTGGACGTGGACATAACGTGCAGTACTACGCCCTCATGCGCCCAAGTGTGCACAACTTATCAGTACCCTTTTTTCGCACCAGCAGCTCGGCATGCATGCAGTGCGCAAGTCGAGTACGCTTAGTACATGTACTATGCGCATCAACAGGAAAAAAAGGTACAGAGGCTGGACTAGAGACTACATTTTTGTATGTGAGGTGAATTGAAGAGCAAAACCATAGGCCTATACATTGTAGCCCTAAGATGGGAAGGAAGCGTTTTAGATTTTTCACCTTGGGTGTAGGGATGACGTTTAAAGGTAATATCATACTTTGGTTTTTATCAAAGAAGTACAAATTCATGGGCAAAAATATCAAGGAAGATACAGTCACAGTCATCTGTGAAAATTTCAATTCCATACGGTGCCCACTTTTTGAGAAAATCGTGAAAAACGGCCACAGTATTTCTTAAGTCTTTTCTCTTTTATTTTTGCTTAAAGTTAGGAGGGCCTGACGCGTTTCGATCCTAGCAGGATCTTTCTCAAAGGCTAAATGACAAAATACACGAACATGCAAGTGAAGGAAGCATACATACATGGATCAGAGGATATGGACAAAGGGAAGGGGTGGTATGAGAGTCAGGGTGGGTAAGATAGGTCAGACAAAGGGTGGGGGTCAGGTAGGCAAGATCAAAGGTAACAGACTACAAAAGGGGTTGGAAAGAGTGGTGCTGGGGTGGGAGATTAACAAAGGAGTTAATTAGAGGATTGGAGATCAAGATGGAGGAGAGGAATGCAAAAAGCAGGAGGGGGGAGAGAGTACCTGTAGATGAATGAAAAGGAGATAAGCAAACAAGAATATTAGTCATTGCCTTCCTGGAGGTTAAGTCCGTTCGGCTGAATAGTGCGTAATTTCTTAATCCAAACTTTCTCCCTGCTGAGCCGGACCAAGTCCCTGCGGTGGCCAAGTGATTCAATGCCCTGCAAGATCATATCAGAAATTGTGTGGTTAGGGAGATTGAAGTGAAAACCCACTGGGGTGTCAAGTTTCTGAGTTTTGACTGTAGACGTGTGACCATAGAAACGTTTCTTGAGAGTGTTTTTCGGTTTCACCCACGTACTGTATGTTGCATACCCTGCAAGAGATGAGATAAATGACATTAGATGTAGTGCAGGTTATATTCCCTTTGGTCTTATGGGTGGAGCCATTGCCTGTGAAAGAATCAGACTCATGGATGCTGGCAGACTACGCATCTCGAGTTACATTTGAATGTGCCATGCTGGATTGGGGAAGAGACATTATTAGTGGGTGGGACCTCAGCCCTGACAATCAAGTCGCGGAGGTTGCGGGGACGTCTGTAGGCCAAGATGGGCTTTTCTGGGATAGGCCTGAGGAGACGGTCTGAGGTGTGAAGAATGTGATGGTTATCATTAGTGATTCTGCGTAATGGGGGAAGAGAGGGATGGAAAGTAGTCACAAGAGCAACTTTGTTATTAGTACAAGTATCATCGCTGGGGGCTTTCTCTTGGAGAACTGGCGCTCTGGGAAGAGCACGAGTTCTCTCAATGGCACTCCGCACCCTGCGAGAGCTGTGGCCTCTTGCAACTAAGTGTTTCTTCAGTTCCTGTGTTTATTTTTTATCTTTTAAAAGATCAAAAAGATTTTCGGTCGTTGTTTTACTCATTTCTGGATCAAATACACCATTTCAGGCAGTAAGATTTTAACGGTATGTTTCTACCACCACCACCATCATACCCTATAAGTTATACGTAAATCTGTGAACATTTCTGTTTTGGCTTCTTACCAAAGTATGATACTACCTTTAATAAGCAATACAAAAAGCAAGTGGTGTCAGTGGGGTTGGGTGGGTTGGGGAGGGGTGGAGAGAATTAGGGGGGATGGATAAATAAGTAACATTCATTCTACACAGTTGTTGGCGTGTACACTCCATTCCAATTTTCTCCAGTAATCCACTGTCCAAATTCCCGTATAGATAAATCTTTAAAGGTAATTTATCATACTTTGGGTTTTATCAAAAAAAATACAGATTTTTGGGCAAAGATATCAAGACAGATACATAAACAGTCATCTGTGAAAATTGCAGTCCCATACGGTGCCCACTTTTTGAGAAAACAGTGAAAAACTGACACAGTATTTCTTTTTTTTTTAAAGTCTTTTCTCTTCTATTTTTGATCTTTTAAAAGATCAAAAAGATTTTCGCTCGTTGTTTTACTACTTTCTGGATAAATACACCATTTCAGGCGGAACAATTTTAACGGCATGTTTCTACCACCACCATCTTCATACCCTGTAAGTTATACGTAAATCTGTTAACATTTCTGTTTTGGTTTCTTACCAATATATACTACCTTTAAGTGGTCGAGCTGTTCGTTTAATAACGGTATTAGGTTGGTGATGGGGAGCAGTTGGTTTCCATAATACCGTTGAATGATCACTGCATCCTACTGGTGAACAATTTATTGGGGCGTCATAATGATTTTGCATATTAGTGACTACCAGTTGTCCAAAATAGCACCTTGACGTGTCGGAAGCACTTGTTTTAGATTATTACCCATGCAAATCTGTGATACGTCAAGGTTTCCTCAAACAATCAGACTAGCATCCGGATGATTAGTACGGATGCTATCATAAGTGAATAACAGGTGATTAGGGCAGCACCATGGGGATTATTTGGTGGAGAGTACACTGCAGCATAAATGATCGAGATGTCTCTTTGAAGACGCGCTGGTCGACTTTTAGCCCAGACAACTTCAAGGTTATCTGGAACAACAATATCAGTCACTTGGGCCTTGAGAACATGTTTTGAATACAAAACAACACCTCCCCCAAAACGGTTTTGACGGTTCCTGCCAAATAAGTCATAACCGTCAATCTCATAGAGTTCAGCTGGCCTATCATGCGAGAACCATGTTTCTGAAATTGCTGCAATGTCTACTTGTGCAAAAGTCCTTGAGAAATCATAGCGCCCTCTATTGACGAAATCTGTTAAGGATAATTCCAATCACAACATTCCAGAAATTTCTCCCACTACGTAGTAATCAATCTAATGTTAGTTCAATCATTCCCATTAAGCCATAAATTTCCAGTTACTTATATTGATTCCAATCAACCATCAGTCAATCAGCTTCACGTGTGTTCATAATTACAAACCACGAGTTCACACAACACGGAACCTACTCCACCGTAATAAATCATCAAGAACTATTTTGTAATCAACCAGTAGTGTGGCCTACTACACCCTTTTTCATGGTCCTTCGCCGACCGGATTCGAACCAGTGACCTATGGATAGAAAACCAGTCCGTCCGTCCAGACGAGCCATTCATTCCAGCCAAGTCATCGCTCTAAACACGACTTTCGTTCACCCAGCCACTCATCCCAGCCAACTCGTTATTCCAACCATCAGTCTCACCGTTGCAGTCAGCATTCAACACACGACAACCATGGCACTAAATCAAGTGTCAAGTTCTCATAGTCGACACTCCAGACATTGTTCCAGCTCAAGTGGATCATCCAAATCCCATGCTTCTCACAACACTCAACTTAGTGATGCCCACTCAGCTTCAATCACAGCTCTCCGAAGGAGGATGCAGTGTGAGGAGTTACAATGTCAGATGCAGGAGGATGAGAATGATGACCGACGACTTCGTGAAATAGATGATCAGGCCCGCAAGGCCCGTCTTGAAGCTGAGGAAATAGAACGGCAGGCTCTAAGAGATCGTGAAGACCTGACAACTCAACTTTCCCGTCAACGCAGACTACGCCAGGCCAAGCAAGAATTCTTGGAGGCTGAAGCCACCGGCACAATGATCGGTAACGTAAACCAATCTCCACTGTCGAACGATGCGTCTGCTGTCACCACTTCACCCAGTCCGTTTACTGTCGCCACTTCACCCAGTGCGTCTGTTCCCAGACCCCATTGAGTCCTCCACCATGTCACCAATGCAACAGCAGTCTCATACAGTTGATTCTCCTCATGGGCGTAGATCACGGGGGGGTATGGGGGTACACCCCCAGGTTTCATATATACACACATGTACATGTATATATATAAATGTGTTGTGCACAAACGTAATGGAAGCACGACCCAGCTACAGGATCATACCCCACGTCTGAAGACGTGTCTACGCTACTGATTCTCCTCCACTTGTGTCATCTTTGCCAGCCGTGTCCCATCCAACAGCACATCCACCTCCTACAGTCACGGATCTCCTTGTCACCTTCTCACAAGGTATCACAAGCCGACTCTACCCACATTTGCTGATGGTAAGGAAAAGGACATCGCCGTACTCAAGATGGCCTTGGAGAATCTTCTCGATGTACATCCACATCTGACTGAGCACTATAGATACCAGGTGATGATGGACAGACTTGGCGGGCAAGCACTGAAGTTAGCGAAGTCGTTTATGTATTCTAAGAAGCCATATGCCTATGCACTTTCCTCCCTGAAAGACAAGTACGGGAAACCAAGACAGCTCTTACAGAGTGAGATCAGCGCCATTATGTCGACCCCTACCATAAAATATGGAGACTCCGAATCACTCAGCAACTTCTCCCTCGATGTATTGTCCTTAGTGGGGATGCTTCGAGCCCTAGAGGGAGAAGATGGAGTGGAGCTGAAGTGCGATCGACTTTTGAGCAAGCTGGCCCCTAGCTACAGGACCTCCTTCATGGAGTACTACAAGAATGAAGGCATACGCCTGACAGCACCCAGACGTATAAAAAATTCCCAGTTCTCCGAGTGGCTGAGTGTAAGTCTCGGTCACAGAACTATGCAAGCAAAGCAGTGTCGGGTATTACACCCAAGAGCTCCAGTCCGCAAGTTCATCAGCGCCAACCCAAGTAGGACGTCCCTATCAATGTATTCATGTCTAACTCCAACGTGAAGGACAAGCCCAGAAGTAAGCCTGAGCCATTCTGCCCTTACTGCGATAGAAAGGAGCACTATCTCTGCAGGTGCTCAGAGTTGAAGAAGTTGGACACCGACAACATTGTCAAATGGATCCAAGAGAAACAGCGATGTTGGAAGTGTGGTAGATCACATAAACCCGAGGACTGCACTATGAAGAAGCTATGCCACTCGTGCAAAGAGATTCACCTCACCGTGCTGCACGACGCCGCCAAGAGTGCTACCAGTCGTGTGCTCGGTGTGCGGGCCTCTAACCCGAGCATATTTGTGGATACACCCATTCGTCCACATAACATTTTGCTGAAGGTAGTACCAGTCATCGTTCATGGACCAGATGGCATCCTAAATACCTACGCCATACTTGACGATGGTTCAGAGAGAACATGATAATGCAGACAGCTGCCGACAAGCTTCGACTTCAAGGACATCCAGAGATTATGCTCCTTCGTACTGTTCGTGACGACATCGTTGAATGCAAAGGTCAGTCTATGTCTCTCCAACTCTCACCCAGAGATCGGCCTGAGGTCAAGTTTGCAATATCCACAGCCTTCTCGGCCAGTAATATCTGCTTGTCAGAGTACACGTATCCAGTTGAAGCCCTTCAACAGCGATATAGCCACCTCCGGGACCTGTTATTACCAGATCCAGTAAGATTTGGTCCTACAGGATCACCAGCAGTCCACACAAAATTAGGTTGGGCTCTTCGGGGACTGGCAGGAAGGCATATGCTGTATCCAAAGGAGCCGAGAGTCCCAAGACGTCACTTTTCCCAGAGACCAAGGATGTCTTCAAGCACGTAGAGATGCTCTGGTAGGCAGATGTACTCCCATACGTCAATGAGAGCCAGAAGACAGTTAGAGTGGAGTTAAAGGGAGTGAACCGTTATGCAACTCAACTTCTGCGATCTAAAGATGGATCAACCTTCCAGGCACCCAAAGAGGCTGTATTACCAACCTTGGGGAGAACCGTGAAGTACCTTCAGTCTCACCCATTGTAAGCACAGAAACACTGCGAGCTGATAAAGAAGTTAGTTGATGACGGTCAAGTGAGAATCCTGAATGAAGATGAAGCTTCGCGAACAGCAGAATCGTGGTTTATCCCACACTATACTGTCGAGCACAACAACAAGCATCGCTTCGTGTTTAACTGCTCCTTCAAGTACAACAACCAGATTTTCAATGAGCATCTCCTACCTGGTCCACCCCTCTGCACATCACTCATTGCTGTATTGCTGAGATTCCGTCAACACATGCAGTGGCCATTTCGGGTGATATCAGAGTGATGTTCCATTAGGTTCGCCTCCTACCGAATGAGAGTTCACTCTTCCGCTTCCTGTGGTGGAACGTCAAGAATGATGCTGAACCTGACACCTACGAATGGTAAGTGCTGCCATTTGAATCAACCTGCAGCCCCTGTTGCGCCACATACGTATTGAGGAAACATGCCTCCGACCATAAGGCGACGTACCCAGAGGTCGCCAATGCAGTAGACAAGTCTTTCTATGTAGACAACTTTTCGGAGAGTGTACCCAAGGCAACAGAGGCAAAGGCACTCATCCTCCAGATGCGCGAGCTGTTGACCGATGCTGGCTTTGAAATTCGCCAATGGGCTAGCAAAATTCCGTCTGTAGTTGAGGAACTCCCTCCAGAAGCCCGATAAGATGGCTGCGAGCTCTGGTTGACTTTCGGCGAGACAGATTCACCGGAGGCAACCCGAGGTCTACAATGGGATTGTAGCACTGATGACCTCAAGTATCGATACCGTCCAATCGACTACAAGTGCCTAAACATGAGAAAACATGTACCGCATCCTAGCCAGCCAGTATGACCCACTGGGTTATATTACTCCATACACTGCACGAGCCAGGGTTATCATTCAGGAGCTATGGAAAACCAGCCGGTGTTGGGACGATCCTCTGGAGACTGGCGAGATCAAGAGTATATGGCAGATATGGGAGGATGAACTTCCAAACCTGATTAAGATCAAGCTGCCTCGATGCTACACTCCTCCTTCCCTTGACGCACCATCGACTCATCATCAGATACACGTCTTCTGTGATGCATCAGAGCGGGTATATGGCGCCGTAGCTTACCTGCGCACTACAGCTCAGCCAGACACCACCCATGTCAGCTTTGTTATGGCCAGGTCACGCGTTGCTCCCAAACGCCAACTATCCATGCCTAGGTTGGAGCTCTCAGCTACCCTGGCTGGGGCCAAACTGGCTGATCTTCTTCGGAAGGAGCTCACCCTACCCACCGATGACATCATCTTGTGGAGTGACTCCACGACAGCACTCAGTTGGCTCCAGTCAGAATCCTGCAGATTCAAGGTGTTTGTTGGTACTCGGGTAGCGGAGATTCAAACCCTCACAGATGTCAACCATTGGCGTTTGTGGATACGAAGAGCAACCCTGCAGATGATCTGACCAGAGGCAAGACCCTTAATGAGCTCAGTGGATCATGTTGATGGAGAGTTGGGCCCCATTTCCTCAAGTTACCTCCTGATGACTGGCCAGCTCTTCCACCCACGGCGACCCAAGATGAAGAAAGAGTTAAGAAAATCAACCTTCTGCGGAAGAATTGCGACAGTACCCCTCAATATGCCTGATCCACTTGGGATGATCTTATCACCGCCACCAAGCAGAGCCTTGACGGGGCGGCAGACACAGCCACTACTGAGTTGACTGCAGATCAAATTTAATAGTCGAGATAGAGGTGCTGCCCTACCAACGAGCTCAACAGGACAGCTTTCCAGACGAAGTGGCCTCCCTTAAAGCAGGCAAGGACCTCCCCAAGGGTCCGGTAGCAGACTCCCGCAGCTTCGACCAGAATACGATGTGTCAAGTGGCCTATTAATTCGTGTCGGGGCCGTCTTCGGCGTGCTGAAGAACTACCCGAGATGACAACACATCCAATTGTATTGGATCCCTCAAATCCTATCGTCAAACCGATCATCCGTGACTATGACAACAGAATCGTGCACTATGGTCCAGAGCGATTGCTTGCTGAAGTTCGTCCCAAGTTTTGGCTTCTGCGAGGAAGACAGGCCATTCGCAAGCACCAAGGGGAGTGCTTTGACTGCCAAAGATGGCGAGCCGAACCGCATGTTCCCAGAATGGGCGACCTGCCCCCAGCACGTCTCCGAAAACACAAGCCTGCTTTCTATTCCATTGGGGTAGATTGCTTCGGTCCCATGACGATAAAGATCGAAAGGCGCTCTGAGAAACGTTGGGGAATCCTCTTCATGTGCATGACATCCCTGGCAGTACATCTGGATCTCCTCGAAAGTATGGATACAGATGAATTCCTGATGACTCTTAGACGATTTGTTTCCAGAGGAGGGAAGTCCTTCGAGCTGTTGTCCGATTGCGGCACGAATTTCAAGGGTGGTGAATCTGAACTCCAAGAAGCCTTCTTCATCATGAATCCTTCCCTTCAGCAGGAGTTAGCCAAGCGTCAAGTGCGGTTTATGTTCAATCCACCCAATGCTCCACACTTCGGATAAGTTTGGGAGAGAGTCATAAGATCAGTGAAGGAAGGTCTCCGAGTCGTGCTGAAGGACCAGACCATCCCTGAACCAGTTCTGCGGACTGTGCTTGTTGAAATTGAGGGCATTTTGAATTCAAAACCCATCGGATACGTTTCATCTGATGTCGCAGATCTTGACCCAATCATGCCAAATCTCCTTCTGATGGGCCGTCATGATGCATCACTACCCCAGGTTGTCACCCTGCTTGGCCGACGTCGATGGAAGCACAGTCAGATGCTAGCACAGCACTTCTGGTCTAGCTTAATTAAGTTCTACCTACCAACCTTCCTGACACGCTACAAATGGCAAGTAGATACTCAGGGCCACAGACGTCGTGATGATCATCGACCAGAATCTCCACCGAGCCCAGTGGCCCATTGGAGGGGTCAAGGAGGTCTTCCCTGGATCAGATGGGCGAGTTCGTACTGCGAAGGTCCGCGTCAGGGACAAAGTCTACACAAGACCAGTGGCTCGGCTAATTCGACTCCCGAACTTGTCTTATGATGATGTCGAGGATGCTGATGTCTAAGCTCACGACTTGTAGAGACTTGTGTTAATTTATAAATTTGTTGCCCAAATTTAGGGGCGGCTGTGCAAAAGTCCTTGAGAAATCATAGTGCCCTCTATTGACGAAATCTGTTAAGGATAATTCCAATCACAACATTCCAGAAATGTCTCCCACTACGTAGTAATCAATCTAATGTTAGTTCAATCATTCCCATTAAGCCTTAAATTTACAGTTACTTATATTTATTCCAATCAACCATCAGTCAATCAGCTTCCCGTGCGTTCATAATTACAAACCACGAGTTCACACAACACGGAACCTACTCCACCGGAATCAATTACTGGGCAAACCAATCACAGGATCATCTATCAATCGACCATTCAATCAGGCAATAAATCGCCAAGAACATATTTGTAATCAACCAGCAGTGTGGCCTACTACACCCTTTTTTCACTACTCCATACTGGAACAAGTCTGATCGAAATTCATCCATTTTGTTACCCAGTAATTGTGCATTGCAAAGAAAAACAGATGGCAGTTGATAATGCTTGGGTTTTGATGGCAACCGAACTGTGTTTACTAAGAGTTGACCCCTTCGTGACATTGTCCTGCTGGTGGTGTTCCGCTGTATGTTTTCCACAACATCGCCCTCTGAAACTCTCAATGACCGGAATCTGCTTCGAGCGCGAGATACCTTCAGGTGACGAAACCATAGGCACAGGGTGAAGATTAGACAGATCACGCCCTCTACTGATACATATAGCCGGTCTCTGCCGATGATTGTCACTGATATGATGCGAACTGGTATGGCGTCTCCATGCAGGTATTCGCTGCAGCTTCTTACGAGTTCCGCCTCTCGTTTCCCTTCTTCTTAGTTGTTGGATTAGACCAGACATCACGAGGTATTAAACCTAGCATTTGATACAGCACATGAATCGCCCATTCGATAATACCCTCAAGGGCCAGGGCTACCAGCTTGGCACATTATGAGCATTATGTATTGGGTTCCTTTAGGTTCTATCAGTGCACGGTTTGGGCAATTGCACCTGGTAGGTCATTGTTCTGTTGGATATCTTTTAATCCCTCTGCTGCAAAAGCAACATAGTCATTTGTCTTCACAACTGCAGAAAACAAAATGACACATAATGTCAGTAGTTTGATTGAGGTGATAATTCAGAGGTGACTTAATTCCTTTATTTGTAACTCTCTTCATTTACTGTAGAACAAATATAAACAAGAATGAATATAATATCATATACAAATTCTTTTTTAAACCATCATATCATATCGCGCGAAAAGAGAGAAAAAAAGCACCGGGATTGTTTTTTTTTTCTTCTTTTTCTTTTTCAACATAATAAAAAAAACAATGACGGCACCTATAAGGTTGGTTTATAGCCTTAGACTTATTGCCAACATTGGTTCTCGAACTAAAACGAGGTAACAGTGAGGACCGCGAGAACAGTGTTGCCGCCTTCTCCCCAAAAAGTGCCAAGTCCTTGGTAAGGGGGGGGGGGGGGGGGAGCCCCCTCCCACACCCTCCCCGCTTCGTCCCTTCGCTCCCTCGCATAGGACACAAAATCACCCATCATCCCCCATCATGAAACGAAATTGACACCTATGGTATACAGAATCCACGAGAAGCTGTCTGACACCAATATGAGAATAGTATCATGTACAGCTGAATGTAAATAGCGAGTCAAATTTCAGCCAGTAGGCCTAATAATCTTCTACAACTGTGCAAATAAAATGCAATACACAAGTTTTCATAAAAGGAATCCTTGTAATTTCAAACTGTTTTCATAGTGTTAAGAAGGAAAATGTGCATGACTCAAAGGAGTAAAAAACCAAAGGCCAGCACAACTTATATACCTCAGAAGGGAAATAGCTAGTGTCCCTGATTTATGTAGGGGAATAACTGGCGATCTGCTGGGCATGTAAGACTCAGGCTCCGGCACCATTCTATGAATCCGTTCTAAAAACGATATTCAGAAGAATTAAATCCGTAGTATAAATTCACTGCAAAGACACAAAAAACAAAATTTATTGTCTATCTACTTTCCAAGCATGCTATTATTTCATTATTTTGTTGGTACATGTACTTCAGATATTTTGTCGGTATTTAAGGACATTCAACCTCGAAATATTGGGGGGATGATAATACACGCCATCCCCCACCTCAAAGATTGGGGGAGGGGATATATCCCCCCCCCCGGATCGACCCCCATGGCTTCAATAAAAGACCACAACCTATAATTATTTACTGCAATCCCTTGCTATAGCGCCCTCTGCCAATGCTAGGTTCAAAATAGATAATGTTGATGCTGCACCTGCCTGATTCATTTCTCCAACACCAACTTCGGGTGTGCACAAACCCATCCCAACACATAAAGATGAAAGACATAAACATGAATTAAGGTCAAACAGCAATTTTATTCCAAAATATGAAATAAAGAAAAGCAATTACGCTCACAAATGACCATTGTAGGTTTATCTCAAATCGAAGAAAATGCAAAATGCAGATGAGATCACGCTCTTTCTTTGGACAACAAAAAGAGATGTTCAAGGGCGCAAACGCGGTTGCAATCATACCCAAAGTAGTAAAAAGTACCCCTTTTGCAGAAAAGTGTCAAAGCTACTCTATTAGGTAATGTGGCAGTATGTGGGATCCAATTACTAAGATATGAACTTAATTCGCTAACCCTGAATATATTCATAGACGTTTGAGATTTTCTTTGTTTTTTGGATCTTCAAAATTAGGTTTTGAAATAAGTTTAGCGCCAAGTCAGTACTCGTCCGAGCAGCCTCGTGTTTGTTTGTCTATAACATGTCTATGGTAATTCTCTTTATTAGGGGCTCTAGTTTCTAGAGTCCCTAAATAAAAAGAATTAAAAATTGAGACTAAAAACAATTGAAATTAAAAATTGAAACTTGTATTAAAGATATTCGTTTCTGGATGTCTGCAAATTATCCTTATATACTAAATGATTCAGAAACTGAATGTGTATGCTTTTCTAAATCCAACATCAGTTTTCCTGATTTATTTGTAGGAGACGATATTGTTCCTGTTTCTGCTAGTGTCAGGAACCTTGGGGTTTTGTTCGACTCTCAATTATATACGAAGAGTCATATCACAAACATACGTCGTACTTCCTATTTTTACATTCGTTTCATCAATATAATTCGTAATCTGCTATCTCAGTCTGACACAGAAAAACTTGTTCATGCATTTGTATCATCTCGGTTAGACCACTAATTCCCCCCTAGCTGGACTTCCTAGTTCTACTCAAGTAAATCCGAGTTCAAAGGTCGGCTAGTTGACTAATTATGAAAGTAAGGAAGTATGATCACATTTCCAGTCATATGATGGATTTGCACTGGTTGCCAATTCCGCAATAAAATGAATTCAAATCATTGTTTTTAATCAACAAATGTCTTGATGGTAATGCCCCATCATTTTTGAAACAGCCTGTTAATTGGCATATTCGGAAGCGCAATCTTAGGTCATTCTTTTATTAGTTTGTCTATCATTGAGTTTGTCGCTGGTCAGGCAGCCAGTCAAATCATAGAGTAACTTCCTTACTCTATGGTCAAATACAGTAGTCTGTATAACCAATGTTCTATAAGATTTACCAAACGGTCAACTTTATCAAATGGATTAGTGGATAAACATAGCCATCGAACCTCATTACAACGGCTGAATGCGTTTGAGAATCAGTTTGTCACCAGAAGGTGTACTCGCGGAAACTATTTAACTTGCAAACTTCAGTTTGTAGCTTTGAGGAAAGTTTAAACCCCAGAGACCACAGATGGGTAGCGTTAAGGTCCGTGTTTGATGGCGCGAGGCAGGCTTACTGGTCTTCTGTACGTGGCAAATGGGCGTGAAAGATAGCTTTTCATGACAACGTGCTATCGCTGTACTGCAACCAGTCATGTAAATAAGCGCCAATGGTCTATGGGCTCATGGTGCTATCAATGGACAAGGCCAGTTAGCTTGTAGTGGCGTTCAGTAATTCATCAAAGTCTCCTTGTCATTCAGTAAACGATCATCTATCGCCGGGGGTTATTCATTCCACTTAACACAGTTGTGAAATAAACCACGCCGTTGTATTATAGGCGAATTGACATTGAATTGATCTGAAACGAGTGCCTACCTAGTGCCTGCCTGTCTGATTAATTCATTTATTTTTGCAAACGCCCGAGCATGCTTTACTAACACTCGTAATAACATTTGGCGTATAGGCTAGGCAGACGGGCTGCTGAAAAGCCCGTCAATTTACCGGTGATTACCAACGGCTCATTCACGTCTCTTTTGCGGGACAAGTCCGTAGAAGACCAATAATTATACGCATTATGTACTTCAATACCGATTTAGCATTGAGCACGAACGGCGGGTGGTGTCGTGCGTACGCGTGCCGTGGTTTTATATGGGGACCAACGCTCGTGACTGGTTGTTTATTTAGTATTCATAGCCCTCTTACATTAGCACTAATGTAGTAATTGGTTGACCTTAACTCAGTGCTACCGACCCAGTGCAACGTAACGCGTGGCACTGATTTAAGTCGTTCCAGTTTTGCTGCATTCTTCATTAAAACCATTGTTTGTTCTTTCTAGGCGACCAACGCATAATGTTGACTGAACCAACCAAACTGGCCGATAGGGATGCATCTCTATTCTGGCTTAGAGTACTGGTAGTATGCATATCAAGGTACTCCCACATTTGGACGTACAAGGTGACAGATTTCTTGTAACGATCCTCCCACCTTCATCAACAGCGTTTGTTGCGAGTACTCGCACGTGTATATTGTTAGAAGTGCAAGCTATCCGCTGCACACATGTGCTTAAGATGGAAGCGGGTAAGAATGGGGCCTATGATCTTGCTGTAGGCATCATACTTACTCGTATAGCTTCACCAGTCTACCATCCTGCCCAGCTCAACCCTTTTCTTCTTGATGCACGCCCTTCCCCTAAACTATCATGATCGCTTTGCAGTTTCACATATGCCGCATTTTCCCCAACATTTTCTCAGCGCAAGATTAGGTCACTAATTTGATTATAGGTACAGAGACGCGCGCCCACTAGTCTTCGCTTGAATTCAACCCCATTGTTTTTCTTGCTCACGGTATAGAAGACCGTAGCAGGTTGTTTTAATTTCGCGTTTTTGTACATGCGCATCAAGCGTCTACGTTGATACTGATCGGACACTGCAATCAAATGTTCAAGGCTAAAATAATGAATTTGTATACCCCATTTCAAGAAAAACTCTCTAAGCGCCAAATCCAAAACCCAACTTGAACCTGCAAACTCAAACCCAAACCCAAACACCAACCCCAAACCCCTTACATCCACCATAGAACGTGGCAACGTGACAATTTGTCCTCAAATAATTCTTGTGGGAATAGAGCATCCATATCGTTTCTTTTCAGAGCCACACTACTCAGCATTATTTTATGACGTCACAGTAATCATATGCCTACTTTCAACATGCACAGCCTCTTATTTTAGACGCAAGAGATAAATATTACAATCCCGTGCGATTCCTTTCTTTGTCATAAGAAGTATCATTTGGCACATAATTCCGCAGCTTAATCACGGTGGGTCTCTTAGTTCGTTAATTATGGTAGTAACAATCTCCTCCAATTGTTCCACTTTCACCACACCCTCAAAACAAATTCAAGAAATCCTCTGACGTAAATATCTCTTCATAGAATCCACACAGACTCAATTTGGACCTTGCGAGCAATGCCTCAACAGCAGATTGTGAAGAAAGTATCCCCAATCCTCAGTGAGATAAATAAGTGACACTTATGATGAGCATAATATGCAAAGGAAACTATGCCTACCTATTCGACATGCGTACATAAAATAAACAGGAAAAGGCCACAGTAACCATTCGCCTCAACAATAATAACAGCAGCATTTTGATATGTATAAAATTCATTTCGTTTATAGACTTGTAGACAAGTCGTTAGAAGTCTCGGTGCTTCCACGCAACTCTCGAGAAACCGCTCTAAGTTCTCGCGAGACTCCTGGCTACTGCGAGATTTCGGCTCTCGAGACCACTTAAAAGTAACGACTTCCCGGAAACGTAATTCAGTTTGTACACACTGCCTTTGCAGGGAAGCGTCTGATTGGCCAATTGTTTTTAAAATATGAATATTCAAACAAATCACGTCACATCCTGCATGCAAGACTGGTTCACGTTGAATGAATAGACAACCACAGACGTCGCACATCTAAGTGCAGTATAATAATGACCCTGATAGTGATACTTTTTAAAGGTAGTATCATACTTTGGTTTTTGTCAAAGTAATACAGATTCATAGGCAAAAATATCAAGGAAGATACAGTAAAAGTAATCTGTGAAAATTTCAGTCCCATACGGTGCCACCTTTTTGAGAAAACAGTGAAAAACGGCCGCAGTATTTCTAAGTCTTTTTTCTTTTATTTTTGATCTTTTAAAAGATCAAAAAGATTTTCGGTCGTTGTTTTATTAATTTCTGGATAAATACACCATTTCAGGCGGAAATATTTTAACGGTAGGTTTCTACCAGCATCATCTTCATACCCTGAAAGTTATATGTAAATCTGTGAACATTTCTGTTTTGGTCTCTTACCAAAGTATGATACAGCCTTTAAGGAACACGCCGGTTTCAAACTTCTAAAAAAAATAACATTACGGAGTATGACACAACATGTCTAAAACACTTCATGACATTTTTCATGAAAGGCTCAATTTTACCATTTCTCTGTGTTGGAATGTTATATTCTACTTTTGAAAGACCTTTTCAGTCATGATAAAGGCATGCTTTTGCGCTAAAAAGCGCCCAACCTAACGAGGTCGGCGTGTTACTTTAACTCATGGATAGTGTGTCGTGAAATTTATGTGCATGTTATCTTCTTCGTGCATAACTACTAATAAAGGAATAAATACAAACTTGGGAAACGTGAATGAGGCACATATTCATTTATTCAAGTACGTATATGGGCGCACTTTGCATAACGGTTGCCGTTGAGTCGGCCGTTAAGATGATTCCATTTTATCTGAGGGTGTGTATCATTTCAAATAAGGCAAAAGTGCTGTATAGTTACATTAGGGAGCATTTTCAAGTTGTTGTTTTAATGATTAGTTGAATGATTTGATAAATAATTATGTATTTACATGTAGCTGGAACGAAAGTTAAATATATATGTTTAAAGGTAGTATCATACTTTGGTAAGAAGCCAAAACAGATTTATCTATAACTTACATAGTATGAAGATGGTGGTGGTAGAAACATACTGTTAAAATTTTTCCGCCTGAAATGCTGTGTTTGTCCAGAAAAGAGTAAAACAACGACCGAAAATCATTTTGATCTTTTAAAAGATCAAAAATAAAAGAGAAAAGACTTAAGATATAAAAATGTTCAAAATAAAAAACTTCATAAAAATGTTGTAACGAGTCACTGTTTTTTGTGACTCAGCGAGTCGAGTTGAGTCATTTTTAAAATGTGCCTCAGTCGAGTCGAGTCATTTAAAAAAGCGACTCGAGTTGAGTCGAATCATTTTAAAGAAGTGCTCAAGTCGAGTCGAGTCATTAGGTCAAGAATATCGAGTCGAGTCGAGTCGAGTCGAGTCAATTATTTAGCTCGAGTCAATTAGAGTCACAAATATTTGTAAGACATAATGCAGAACGTACACACGTACATTTGGTATAATATTCATGTCATTTTCAGCCGCGCAGTGAAAGAGTCTATAGCCGTGTGGCGGGGGCATAGGTAGACTAGCAGGCTAGTCGTTGTAAGTCGCGTTGATTGTCTCTTCTAGTCTTCTTTCATGCTACTCTTGTGAAACCGCTCTACTTTCTCGCGAGACTCATGGCTACGGCGAGAGTTCGGCTCTCGGCGCAGGACCACTCGAATACAACGACTAGCCAAACACGATTGAGACATTATTCATTTATTCACGTACGGGCGTGCTTTGCATCGTGGTTGCCATAGAGACGGCCGTTAAGATGAGTCCATTTTATTTGAGGGTGATATACAATTTCAAATAAGGCAACAGTACTATACTGTAGTTAGTTACATAGTTTCAAACTATGGTTTTTGTTCGATTCCTTTTTAAGTTGAATGATTTAATAAATAATTGTTTGTAGTAAACTGGAACAAAAGTAATATCTATCAGTTTAAAATGTGTGCATTACTTCATAAAAATGAATAATGCCCATGGTAAATGCATGTAAATGATTTCTGTATAGCAAGTGGTCTACACTATAACTACAGTTAGTAAGACGGACTTATAACTTATTTCTTTATTTATGCACGAAGAAGATAAAAACAAAATATGCACATGTAAATTCACGACGCACTAGAGTTAAAAGTATCACTGTCAAGGTAATACTATTATGGCTAGCTAGACGGGCGATGCCTGTGGTTGTCTATTCAACGTGAATCAGTACAAACTGCACGATGTAGCGTAGGTCTACATAGGCCTATTGAATATTCATTGTTTAATAAAAATTGGCCAATTAGACGCGTCCGTACGATTTCGGCTAAAGAGCCCATAGGCCGTGTACAAACTGAAATCGTGTTTGTCTAGTCGTTGTATTCGAGTGGTCCCACGCCGAGAGCCGAACTCTCGCCGTAGCCATGAGTCTCGCGCGGTTTCGCGAGAGTTGCGTGAAAGAAGAGACGATCAACGCGACTTACAACGACTAGCCTGCTAGTCTAGGGCATAGGTGGCAAGTGCGTTAGGCACTCGCCTCTCACCAATGTGACCCGGGTTCGAATCCGGCATGGGTCATATCTGAGTAGAGTTGTGCGTTGGTTCTCTCCTATGCTACGAGGGTTTTTCTCCAGGTGATCCGGTTTTCCTCCCTCCACAAAAATCAAACACTTTCGATCTCAGGCTGTACTCCGTGATCATAATTATATCCATATTCGCAATTTATCCATCTCAGAATTTAAAACAGCCTTGAAGACATTATTGTTTCCTGGTTAATCACTTCAGCAGACCTGTGGTATATCCTTTCGTGGTTATCTTAACAACTGTTATAATTATGTATACTGTACTTAATGTTTTTTGGTTTTTGTAATAGTGTTCTGCGCCTCGAGCGTCACTTGTGACGGATTTCAGCGCGTTATAAATTCTCATTATTATCATTATTATTAGTATTATATGAGTTGATGTAGCTGGCAGCCAAGGGTGCCCATGAAAGCCTGCTACTCGATCACGTTGAAGTCGCATCCTTCACAATTCAGCACCCCAGCTGCGAGTAAGGATGATTAGCCTCCCAAATTATTAATTATTATTAAAGAGTGTCTAGCCGCGTGGTAAGAGTGTCTAGCCGCGTGGTAAGAGTGTGTAGATGCGTGGTAAGAGTGTGTTGCTGCACGATGAAAGAGTCTAGCTGCGCGGTGAAAGAGTCTAGCTGCGCGGTGAAAGAGTCTAGCTGCGCGGTAAAAGACCTGACTGAAGCCGTAAACTTATCCGCAAACTCAGCCACAAACCCAGAAAAGCTAGAATCCATGCAGAACAGGGAGCTGCGAATTTTTGCCGATTTTTCCACAATTTGTCTTTTACGGTCTTACAAATTATGCCTAAAATTCACAGGTTTTACTTATTGTTTTATACATTTTTATTCCATAATCTCTCCAGGTACGCATAATTCTGGATAAGGCTAATTCGGCCCACTACTTTATTACCAAATGATCAATTAAAGTGACGTCAATTTCACCTACTGTGTGCAAACCATAGAGCTATATTAAAATTAGCGCTAGCTCCGCGTTCTCATGCGTAGACGATTTGAAGCCGTTCTGGGCGCCATATCTACACCATACCCCTGGTGTAGCGAATAAGACAGCTCAATAACAGACTTGATTTCAAGTCTAAGCAGACGGCCACAGCGTTACAAACCGGACACGCGAACTGCGTATGTCTAAATGTATTTCGCAATTGTTTTCTCTTTTTGAGACATATTCCTATACATTTATTGAAAGCTCGATCAATATTTAAAACATGACATGGTTTTATATACATTCAATCTCACTTACATCCGTTCCCCTGTTTATTCTGTAACACGGAGCACGAGATTCATTATAGACCTACAATATTTACAAGAGTAGCATCAAGGTCATGGCGGACAGATCGCGAACATACATCAATATGTAATGTATGTTGCTTAATCAAATTCAGTGTAATGACACACATGGATATTTTTCCTTTGGCATTTACTTAAGAAAGGATACTTACCTTTGCATCATATTTATTGCAATTGTTTTCTCAATAGTTCTGCCATTTGTGAGGTGGAGAGAGAGACGGGATGAGGGGTGTGCTTGGATAATGCATATTATCACCATGGTGAACAAATAATACAGAGAGATTCATCTCTGCTGAAATCTTTATCGATTGATTTGTTTAATCTAATGATTTATTTTATGGTGGAATCCACGCAAACTGGTCTGTCAAGTTGCAATCATACGCATACAAAGAGAGGAATAAATTTTACCAATATTTGACTATTTATGTTGCATAATGAAGAGATATTCTATAATGGTAAGATAAACAAAATGTCCACTTATCTGTTAAATTATCAGATTTAATGTTGCTAGCATGTTCCTATAGGCTACCTATGCAAGTTTTCAAAAACCTTTCAAACAATCCAAAATGAAATGAAGGATCTGACTTGCGATGTTCTTAGAAACCTGTCGGAGCTTAACAGTGAGTACAAAGATGCAATTCATCTATACAAACATAATTTTGATGCCGTAACAGGTGACCGACGGGGAATTGCAATTTTGCACTTGTGCTTATCGTTCACGGTCCAGTGCTGGATTTCACCGAACACTAAGATTAACCAAAGTTTGTAGGCGAAGGTTTTAGACCACGAGGATTGAAAAAAGAAACGTTTTCGACAATATACAGGGTGTCTCAGAAAACCCCCGAAACCGAGATCTATCAATGTTTAATCATAATTTTATTTAGATATCTAAATAAAACAAACACACCTGACGAGGGGCGGGAGACGCCCGAAAATTTGTAGCAATAAAAAGTAAGTTAATACAGGAAAAAGTGGCTTTAAAAGAAATCAATAAGTTATTTAGATATCACTTTTGAATAATAAATGACACATACATGTATCTGAAAAGCTTATAGTTCCTCAGCTTTCTTTTCATACCATTCATAATTATGATACACATTTCACGCATGAATGAATACAAACAATATGAAGCAAAGCTATCAAAAATTCGTTTGCACAATTATATTTGAATTTCGAAGGAATAATCACATTTCTAGAAACTACATTTCCTGCCCTTTCAAATGATGCCTCATTCAGGAAAAATGAGCAAGGGATGACAAAGATATCCTGCCTTGAAATATTGATTGAATGTCCATGTTATTTTGTAATCATTTTGTTTCGTTCACACCTGACCAATATTTTGCATGAAAGATGTGGAGATTAAAACAACTTGTTATGATTAATTACACTTTTATCTTAATCGCGAGCATTTAATGCCACCCAATGCTTAGTTCCCCTCGTCCATTACATGGAACCGGTACCATTCGTGACATTCATGATACTTCACGCATGTGTGAATAAAACGAAAGTGAAGCAGCGCTACCAAAAAAAAACTTTTCATAATGATACCTGAATTTCAAGTTGATGATAAGATTTTGGGAAATGTGACGGGAAAATCCTACTGCCTAAAGGTTTATTTTCTGCTCTTGCGTATGACATCTCAATCGATAAAAAAGGAACCAGCACCGATAAAGCTATATGTTGATGCAAACTTAAGCATACTTTACCAGGACTTAGTGAACAAATCCGTTTTGGCTGCTTGACTGATGTCTTAGTAATAAACAAAGACAAAAGATTGGCAGATGTTTTGCATGTCAAAATGGGGTCGATGCGTACATAATGCTAATCGATTATTTGAAATCGAGGTACGTTTCATTTACCAAACATGGAAATTCAATCCATATTTCAAGGCAGGATATCTCTGTCATCCCTTGCTCATTTTTCTTTTATGACTGAGGCATCATAAAAGGGCCGAAAATGTACTTTCTAAAAATGTGATTATTTCTTTGAAATTCAGCTAACGTTGTGCAAAAGTCTTTTTAATACTTCATATTGTCTTTATTAATTCATGCGTGAAGTATGTATCATATGAATGGTATCAAATGAAAGCTGAGGAACTAAATTTCTCAAATGTGTGTAATTTATAATTCAAAAGTTAAGTTTAAGTTTGATTAAACATTGATAAATCTCGGTTTCGTTTTTTCTGTGACACCCTGTATCAGCTAAATCTCATACACGCCTTAAAAGTTCGTTCAACAAGCATAGACCTTATTCACAGTGTATCCATTCTACATTCGAAGCAGTGCAATCAAACCGAGGCTTGAATTGAAAGTAGTCTGGTACCCGGTTTCTTTTTAGAATTGATGTTATCTTTTCTAACCGGTGTATTAGGAAGGTTACAAGATTAATGCGCCGTGAATAAGGCCTATGGCCCTCTGGCAGTTCATTTGGTTTTTGTTACGGGCAGTTACATATAATATTTGTATTACCTATACTGGCGTGAACATTCCCAAATTTAAGGCGTATGGGTAACAAAACATGCAATATCTCTATTATTTGGTCAATCATAACAATTATTGGTGTTATTATATTGGCTATGCGCACGGCGCATAGTTTCGTTTCAAACCGGAATGCGATTTTCGCCAAACCGTTTTCAAACAGGGATGCACGTTCTTGTCCTCTTGTCATTTACCCTTCGATAAAGATCATGCTAGGATCGAAACGCTACAGGCCCTCCTAACTTTAAGCATGATTATTTTTTCATGGAGTTCATCCATCACAATCATGTTTGGGGTGGAGGAAGTGTGGCTTAAACATGGAACAGCTTTGAGGCGGCAAGTTGGTTGGCTACTAGTGCTCATCGGCCTTTAAGAGACATCGTTCGGGAAATTTTGTTTTCACTGCAATATTATGGAATTCCATCTCTGCCATTGTACGCGGCGCATGTAGGGCATTCTTGCTTGGATCTCCCAAACACGGCGCATTTTGGTAAAGGCTTGCCATCTCCCAAACATGTGCCGTCCACGGCGCATAGTCGCATCGTGTCGTCGCATTGTCGCAGAACGGCGCACGTATGGGAGATGCAATCAAGAATGACCACACTGTTTTCATTAAACACTTGTTTTGAGTTTGTTGTTGTCAACTTTTCATTCATCTACAGGTACCCCCCCCCCCCCTGCTGTTTATACATGAGTATACCAATCCTTCTTCCCTAATCCCCTAATTACCTTCATTGTTAATCCCAGCTCACCTACCCCATTCTTCCCCTCTCCATTGTCCACCTCTAATCATACCCACCTTCACCCCCTTTGTGCCTATGAGTTAAAATGTAGCTTGACCTATGTTTATTATGTTGTCTTGTCATTACAGCCTTCGATAAAGATTCTGCTAGGATCGAAACGCATCATGCCCTCCCAACTCTAAGCATGTTTTGAGTTTAGTTTAAAATTAATCCAATTTATGAATATTAAATGATTTTCGTCGGGAAATAGATAATATGCAAATTAGACTTGCCCTTCACCGACGTGGATGAGCACTGTATACTCAGTGCTTATGAGAGCACGTGAAAAAAATCACATGCTGGCTCAGGTGGGATTCGAACCCACGACCTCCCGCTTACTAGTGCAGATGCCATACCGCTAGGCCACCGAGCTAGCTGGGGTCAGCGGGGTGAATCGAATCCAATATCGCGGGGGGTACCGCAGTAAATCATGAATATTAAATAATTATGGTCGGGAAATAGATAATATACAAGTTAGACTTGCCCTTCACCGACGTGGATGAGCACTGTATACTCAGTGCTTGTGAGAGCTACGCGTACAATTGCGTAGGCATGGCGTACAGTAGCGTAGTGTTGCGTAGACTTGCGTAAAAACTGCGTACGTCCGGTGTCCAGCGATCTACGCCGAGAAGTACGCGAAAAATTAAACATGTTTCATTTTTGAAAAGTGAACAAAGAAAAATTGACTGGAGCGGGATTCGAACCGGCGACCTCCTGAACACCGTACAGGCGCTCTACCAACTGGGCCATCCAGCCCTATGTTGGTGGTGACCCCAATAGTCAACCATCTTTGTTCGTTTGGCAGTCAGAAGCCATGAAACCACGCACACACCGCCACATGTGTTATTTTTAAGTCATTGAAAAGTGAACAAAGAAAAATTGACTGGAGCAGGATTCTAACCGGCGGTTCGAATCCCGCTCCAGTCAATTTTTCTCGCCGGTTCGAATCCCGCTCCAGTCAATTTTTCTCGCCGGTTCGAATCCCGCTCCAGTCAATTTTTCTTTGTTCACTTTTCAATGACTTAAAAATTACACAGTCAGTTTCCCTTGTGGTTATTTCATGAATACATTAATTAAAAAGCCGTATCCTCTTTGAGTGATCCCCATGTACCGTTCCCAGGTTGCAACATTGTTGCGTGTATCATTGAAACGATCCCTGGGGTGTGGCGGTGTGTGCGTGGTTTCATGGCTTCTGACTGCCAAACGAACAAAGATGGTTGACTATTGGGGTCACCACCAACATAAAGCTGGATGGCTCAGTTGGTAGAGCGCCTGTACGGTGTTCAGGAGGTCGCCGGTTCAAATCCCGCTCCAGTCAATTTTTCTTTGTTCACTTTTCAATGATTTAAAAATAACACAGTCAGTTTCCCTTGTGGTTATTTCATGAAATGTTTTGCGTACATGTCGCGTACTCCTTCTGCGTACTCGGCGTATTGTTACGTAAGCCAGCCTAGACTAGCGTAGGAATAGCGTAGGAACCTACGTAGAGTTGCGTATTGTGTACGCCGAAATAAGGCTGCGTACTCAAGGTTGGCCCACGCAGATGTGCGTAGTGCGACGGCGTATGGTTGCGTACCCTATGCAAAGGCACCGCGTACCCACCAGAATAATATAATTGGCGTACAAGTGCGTAAGATTGCGTATAACAGACGTAGGGTAGCGTACTATTGCATAGGCATGCCGTACAGTAGCGTAGTGTTGCATAGACTTGCGTAAAAACTGCGTACGTCCGGTGTCGACTGCTCTACGCCAAGAGTACGCAAACAAATTAAACATGTAAAAAAATTTGCGTACATGTCGCGTACTCGGCGTATTGTTACGTAAGCCAGCGTAGACTAGCGTAGGAACAGGGTAGGACAGCGTAGTCGCTACGCAACGCTACGCAACTGTACGTAAGGCCCGGTGTGGAAGGGGCTTTAGTTGCTACGCAACGGTACGCAACTGTACGTAAGGCCCGGTGTGAAAGGAGCACAAGTTGTAACTGCATGTAATTGACTCTATAAAGTCCCAACTTTATCATGTTTCTTATTGTTCGTCATAATAAATATCACTACACTGTACTTTATTGATTTTGTAACTTGAATGATTAAATATTGGTACATTCCAAATAAATATTAATAATATAAAATGAGTAATGTTTGCGGAGACACCATGTGTAATACTCTTTTAGGAAGATGTGTGTTCCTGAAAAGGACCGATGAGAGTAGATTCTCGACGTTTCCACTCGCGTGCTCTAGTCGTCAACAGGAGAGCTAGAGAGAGAGAGTGCCGGACTCGGTGGACGTGAAGGTTCATAATTATGCTGGATGCTGCTCACTCAGGTGTGGAGAATTGATTCTGCAGGATCTGACTGCTGATTGGCTGAAGCAGTGAAGCGTGCAGGGGTGTGGAGAAGTGGCCGCCAGATGTCGCTGATGTGAAACCTGATGTCTTGTGGGACTGTGTCTTGTCGGAAGATCTCGATGGCTTCACGGATTCTTCTCGTGAACCAGTGTTTGATGGGGGCGATGAGTTGGGCAGACATCCAGTCGATGTGGTGGTCGGCGATGTGGGCGTGTTTCACGGTGGCAGACTTGTCGAAATCCCCTCTTCTGCCATGTGCACGATGTTCTTTGATGCGGGTGGGGAGGTTCCTGCCAGTTTCGCCGATGTACACTTTCCCGCATTCGCACGGAATGCGGTACATCCCTGGTTGACTGTCTGGTGCTGGCTTGTCCTTGTGGGGGTGGAGGAAGCCCTGTGGTTTTCTGGGAGCGGAGTGGCGGACTCGGATGTTGGCTGACTCTAGGATGCGACGGAGCTGGTGAGACGCTGGCCCGATGAAAGGGAAACAAACTAAAGGGTTGGGGAGGCTTCGGGTATAAGGGACCCTAACACCTTGGGAGATTGTTTGGTGAGGGAGGATGGGGAGTTAGCCGTCTTTTTCATGTTCCATGGTGAAGGTGATAGAGGGATGTTGCTGAATTGCTGGTTGAGGTAGTTGATAAAGTCATGGGGGAGGTCGTGTCCATGAGGCCAGATCATGAATGTATCATCTACATATCTAAGCCAGAGACTGGGCTTGTAGTACTTGTCTTGGAATCTGAAGTAGTTGGAGGTGACGCAAAGGTGGAGGAGATCCGCAATCTGGGTTAAAGATAGAGCGGTGTGATCCGGTAGGCTAGCTGGCGTCTGGCGATGAAGCAGGCTTCGTTGGTGGGTATATTGGAAAACAGGGAAACTACATCGAAGCTCACCATGATGTCCGTGGGTTTGAGGGCGAGGACCTCAGTGAGTTCGATGAACTTGGTGGAGTTGGTGATATGGTGGTGGTGGTGGTGGTGGTTGTGGTGGGGGGGAGGGGGGGGGGGGGGGGGTTGCCCACCAGTGGATGCAGGATGTCGGCGAGAAGGTGAGCAGTTTCGTAGGTTGGAGAGCCTCTATATGACACGATGGGACGGAGCGGGATGTCTGTCTTGTGAATCTGTCTTGTCTGTCTTGGCCGAGGAACCTTGAGCAGGTGGAGGCTGATGGACCGAGACGTCGGTACAGGGCTGCTGGTATAGCCTTGGAGCGATGAAGTGCAAAGTAGTTTGCTAGCAACCCGTTTTTCGATGCTTTGGGCGGGGTCCTTGGAGAGGGGATAGTATGTGCCGGAGTTGAAGATATGCAGGGCCTTGGAGGTGTAGTCTGTTCGGTTCATGACGACGGTGGCGTTACCCTTGTCGACTGGAAGGATGTGGATGGTGGTGTCTTTTCGGAGGGCTTCTATGGCTGCTTGTTCTTGCTTGGACAGGTTGCTCTTGGGGGGTTTGGCGGTCTGGATGACTCGATGGATCTTCATTCAGATGTCGTCTGCTGTGGCTTGGATTATATCGGCCTTGGGGATGTTGCGGGGTGGTGCTGCGAAGTTCATCCCTAGGGCAAGAACCTGTGTTTCCGTGAAGGAAAGGGTGCGCTGGGTGAGGTTGACCACCGTACGCTGCTGGAAGGGTTGATGGGTGCGGAGATGTGGAGGGATGTACTTGGTGGAACTAGGGTGACGTGGGCTGACTTTTTGGGAATGGAGATATACCGTAGGAGATCTCTTCTTCCCTTGAGTAAAGCCGGTGAACTTGCGGAGTTGTTTGTCCCGAGCCGTGGTGAAGGAGTGGCTGCTAGAGGACTTGGTGAGCTCGTGGACCTTGGAGAAGTCGGAGATCCCACGGAGGACTTGAGGGTAGCTTCATTGGAGGCGATGTCTTTGTCAAGTTGGCTGAGGTGGGTCCTGGTGTGTCTGATGCGTTCATGAAGAAGGGATAAGCTGGCCTGCCGGAGGATGCGGTTGGAGCGGATGCTGCGGACAAGATCGTGGAGACGGAGTCCTGGAGGGATGAGATTGGAGTCTCGGCATCGTTTGAGGAAGGCTAAGTTGTTGATGTGCTTTGAACGCTTGATGCTTAAGCGCTCAAGTGACCTAACCTGTTGGGCAATAGGCTACCCGTAGTCGCATTTCCCTCTTATTTATTGATCTGAATTGACTCAGAGTTAGCATCAATGAGAGAACATTACCTGAGGTTGTACTCTTTTACAGGTCGACCTCTTTTATACAAATGAAAACAAAACAGAGGGGTCCCCAACTTAACAATCCCTACCAAACACTCATATTTCCAACTATGAACTTGGTCTAAATTTCATATAGCGGAATCTATCTAAAACAATGAAATACCCTCATTTTGCTCTAAGTTTTTCCAGCCATGAAAGTGTCTAAAATTCATGAAGCGAATCAATATAAGATATAAAACCCCCCGGCAAATATCACGTAAATATAATACGTGAAATTATTGTTGTTACATTAAATCAAAGATAAATATTCATGAGTTGAAATAAAAACCCAAGTGAGTCTTAAAAGATTTTAAGATTTCAATTCGTTTCAGAGGGTACCTGCAGAATGTCTGATGACTTGGGGGTTCCCTTGAGTGGTGAGCACGGGGAACGACCAAGGAGATGGACTGGGAAGACTGTAGATTACTTAAAATCATTTTAGTATGAACCGTTCAGAAAATTATTTGTTTATTTTCAGCCACATTTGGACCTAGGCTGAATGGCTGCAGAAAAGCAATATTTCAAACAAATTCAATAAATATGCCTAATTGAAGAACTTTTAGGATGTTTCAAGGCAAATTTTGTTGACTCAAGTCAGTTTGTTTGGCATGCACGAACACAATTTTCCCAAACGCATGAAATGAATTCGAGTGCAGAAAATGATTATTAATAAAGTTTGTCCCCTCGGGGTCTCCGTATTGACACCACCTGTCGAATACAGTGTCTTTATGACTGGCGCTCCTAGCTTCACTGTAATTGGAAACAGCGCTCTCTATGTTTCAGATTGACCAGGCCTTAACATGAACTTCGTACACTAGACCTACAATGTTTTTTCCCATTTTCCCATTATGTAGCCATATTTCCATTCGCAATTTGCTCGTGCACAAATACCGTTGTTTACCTCATCGTTTTGGTATTAAGTTGATGGTACTATGAGTGAAACTAGAGACATGTATTTAGCTAAGGTAAAAAACATATTTGTAAATGCCAATGTGCTGTGCTGAACTTTTTCTGAGAATTGAATAATCATATTCATGTTAATACGGGTGCAATGTAAATGTCTTGTGATGCTTTTTTGTTTTCCATGCATCACATGTTGCATGAACCCATTGGATCATTGAGCAAACTAATTCTCAATACATTCCATAGTTCACACCTGATTCTGATGACAAAGATTGAAATTAAGCACAATGGGAACGGCCAGAAATCCAAGCTGAAAATAAAAACAAACACACAGAGAAAGCGTCACCCCGTCATTCACACTTCCATTTGGATGTATTTTGACAGTGTAGTGTTTTAATATACATGTACAATATGAAAACTAAATGATTGGAATGAATGCCCTCTTCAGCGCGACTTATCAAATCTCCTGCATTTAATGTATTAAATATGCGGTCAGCGATTGAAAGTGGCCTTATTTTATCTAAATATGTCAAAGTATTACGAATTTTAATTTTTTTTTCTCCAGGGCAAGATTGGACACGTCACTTATGCATTTAGAAATAAGCAACGCAAATATGGTTTCCAGAAAAGAATAAATTAAAGATTAAATAGTGTACAAAAAATCCTTTTTTTTTCAATATTGTATAAATTATAACCCTGAGTATTTCTACCCTCTCTTTCGTTTGTGTACCTTTCATGTTTATATGTAACTGTTCGAAGATGCAGGCCTTTTTCAGAAAGAAATCAACTAAGTTCGAAACGTCAGGCCAGTGAGTACCAGACAAAGGAATGTTGGATTAGGCTGAGGTTTAGGTAGCATGTTATATGAGGGAACTAAGTCACCTTTTGGACGAATCGATAAATAAGCATTTAAAAAAAGTTGCGCTTAAATGATTCTTAATTTGAAATTCGAGGTCGGTTCATGCTAAAATTACTTTGTTACATTAAACGGTATCGACATGTACTCTTAAACCTTTGCCTATAATTCTTATATATTTTATATGACAATTTCAAATACGCTAACTCGTGATACAGGCCAAGTTTCCGGAAGCATTGGTCGTCTCCGTAAGTTTCACGAATATAAACTGGTCTACCAGAGCCTACTGTCTGATAACTGCAAAAACATATTTTGTTTTCTTTCAGAATGCAATATCCAATTCCTTATCTGGCTAATTTAGGGCGTATATTAACGTACTTGGAAGAAGAAATGGATAACAATATGCTTTAAATTCTCATATTTTCGTTGTTAGCAAAATAAACGAGGCATTTTTCGAGATTTTAACCAGGTTTATTTGTCCATGTCGTCAAATGCATTGGAATTTACACGAGTTAATCTGGCAAACACTCTAGCACAAGTTGACATCTCTGCCGATGCGATCGTCATCTGTCTTGCTATACTTGCCATTAAATTTTAACACATTTTAAATATTAAATGCCAAGGAAATAAATTTATACCGTAAAAATAATGTAATGAAGTGAGTGGTTTGTTGAAAGTTTATTCTGTAGTGCTCGATCAGAGGTAACTTATACACATGGTGGCAGCTCAATGTATTCAGGTCGGTTTGGCCGCCACGTGTTCAGTGACCAACAGCTTTACTCAAGGGTTAACTTATTAACTTGTTTATTTTGATATTTTTGTTTTGGTTTGGCATTGGATGTAGGAGATGGTGTTATGGTCTGGAAGACCGTGTGTATAATCCACATTAGGCAGCTTACCATCCTCCACGACAAAGAATCTACTGGGATTGAGGTCAAACGTAAATTAGGACGAACAATAAGTGAACACCATGTACACAAATAACACCCTTCCGACTTCATGAAAAGGCTTCTACTTTGACTGAAGTGACATGCATTCCTATTGGTATTAAATCGGTTCGCAGAAACTAATAATAACTATTCAACAATTCAACCACATTTTTAATTCCCTTAAATATAATTTGGGACGATCGATCTGTACGTGCACCAAACAGGTATTAAAAAGAAAAACTTTGATTGACAAATTTAGGAGGAGACATATCTGGCTTAGAAGCAGGATGCTTCGTTCAAATTACCAGCAAGTTGGTTTTGGAAAGACCGATTATGTTGGGGTGTGGGTGAAATTGTGTGTAGGGGGTTGTTATTGTCTGGGAAGTATTTAGCAAAGCAGAAGTGCTAAACAATGAACCAAATTGGCCGGATTACGTTTCGAACTATAATTTTCAGTATCATCACATGAATCAAGGGACATTAGGAACATTGACTATGAAGATAAGGATTTTTTTTGGCCGAGGATGATGAAAGTTCATTTAGCGATTTAGTGTGGTGCCCATATGGACCGTATTGCCACAATCCTGTAGCGCCCCCAACGATCGTACTTATTAGGGTCTAGAATTACTGTTTGATATACAGGATCCGGCTTAAAAAGAAAGAAGGGGAGACAGACAGGAAGGGGCACAAGCGAGCAAACAAGAACGTTTGCATCCTTGAGGAGCAGGGGAGCAAGCGGGAGAAGAAGGCGCGGGGCAAAGAAATGTGAAAGTTGAGGAAAGTGGTGCTGAGGTTCGAACTCCGCTATGGAACTCTGCTATGGAATGGAACGAATATTAAATGTATATGTTCTGCAGATGGTCATAGGTATATAAGGGCATGATGGATATTACCCAGTTGGTTATGTGCTATGGAATGATTATTATATAATCAAAATATAATTACTGTAGTGTTATGTCCAGTATCAGAATTGTAGCCGGATCCATCCTTACTACGGATGGTATAACAACATAATTCTATAATTGCGGGATTTCCATGCATTGAATGAATGGTGTAAGTACTGCAGTTGGTTCCATGATACGAAATGGCAAGAGGGATAACTTCGCACCGAAATGGTAATTTCCAGCTGTTGCTGTTATGCAGTTGAAATCAATATTCTTTTGTAGTTAAAACATATTCCTAACTTTAAGACAGGTCCTTTTTGAAACCGGAATTGTATTAAAAAGAAAACACCTTATTTGTGGTTTACAATTCAGTTCGCTTATTTTCTACATTGAAAACGTTTTAAATGCTCTTCTTATGCTATTGCTATATTCAAGAACGAGACAGGTAAACTCAAATATTTATGAGTAAGATCAGATTCGAAAAGGTTTGAGAGCTATGGTGGTGAAACGACTTGAAAGCAATTTCCGATGAATTATAGGGTGGCATAATCTGGAAACTGCTTAGTTTCCATGGAAGCGCTTTACAATGAATATTTCTGCAAATTGTCAAGACATCTTTAACAGCCTATGAAATCTTCAATTTCACAGATGTTCGTTATGTTTGGTTCCAACAGTAATGATTGCTATTTTCGCCTGAAGATAATTATCCCTATTAAAATCAGTAATCATGAATTTGAGTGATCATCTTTGTACTGTTGAAAATAAGAATATATTCGAAGATTGCTATTCGAATGTGATTATTAGAGTATTCGTGAATGAGGAGTGTGAATGTACTTTCACTAAAGATGAAGGACTATGATTTACGTGCCTGTCCAGTTGTAGCGTGGACATTTATAAGAAAAACCATTTTGACTATTTGTTATTTCAACTAAGACAAAACACAAACTGAGTTTAGTCTGAAAGAGCAACAAATCATCATAATCAAATCCCTCGGACAAACGTTGCAAAGTGAGATCACAAATATATAAAGAATGTAGACGTTATCGAATATAGAAAGAGGGGGGGGGGGGGGGTTATGTTCATTTGAGTAGAACATATTCACTATTTGCTTTACTGTGACAGCGAATCGGGCTCACGCCATAATCAGTATATCATAGAAATGAATAAAATGCATCCAATCCCCAAGAAAAAATGATAAATAGTATCCAAGCAGTTGTAAATCTGTGGACTTGCGATGGTCTGCCTTGGTACCGTGTGAATGACGAAACGGACATTTTTCACGTGCCTTTTTTCGTCAGTGTTCTCGGAGGATTAGTTTTCATGTACAAAATAGTAAAAAATAATGTCAGTAAACTTTTGCCACGTGGACGGATTTTATATCTGAAAAGCTTCGAAAACCTTTAGTTTGAAGTCCGATTTTTGTGGTAGGGAGAGGCCAGGCATTTGACAAGTGCGTGTGTTTGAGGCTCTCAAGCGATGGGCTGACACCCAGGGACGCCAACCGACGTCGCGCGTCGTGTGGGAACTACAGCGTTGCCGCTAAATTCAAATGAAAGCAACCGTTCTGCAACCATCTGGAAGGTGACGGCGACTAGTCAACAGCAATCGGAATGTCTTTTTGTATCAGAAATTCCCAGCGCAATTCTGTCGATTTTCCCACTGCTCGCCAACCGTCAGACGCTCGGGCCATCTGTTAGATGCCGGTATTCGGCAAGCGCCAACTTCTTGCCCCCTTTCACCAAACTCACTCACAGCGTGGTCAAGAAAAATAGTATTATACAAGCCTCTAGGCATAATTCATCTTTTTATTGTCGAAATTAGAGCTTTTGCTGAGTCTGTGATTTCCTACATGACGTGAAATGGAACCAGATGGGAACCGGTGAAACAAAGCCAAGTCTAAGTACTATCTGTACATGAGCTACCTAAACTCCCCTTGCTCACAACAATGGCAACAAAGTAAACACACAAAACAACAAAAAGTCAGCTCTGCTTTTTATATCAGCTGTTTAATTATAGGGAAATTTGGAAAATTATTTCAACTTAGACAGAGAAGATAAAAAGTTCTGTTTTTAAGAGAGGGACAACATTAAGGGTGTTTTACAAGAAAATGGCTCAAAGGATTTCCTGTGCACGATCCCTTTGGTAACTCATTAGATGACAAGTATGTCTGCTAGACAACGGAACTGAAATTGCCCGACTGTAACAAAATTGAGTTTAATGCCACAAGCGACCGAAAAGGACCATCTGACACATCTGATAAAAGAACATGACACCGAAAAAACAGAAGAGTTGCCATGAGTTTCACGTACTCTATGCACTTAATAAGGTAATACTTTATCACAAGTCATGATATCTAGACCACGACAACAACTCTTCACACTTAGATAATAGCAATTCCGAAGACGGGACATGCTCCTCAGTTTTCTGTTGGTTGTGCAATAATATTAATTTTGTGATCCCCTTCAGTGCATAGAAATTCAAGATAGAACTTGCATACCTTGCTCGACTTGTATATCTGGATGAAAATAATAAACTTTTATTTCATGCTTCTTTTCACTGGGTCCTGTATATGCCGTGATTTTTCTGTGTTGAAATTAGAAAGAATAGAAAGATGGGAGATGGAAGGTTTTTTTGGTGAACCTACTAACCTATAATTTCAATTAACATTGAATTCAGACCCTTTGTAAGTGTCATTTAACTTATAGAGAAAATAAGCCACTGAGTGATTGTCACTTGTGCGTTACTGAAACAAGTATCAGTTCTGGTTTTTGGTTCATGCTTATAGTGTATAATTTGTATGAAAAGATTGAGATCTAAGGACAAAATATTATATTTGTAAAACATTGTACAATCACTACCATAACCAATGGCGATGCTCCGAGCATTTCACAGCTAGTGAAATGCAGTGCAGGTAAGTTTTCAAGCACATACTTCACTTAATATTTTTTTTCTTCACAGAAGAAATAGTTTAGATGGTATTCCACAAGCCTGCATCACGATTGCCACAGCGCCCTCTGCCGTGGGCAAAAGGATTGCGATAACGAAACGAAACGAAACGAACGGTTTTAAGTGCCCAACTCGTTCCGCTTTGAGTTATTTCGTGTAACACTTCAACTTCAGCTAACACATAGAGGTCATTTGTACACAGCACTAAATATATTACTTGTTGACATTTACATGTTGAGTAATATATCTCAATATCTTAATAATCACCAAATAACCACAAGGGAAACTGACTGAATGTTTAATTCATTAAGAGATGAACAAAAGAAAATTTACTGGTGGGGGATTCGAACCGCCGAACTCCTGAATAGGCGCTCTACCAACAAATTGTGTATATAGAATGTGCTGCTCGAAAACTCTACGATAAAGAGTTGAGCCTTTGTTGTTGTTCGTCCTTCGTGATCAAAGATGCCCATGACATCTAGTTTGATGATTAACCGATTCGATGTGTCCGGAGCTGACTGAAGAGACCATTCCGGGCGAGGAAGCCTCTCCTACAGGTGGGGTAGAAGTAGGTAGGCGCTGTGCTGTTGGTGCTGTTGGCTCTAGCTAGCCTCGGTATCACACGTTACTGCTCCTCCTGACGGGACCTGTGTTCCTCTGCTGCATAGGCACCTTTGGTGATGATGTGGCTCCAGGAAGGTCTGTCGGAGGAGAGGGACCGGGACCCAGTGTTATGTTGAAGCATTTAGGGAGACCTGCAGACTGTCCTTGTTGTGTTTTTCTGTCATCTTACTGTGCGCTTGCCACAGTAGAGTTCCCGTCGAAGAGCTGCTTTGGAATGCGGTTGATTGGCATACATGAGACGTGGCCTGCCCATCTCACCTGAGCCTTGCGTATGGTGATGATGGCACTGGAGACGTCTGCCTGCTTTAGTAACACCGTATCAGGTACTTTGAACTGCCAGTGGATGTGGAGGAAGTTTCGGAAGCATCTGAGATGGAAGTGGTTGATTTGCTTTTCACGCCGTCTGTACGCAGTAAAGGTTTCACAGCCGTTGATGAGGATCACAGCCCGGTAGACTATGAGTTTGGTATTGAGGCGGATTCCTCTCCTATTCCAGTCTTTCTCCTGCAATCTCGTGATGGGCTGCGGGATTAACCCAATATGCACATTAACAAAGAAAATGGGGGGGGGGGAGGAAAGAAAAGAATCTCTTTCTGTAGGCATTTCGTACAAGAATTGTGTAGAATGTGTTGCTCGGAAACTCCACACGAAATAATTCAGCTTTTACAGTGTCAAGTAATATAGGTTTTCCCGCACATTTAAAAACTTTTTTCATTCAATTTCCAAAGCGAGTAACTTCAATTTCGTCTCGGAGATTCCTAACCTTGCATATCCCATGTTCAATTTCGTCTTTGGTCGCCCATTTTGACACTTTGACCAACCAATTTGATACATTTGCCATACATTTTAATCAAAGACAATTCAATTTCGTCGACCGCAGCTGCCAAACGAGCGATAGACGGATCACTTTCGTTATTTTGCAATCAAATTCGTCTAACATTCATTTAAATTCGTCATATATTCGTTATATATGAGGTCCTTCATTTTTTTAAGTTCCGTTTCATCGTTTCATTTTTACTTTAAACATTACTTACTAATGTCGGAAGAACTTTTCTGACGCAGAAACACACCCGGACTGAGAATGTATGATGTGCTTTTCGAAAATAATGTTAGCCTATTTGAGTGTGTATACATTCAGATCGGTATTTTTGTTTGGCCGGAAAAACCTCAGTAGAGGAAAGATGGTTTTTAAAATATGCATACAAGAAATAAGCAGGCCTATACTTCATCAAAAGAAAAGAAAATGTATGCGTTATTTCACATCTTTTTCGGGATAGTCCACACCATCACTTGGTTGTATGGCCCTCTGGCCCAGTTTCCATTTGGATCCATTTGCCTGTATACGTTACGAAGATTTCTGATGTTTGGAGTATAAAGTGGTGTACGACGGTTCGGAATCATGAGAGCAAGTGAAAGAAACTACATGACACATGTAGCCTTAAAAAGGGCTTATAAAGTGCATACCTATAAGCTTTTTTACAAAGCTATTTACAGTCAGATTTTCAGTTTAATTTGAACGACAAATTCTTGAAATCGCTTGGCAAAAGACGAATTTGATCATTCATTATGTAGATGATGATCAAGTGAGACGAATTAGACTGATATGACGAAAACGAATGAAAACTGACGAAACCGATTGACTATTGATCAATTCGAATGACCAATGACTAAATTGAATGTAGCATTTGCACATTCCAGTCTTCTCGGGACGAAATTGAAGTGAAGTGCTTAGGCAATTGAATGAAAAAAGTTTGAAAATGTGCGGGAAAACCTATAATATTGGAGGAACCGTACGTGGATATGTTTTCATCACAGTCCCAATATGACAGTGTAAAAGTTCCATATTCCCTCAAATGGTACCAAGTCGTGCTTTGGCTGATTTCAACGAGTTCCACAGAGACCAACAGCTGGGAGTGGGATTAGTACTTCTTTTTTAATATATACTATTGGTAATATTCTCAGACAATAATTGTTTGTATAAATAGTGTGAATAATTCATATATACTGTAAACCTTTATCGATAATTCCCTAATTAAAAGAAATAAATGAAATGAAGTTTAAGTTAGATTATGATTCAACCCAGAAACCACATAGCACTTCCACCTTTCGAGAGTTTGCTCCTATTGTATGTTTGGTTGATTTGTAGGAGTTTTGCAATAATTGAAGGTTGGGAAGGTCTCCAGTTACTGACTATTGACTGCACACCATGTAGTAGGGAGTGTATACCAAAGTCCTTCAATAAAATAGTGGTTTCTCGGTATATAATCATAATTAAACTTCAATTTCATTTCATTTATTTCTTTTAATTAGGGAATTCTACCTCGCAACCACAGATGATTTGAAGCCTACTGCAAATTCATCCAACCAAGTAATCGAAGTAAAGTTTTTCATTTGTATGTATTTGTGCACAAACGTATATGGGAAGTACGACCAAGCTACAGGGTCATACCCCTCAGGTCTAAGGACGTGTCTACACAACTGGGATGAGCTCCCATTGGGTGCATTCGTTTAGTTCCCCCTGGTCGACACCAGTCAACCTCGTCCCCTTTCCCTCGCTTGTTCGTATAGCACGATCATTCCCAGTAAGGGCTGACTCGTGTTATCTAAACGAATGCACCCTTTGTAGGCGGGATAATTGCCGATAAAGCACTTCTTGCGATGTTGAGGCCATATAAGAATTGATGTGTCAGGAAGTTTGAACAGTTGTTTGAATTGGATGAGTTTCCTCCCGAAAGCAGCACGGATTCGTATAGCGCTTTCTCGCGTTCGATCGCCATGAAGCGAGAATAAGCTTGTACATCTGTTGTCTTAGTTGAATGTCCCTTCTTCGATTTGGTAGCATACTGAAACAGAATGATGATAATTATGCCTTGTCGGAGCGCATTGCCGACAAGATACATGCTGTCAGCTTCAGGCGATCCTTCATTGGGTGTAGTAGTCTGGAATGCGTGCTTGAGATGGCATTAAAGTGAATTCAGTAGATAGGTTGCGGCATTGCTAAAGCAGAGTGCATGTACTGTCAACATTTTCGGTAACATTCTCGGTAACATGTTGACCAGTAGCTTGTTGCTGAAAATGTTGTACACAGAGGAAAGCGAATTGGGTAACATGTCGCCCAACTGTCGCTCAGATGTTGACTAAAGAATGGAAATGTATTTATTTCGCCGACATAACCAATCAGGAGGTCACTTGACCTAGTGTGATCATGTGATTTGGACAAAATTACAGCTACCATGGACTGGAGTGGTCTAAAGAGAATGAGAAAAAGCTAATTGAGTTATGGGTAGCATTTACCCCTGTTTGAGATGTCACATCACTCACATGCAAACAGTAAGGACAACACAAAAAAGAAAACTGCAACGCAAGATATTGCTATTAAAATGCTGTTAAAATGCGCTGTTGACTCATGACCGATTCTCCAAAGTCTCCCATTGTTTCACCAACATCTCAACTCGGTAACATGTTGGCCAAATGTCGCTAGTGTACACAGGGCTCAAAGTCATGTTGCTAAGGTGTGTTGCCCTACTTGGGCAACATGTAGTAAAAAATGTTACAGAAAATGTTGACATTGTATACTCTGCTTAATGCTGCGCGTATCTTAAATGATCCTTGAGATATAGTGGTATGTGCGTGGTTTCATGGCTTCTGACTGCCAAATGAATAAAGACAATTGACTATTAGGGACACCACCAGCATAAGACTGGATAGCTCAGTTGGTATATAGCGTCGGTACGGTATTCCGGAGGTCGCTGGTTCTAATCCCGCTCCAGTCTATTTTTTCTTTGTTCACTTTTTAATGACTTAAAATTATTCAGTTTAGTAAGTTTCCCTCGTGGTTATTCGATGATTCAATATAATACTGCTTGACTTGCGTACAGACGTGTATCTCACGCCATTCGGTCATGTTATGTTCGAGTTAACCTGTCCGATTAAACTCATTTAACATTGCATGGATCTGGAGTATTATCACATTGGGATCCACTCGCAGCTTTATATGGGCACAGTTTTGCTCTGCTTTGGAAAACTGCATGTTGGCATTGCCTCTATATTGTCCGATTTCAGTGTGGCAGACATGCGCGCGCGAGAGCGCTGGCCAAATTGTTGGCCGATCCTGTTTGTTTCTTGTGTAATATGTGCTTGTCCGCACAAAAGCCTGGTAGTTTTTAGGTTTTGGCAACCTTCCCGTCCGATGATTTCTTCCGTAGAAGTTTGCTAGCCTGACACCCGCCAGGTTTTTGTTAGGTCGATTTGAGTACTACTGAGTAGAACTGCCCACCGCAGACAGAACCTCGGCTGAGGAATTATCCTCACCGCCGAGTTGGAGTTGGAGAGATTGTTAATCATGTGGTTTATTGCCATGTGACTCATCACTTGGAGAGGTTGTAGCATGAACTGTGTCGTGGTCGGTCCTCTCCCTCTTGGAGTGTTCTTCATCGTTAAGAGCCTTGTGTACGGCAGAATTGGCATAGCCTTGGTCATTGTAGTCATCTGTTCTTGAAGAGAGGCAGACTCTTCCTGGGTAACGCCGTCTGGTGATTTGGCCTTCCTTGGCTGCGGTTTTGCAGTTGTTGGATTGGCAACAGGAGTAGGATACGAACCCGACTGTTGAGTGTGTTGAACAGTGCCACTGAGCTCAAGGTTCAATTGACTGTTGAGCAAACTCAAGATATCTGGAGACAGTTGGTCATCATTCACAAATGGTTGCAGTCACAAAAATGTACTGAGGGCGTGGACAGTGGGCGGCAATTATAGTCAGAAGTAGTTTAAAAAATCCATTCCGGACAAACGGTCGCGCGCCCCACGGTCCCCCAGGGTGGGCGTGATTAGCGGACTACTGGAGGAGAATCTACCATCTAACTACCATCACAGGAGTAAGAAAGATTTCCTCATCGTCCAGGAAAACTGGAATGCGATGGTCAGTTCTGATGCCCATCAGAGCTGGGCAGGAACAGTAGGCCTAGGGGTATTTGGCATCGGTGAAACCAACGACTCCTTAAGTTTGCGAAGAAACAACGACTAACCATTGCCCATATCGTCGCAAACTCTCTCGAACAGTAACCAGGAACTCCCCTGACGGCCAATACCATAACCAGATCGACTTCATTCTTAACCCCCAAATTCCAGCATCAACAAAACAAACATAAGAACCTTCCATGGAGTAGATGTTGGCACTGACCACGACTCGGTAATGACGTCCATCAAGCTGAAGCATGAAAGCAAACAGTCAGCCTAGGAGCCCCGAATTCGCTTCATCCTCGATAAACTCAATGACCGTTGTGTAGCCACGGCTTTTCAGGCCCATGTCGGAGCCAGATTTGCGGCGATCAATACCATCGATAGGGACCCAGACACGCTTGCAACTAACACAAAAGACGCCTTGATCTCGGCAGCGGAAGAAACCCTCAGCAGGCAGAGGAAGAAGCTGAAATCCTGGGTCATAGATGAGGTCCTCGCACTACGTCGAAAGAGGAGTCCTGAAGGTAGAGCGAAATCTCAGCGAAGAGGCCCAATGGAAACAACCAATGAAGAACAGGGAAGAAAGGAAGAACGTGAAAAAGGGGAGAAGATTGGATAGACGAACAATGTAAAAAATTTTTACATAGACATGCGTTTTGGCAACAACAAGCGAACGTAGGGCACTCTCATAGCCCTGACCAGGACTCACCAGACAAAAACAACTGCAAGTGGGAACAAAGACGGTCAACTCCTGACAGACGGCCAGAAGGTTCTGGCAAGGTGGACGGAGTACTGCGACAGCCTGCACAACTATGAGTTGCATTCTGACCACACCATCCTGCAGGACAAACAGATCCCTCCAGACCCAGAAGACAGTCCTATCCACAGAGAGGAGGTCGAGGAAGCAAAGCGGACCATGAAGACAAAATCTTTAGTCATCCCCCTGCCCAAGAAAGAGCACTTTCGACAGTGTCAGAATTAAAGGACCATCAGCCTGATCAGCCACCCCCGAAAGGTCATGCTCAAAGTGATCTTTAACAGGCTTAAGACAAAGGCCGAGGAATGTCTATCTGAAGACCAAGTGGGCATCAGCCCAGGCAACGGCGAACAGCTGGAGGTAGTACATAAGTTTCAATACCTGGGAGCTATACTTACAAAATATGATACATCCACAGCTGAAATCCTTGCTAGGATCACCACTGCATCAGCAACTTTCCCGAATATGGAAGAGCGACACGAGCTTCACAATTAAACACAAGCTCTACACATCCCTGGGTGGTCTCCTTACATGGTTGCGAGACCTTTGGACACTACATAACGAGACTGAAAGGCGTATACAGGCGTTCGAATTAAAGTGTCAGCGAAGACTGCTCCGAATATCATACAAGAAGTAAAAACAGAAGCACAGTTAACGCCATGGTAGGCCCCAGAAGCCACTGCTTACAACAGTATGAGAAGAAAAGCTGCATAGCGCTGGCGTGATCAAGACCATCCTCGAAGGTACTATGGAAGGCGGACGCAGAAGAGGACGTCAACGTAAGACCTGTTCAGACAACATCAAGGAATGTACATTCCTCTCCACGCCTGAACTCCTCCCGACAGTTGCCAACAGAGACGACTGGAGAATGGTAGCCGCTTCCGTATCCCACGTGTCCCTCCCAACGACTAGCCCGATCAAGGGATGGGGAGTGGGGGAGTCAGTGAGTGAGTTCAGACTCTCTCAACTGTGATGAATAAATACCGGTGACAGGTGCAAACTCACGAAAGGCCGTGGTGCTATGTGGTTGCGAGCTAGAATGCAACACCCCCAATCGTATGAAAAGGCCTTGCCACAAAGCCACAAATGCTTCAACGAAACGACGCCAGAGAGCAAACTCTCCGGACAGTCCATGCTGTACATTGTGCATATACTCTGTATAGTGTATACTGTAGTGGGACTCCATGCATCGTACATGAATATTCATACCTGCCTTGCTGTAACATGCAAATTTTTACATCATAAATCTAAAAGGGAAATAGGATGGTCCAGCCTGTCATTATTCCTCTTTTAATGTAATGATATAAATAATTTACTTAGGCTTATTAGGTCAATTTATCAAATGAAAGAATACCTTTACAAAACTCACCAAATTGTAAAAGTTAAAACTGGTAAAGGTCACAGAACAGCACTCAAACTTTGTCTGATCAAACATCTACATAAAATAACAAATCTCAATCGGACATTCGAGTCACGAGAAAATAGCGAAAACCCGACTCAATTGTTCCTATATAACATAAAGAATGGTTTTGATATTACCCCGAGAGCAACACTGTTTTCGGTCTTTGTTTTTACTAATATTTTAACGGTATGTTTCTCCCAGCACCATCTTCATATCCTGAAAGTTATACGTAAATCTGTGGACATTTCTGTTTGCGTATGTTACCAATCCTGCAGCCGATTTCACGAAACTTTACGCCATGGCGTAAGTCCACTTACGCCACAAATGTTGCGTAAGTTGCGCAACTTAGTACACGCATCTTGGACATAATCAAATGAGAAGGTGCTAACGTCTATACCCAATCACATCCTTGTACCTTGTAGAAATCACTTCCGAAAGGTCCTTTAGGGACTATACTGGAAGTTTGACATCGTCCTTCATTGTATTGAAAATAGAAGTTGCCAAAAAAACAACCCGATAAGACCCTTTGCAATAGACGCCGTGTTTGTTGTCATGTTTCTCCTGTGCATTGAAGCCGCGTCTATGGACCTTATAGTTTTAGACACTACGCATGCGCGCGTAAAGGACAGTGGGTGATTCTAGTCAAACAAGTTTTACCACACGCCTTGACGCGCGTTTATTGGTATAGCTGACGGTCCCCGAAGTTTAAAGTTAATTTTTTTTATCTTGAAGAAGTTGAGTTGTTTATAATGACGCTGTATAACGGTCAATGGAATGTCACTGTCGAGTCACTTGTTGCGTCGTGCTGTCGCATAGTCGCGTCGTGCCGTCGCGTCGTGCCATCACCTGGTTTTGTACAGTGGGTATAGGGCTATCTTGGCGTCGCGTCGTGCCGTCGCATTGTCGCGCCGTGCCGTCGCATTGTGGTTTAAAAAAAAAATTTTTTTTTATAAAGGCCTGTCTTCAGTTTTGCCAAGTGAGGGCGCAGAATTAGTAAAGGCCTTGATTGTTTTTGCTGTGGGCCGGCACAAACTGGAGGAACTATTACAACTATTATAACATGTCAGTCTCACAGACAGTGTCAACTTCTGTGATTACTTCTTAATTGACAAAGGGACAAGCTATGAGGAAATCAAAGTACATGTAGATCATATTCAATCATGTTCAATACAAATGACATCCAGTGCTGCGGTCTCCTAGTAGTATGACCTGAAATTTACTTGCACATGTTTGTTTTTATCTTCTTCGTGCATAACTTCTAATAGAGGAATAAGTTATAAGTCCGTCTTATTAACTGTAGTTATAGTGTAGACCTTCAATATTAACAAACCCACTTGCTGTAGAAAAATCATTGACATTATATCGTGGTATTATGCATTTTTATGAAGTAAGGCACACATTTTAAACTAATAGATTATACTTTTGTTCCAGCTTAACAAAATTATTTATTGAATCATTCAACTTATGAATTAATTGAACATAATTGAAATCATAATTTTAAAATGCTGTCTTATTATGGAATAAAATTCCACAGGATCTCAGGCAATTACAAACTTTGGTTAAATTTAAATCTAAGTTAAAATCGTTTTTGTTTTGTAAAGCATTTAATTAAGTTTGATTTATTTTTTGTAATGCGCAGTAGAGTATATTCATATAGTAGCCGCGCAATATAAATGACCATTATTATTATTATTATTATTATTATTCTAATGTAAGCACAGTACTGCTGCCTTATTTGAAATTTTTTACACCCTCAAATAAAATGGACTCGTCTTAACGGCCGTCTCTACGACAACCGTTATGTGAAGCACGCCTGTATGTGAATAAATGAATATGACTTGTGTCTGAATCGTGTTTCCCAAGTCGTTCTTTTTGAGTGATCCCAAGCCGAACTCTCGCCGTAGCCATGAGTCTCGCGAGAAAGTAAGAGTTGCGTGAAAGAAGAGACGATCAGCGCGACTTCTAACGACTTTGCTCCAAGTCTAACCCAGCGCCAGCCCTAGCAACATTTCTTTCCCAGAGTGCTATGCGCAAAACGCATTTTTTTTGGGTTATCTTCGATAAGGTGATAAGGTCCATAGCAGGGAGTTTACTAAAAAAAAAGTCCCCAGTCAGTGGGCAGTGTTCCCGAAAGTGCTTCGTTTTATTTGCAGCGTATGCATGACTGTTTGCTTATGAATATTTAATGAGATCGGTGAACGTATTTTCAAAATTCGCTCTCTCCTAATGTTGACTTTTTGAATTTAATTGAAATAGTAGTATAGGAAAGGTTCCTTTCGTGTCATTCAAAGAGATTATATACATTTTTAACGTTGCAAAATGAGAAATATATAGCTCGAAAAAATGCCGAAATTGTTGTAAAATTACGGCCCTGGAAAAATGCACTTTTTCTCATTAAATGTTATTATGCAGAATAAACATACAATTGGGTACCTAGTCACAACCCTCGTTCAGCCTGTCGTCTTAGTTTTGTTTCTCAAACCCATTCGAAACAGTCAGGATACGCAGAAAGTGCGACCTTTTCGAAGTTTTCGAGTAACGAAATGCGTTGTTCATGAAACATGTGTATAATTTGAGTGCGCTTGTCTGATTGGCCAAGAAGCGGAACGATCCCATTGCTTGACCAATCATGCCCACATAAAGGAGCTTCTTCAAGACTGGTACCCTGCTTTGTGGGCCATTGTACAGTATACGTATAGCCTCGTAGGCCCATAATGTATACGATGTACAGTGTATCATTGCATTATGGGTACATGTATATACACCATTCATTCTCGATCCGCACTTTAAATAACAATTCCACAATTCGCTACACACAATTTAACAACATTTGTGACGTCATAAAATTTGACGCTGCTGACTATTTTTGTGTGCTTTTGGCAAAACTTTGGCATTAAACAAAAAAACACCGGCGAAACCTGCAGAAAATTATTTATTTTTTATTGATCGAAAGGAAAACTCGTTAAGATTGTGGAAATCGATCATTTTTGTCCCTACATATCTCGAAACAGTCAGGATAAGCAAAATATTACAGCCACTCCAAAACAGTTTTAAATCCTTACCTCAATTCACATGAACAAATAATAAAGTTCTGTACGAAAATAGGTCTATAAATACACATTTTTTGACGCAGTAAACGCCGAGCATCATATCCGACTCCATGTTGGCCAAACACTGCCATTTAGAATGGGCTTCCCATTCAATTTTCGTGGCACTCCTGAACTCTCGCGAAAGTTCGCGAACTCTCGAAGGGTCCGAGACCGTCTGCAGGCTTCATTCATTACCGCGAACGCTGCGCACTGGCTGTCCCCCTTCGAAACGATCCACGCAACAATAGCGTGTGACGTCACCCACAGAACTAGTATAGGTTCGCAACACAGTATACTTCGTGGCGTTCTGGGGCAAATTTCATAGAGCTGCTTAAGCACCAACATTTGCTTAAGCACCAAAAACCTTGGTGAATAAAATCAGTATGCCAGCCAAAACTCTTTGTGAATGTTATGCTCAGCAAACAATCGTCGAAAACAAGTCAAAAGCAGTAACCATCACAATCATGAACATTTTGTTGCCAATCCTGTTTGATCAAGGAAGACTTTTCATGCTTTAGCATTTTTTGTAATAAGCAGCTCTATTAGCCCTTTCGAAGTATGGCGGACACAATAGGAGGGCGCAGTTTGGTTTGGGTAAAATCCTTTGTGGATGCACCACACTAAATAGCTCAAAAATCAATGCGCCGAGCTGATTATCATAATGTGTGTACCCTCAAATGTTTTTTAAATATGCAATTTGGGGGGTCGTGCAATTAATATATTGTGTAATTTTGACTGGTTATGACAACCTGGGGGTTCAGTGCTTCAGCCTGTTGTAGAGACTTGAGATATTTTGGTTTACAATCCGGTCCTACATTGTCTTGAACGTGGAGGGTTGCTTCATGAAAACTCGTAGCAAGTCGGTTACGGAAGTAGTCTGGTTCCCGGACCCCAAAAGCGCCAGACTATTGTCTGTCAAATATAGGGTCCGGTATCGGCTACGTGTACTGGAGGGTCACGTGACCAAAAAGACCAAGTTTTGGTCTTTTACGGAAAATTCCGAATGATTACGAACTCGTTTTCGTTCAACTTCGGATAGTAACGTTGACTTTCGGCTATTTCCGACAGGTCACGCGAGGTCACGTAGTTCAGGAAAAGACACGTCATGTAAATATGTTTCATTCCGGCTACAGTTAGCCCAAATAGAGCATAATTATTGTTCACATACAACAGAGCACTTTTCCTATTATGCAATTTTGAGGAGTTTGTTGTATGTTTTTTTTCCCACTCTTTGATTTCTTATTCTGTCCAGATAAAATTGCATGTGCTTACAAAAGTGCAAATATGAATGCTAAAATTGATTCTCGGTAAACGCTAAAACTAGCTTCCGCGCCTGCGCAGACATGACAGCTGTGTCATGTTCTATTTTTAACCGTAGCCGATACCTGACCTAAGATTTTTAATAAGAGTCGTCAGGGAATCTTTGGGCAGGGAACCAGACTATTACGGAAGAAGGACATTTCGGGGGTGTTTTTTTCTTGAGGCAATTAGAAAAAAATCCAATCGGTTACCCAACCAAAAATTGAAAAGAATTGGGTAGATGAGAGTTCACACTATCATTTACACTATTGCACCAACAACTGAGAAACTTCTTGATGGGGTTTTTTGAACTGTGAAGTTGAGGGATTTTACACTAAGGTCAATGGGAGTTTATTTAGTGTGGTGCACCCTATAGGTCACAAGATGGCGGCGCATCGGTAGCCATTTTGTGATAGCGCCACCACTCTGTTGTGAGAGGCGAGAACGAAAAGAAACTGTATAAGACCAAGTTTCTCATCAGGTTTTGTTAATTATTTCCTGAAAACATCAATCCTAATACGCATAAAACCTTGTATTACGCAACTTACATTGTCTTTTCTACATCCTACGAGTTTTGTTTAGACGAAGGTGGCCCAACTTTTAACCCCATTAGACCCAAAATTGTAACCCTAGCCGGCCGAAATTCCAACCCAATCCCCTAAATTGTAAACCTAGCCCCCAAAATTCAACCCTATGACCAGTTCTTAACCCTAAATCGCTCTGATTCCAACCCTTACCCCAGCCGGGGCTCCAGACCTAGACCCAACCCTAGCAAGCCCCGCCCACACGCTGACAACCCTAATCGCCTCTTTCTCACTTTTCAGAGGGGAAATAATTATTCTCAAGGACAGCGAAATTTGGTGAAATGTAATATGCATTGATTAATCCCAAAAAAGTTCATCATTATGTCTTAATATGGATACTGGGGCAGAAATATTCCACGGAATAGCCTAAACGCCCCCCCCACAACCAAACAGGCCAACCCTGACCTTACACCACTTTTTCATGTGAAATGACACCCTCGCCTTGATTAATTAAACTATATGTAATGGCCTGAGCATCATTGCATCCTAAAATAGCCATAAGATAACTTTGTGAGGAAATAATATGTGGATTCAGAGCCCGACTTTCCATGGGGTGTACACAATATTATAAGGGAGAATGTGCACGTTTGTATGGCCACCACGGGTCAACGACCTAACACATTAAGCCGTGCCGTAGAAAAACGCAATAATATTTTTCAATTTTGTTTTCACATATGAGATCAGTGTCATAAACTCTACATTTTGGGCCTAATTGGAAAACCAATTTTGAAAGTTGAACCCCCTTATAGGATGCACCACACTAAATAGCTCAAAAATCAATGCGCCGAGCTGATTATCATAATGTGTGTACCCTCAAATGTTTTTTAAATATGCAATTTGGGGGGTCGTGCAATTAATATATTGTGTAATTTTGACTGGTTATGACAACCTGGGGGTTCAGTGCTTCAGCCTGTTGCAATTAGAAAAAAATCCAATCGGTTACCCAACCAAAAATTGAAAAGAATTGGGTAGATGAGAGTTCACACTATCATTTACACTATTGCACCAACAACTGAGAAACTTCTGGATGGGGTTTTTTGAACTGTGAAGTTGAGGGATTTTACACTAAGGTCAATGGGAGTTTATTTAGTGTGGTGCACCCTTGTGTTTGACTCAAAATACCCACTTCAAACAGCGCCCTCCAATTGTGTCCGCCATACTTCGAAAGGGCTAATGAAATTGGCCCCTGCATGTGACATAAGCAAGTTTTTTCGTAGCGATTCTTTGGATGATCTTCTCTCAAAAGCGGGTCATCGTTTTTCAAGAAAATTGAAAAGAAAATGAAAATGAAAGATTTCAGCTTTGTTTTGGTGTTTGGCTTGATTGCTTTAGAAACCTGTGAGTATTTTAAATATTATTTTTAATTTGACATTTTGCATTGCCCTATGTGGAATTATTTACTGGTCTGCACACTCAAATTAATACAAAGGGGCTCCTTCAAAGAAACATATATTTGATGCTAGGAGGGCCCGACGTTTCGATCCTAACCGGATCTTTATCGAAGGCTAAATGACAGATACACATAAATGGATTAGAGGATCAGAACAAGAGGAAGGGGTTGAAGTAACCAGGGAGGATAGGGGTATGCAAGCGTGGTCAGGGGAAGAGGTCTGGGGTAGGATTAAGAAAGGTTATAAAGGTAGACAATAACGCATGGTAGAATAAAGATGAATGAAAAGGAGAAAATCAAACAGGCCAATGGATTGAATTGCAAGGAGGATTTCCATCCATAAATTGTCACTGCTGAGCCGGTTACTATGATGGCCACGTGATTCAGTACTCTGCAAGATCGTATCAGAATATCACATAGGCCACGGTACTGAATGTTGCGTACCCTGCAATGAATGAGATATATTAAATTATATTTAGTGTAAGTAACCCTTGTTTCAGACAGGCGTTTTAGCGTCGCGCCGAACCAAATGAAAGGCAAGATTTGAATCTGAAACAATTATTAGGAGAGACCAGGCACGCCTGATGCCGAATGATCGACGGCCTGGGTCGTTCAGAACGGCGCTAGAGCGACATCGTTTCAGACGTTGCTCTATCTAGTCATGAGCCGAACTCAATGCAAATGTATGTAAATGTATGCAAATAAGCAGTGGATTGCATTGATATCCCACAATGCATACATACAAAACTTTTTGGCATGGAAATAAGGACTAGACGTCTGCCGGTCACATCAAAGGGTGCACTTTTCAATATACCTTTGCCAAGGAATCAGAAACAACCAAATTAATAGGCCGAATAGTAAAAAACAAACAATATGACGGCCACAATGCCAGTCATGACAGTTGTGTCTATACGATCAAGATCAAAGTATACATTAATAATTATGCTTAACGTCCATTTCCTTCCAACCAAGACAACCAGGTCGACAACGTACGGTCTGAAACGTAAACAACACCGCCCCAAAAGTCTTCTACAGAGCTGTTGCTATGGCCGCATTGTTCGTTTGTTTGTGGGCCTAGTTGTATACACGGGTTTACACCATGGCGGCCATCTTAGATCTTGATCGCGACTTCGAAACGAGGCACTTCCACGCATGCGCACTTTTCGAAGTGTAAACCCATCCATTGTCGAAGACAATACATGGGTTTACACTTCGGCAGTTTTGATCGCGACTTCGAAACGAGGCACTATTACGCATGCGCACTTTTAGAAGTGTAAACCCGTGTATTAAGTTTCGCCTGTCTGAAACCAAAATCTGAATTGGGTCGACCTATAGGGGTCGCTCCTAATCCATTAAGTTCGGCGCGACGCTGGAACGCCTGTCTGAAACGGGGTAACATTCCCTTTGGTCCTATGGGTGGAGCCATTGCTTGTGAAAGAATCAGACTCATGGATGTGGTCCTCGCTGACCACACATCTCGAACTGCTCTTAAAAGTGCTACGCAGGATGGAAACGAAACATTATCAGTGGGTGGGACTTCAGCTCTGACAATCAAGTCTCGGAGGTTGCGAGGAAGTCAGTGGGGCATATAGGGATTTTCTGGGATGGTCCTGAGGAGACGGTCCGAGGTGTGGAGAATGTGATGGCTATCGTTGATGATTCTACATATTAAAAGGGGATGGAAAGTATTCACTAGAGCACACATCACCCTGCAAATTTACAACCGCAGAAAGTTTGTAGTCTTCCTTTTTCTTTGCATACAGGTAGGCTGAGCTGACCGACACTTCACCTGTACGCGCGACATGAGGACACGTCTTCCCAGTAATCCCCCTTTTGTTGGAGCCTGGGGCTTTTGGGGCCCTGGTTAAAACATGGTCTTGGATTGTGTAGTCCAGTCAGCCCTGGGTTTTTTTGTTAAGTGCAGGGTGTGGGCCCTCAGCATATAACTCTGGACCCTGGTTGGGAGAGTAAATAAATAAATCTACCGTGCGTTCCGACTTGGATTTTTGTTGTACCACTGCGGACATTAAAAGACCAGCATAACGTCACGCATTGCAGGTCATATGCAAATCACTTTTGACCTGAGCATGCAGCATTCTTTCGAGTAGACCATAGATATAAAACTTAAATATTTATTTGTACTTATTTAAGTTCTCATGAATATTTATGATTTTTCGTCAGGGAGATAGAATTATGAAAATTTTTAGGCTTGCCCTTTACCGACGTAAATGAGCATTGCAAACTCAGTGCTTGTTGCGTGCACATGAACAATTCATAAACTTACCGTGGTGGGATTCGAACCCATGACATCCTGCTTACTAGTGCAGATGCGATACGGCTAGGCCACCGAGCTAGCTGGGGTTAGCGGGATGAATCGAATCCAATATCGCGGCAGGTGCCAACGAAATTTTTCCCGACGAAAATCATTAATATTCATGATAAATTGCATTTAAACTTTAAAATGATACAAAGAAAGGTGTATAATGAGCTGAAAAAAAAAGCAACAAAAGACAAAAAGCTACACAAGTAGTTAAACAGCGGGTGGATGTGGTGAGACAATGTTAATTTTTGGACTCGATGTTAATGCTACTGTATGATATCAGTTCATTTCAAAGTCCTGGGCTTGCAGTTTATCTTAATCCAACCATGCACATTAAGCACGTTTTTTGGTGGTCTTTTGGGTTTTTGGTCTTTGTAATGCAATTTTTGCCGCCCTCCTATTTGGAGGCAGGTGCATGTCTCAAATATTTCATTCATTACGACTTCTCTTTCCTCTACCAACCATGAGCATCTAATAAGACATCTTCTACTCTTCGAAATTCTGATGTCCAAACCCTCATTCCTGATAACATGTTAGCCAATATTATTATATACCAGGTGTACACAGGTCCAAAATTCATGTTGCCCAGGTGTGGTAATAATAATAATAATAAACATTTATATAGCGCTTAATACAGGCGTTTCTAAGCGCTAACCAGATAATGAATAATGGTATACTGTACCATGGCCTGAAAGCAGAGTGTACATTACTGTCATCATTTTCGGTAACATTCTTGGTAACATGTAGACCAAGTATGGGGGGGGGGGGCACTGGGGGTCTTGGATTTTTGTTTTGTTTTTTTGGGGGGAGGGGGGTGGGGGCACCCGGGAGATTTGCTGGAGATTTGCAAAATATGAGAAATGAGCGCGAAGCGGGAAGTCCTTGCGGCCGGGGTCCATGCAGGGCCCGCTTAAGGGCCCTGGGAGCCCAGGGGTTCTAGATATTCTCTGGTGCAATCTGAACCTCATTTTGGGAGCATTTGTTCCAATAAATGTATTCATTTATTTATATTATTGCTTCCTTATTTTTTTTAATCCAACACTCTTGAGCGGGAGAAATTCATACTCAAGTGGGAGAGCGGAAGAATTTGGAAAAATTGAAACTTGTTGACAATACCTAGGTATACAGAGCGTAGCTACATGTACATGTAGGTTTTTATGGGGGAGCTTACCATTTCGTGGGGGTGAGATAATGCATGATTTTTCACAAAATTTACTTTCAAGTTCCTCCTTCATCTGTTTTGGTAAGCGTTATCCGGAAGGGTACAATAACTTTAAAGGAAATTAAGACAACTTTTTGCAAAGTTTTTTTTTTTACCTAAATATACCTTTGGTGTGTCCTCTTCAATATTATTATCAAGATTGATTGTGTGGAAAGAGGGCAGGGCTTTGATTTTTTAGGGAGAATTTGGGGTAAAACGGTATCGGTAACGAAGATGCGAATTTTCACGGCCGTACGGTTCCCTCATTCAGTTTGTAATCGTATACAATTAATACGATAGTATACATTCATTTATACAAAGTAGTTGTGAATAATTGTATACAAAGGCCTATATAATATATGGAAATTTTACAAGTAAAAAAAAAACATTTTGAAAAGTAGGCTAGATGATTGAAAGGATGACCGACTATGTATACATTGATAAAGAATTATAGCGTATTACCGCTGCAAACATCACGAGTCACACGCCCACATCTCCTAAATCTTTGTAACAAATCAAAGTGACAGGAATTTTACTTTCCTGGAATCTTTCTTTTTAGGTAATACTTCTACTAAGAAACATAAAAAAGAACAGCAATTGGCCCATACAATTATGGACTGCGCGGCAAAAATGGCAACCTATCGAAAGTCGTCATGCATTAATTTGAACTATTGAGGGCAGTATTTCATCGGACGGTTGTAATTTTCCACATGCCATCACCCGTCTTTAATTTCGGGAAGGAATACATGCTTTCTCTAAATATATACTTAAAAATCAAGGTATCACTTGAAAATGCAATAGGGGCCTATTTGGATTGTAACTAGTAGATTATTACTAGTGTAATTAGAAATGTGCTTTGGTAGAAAAAGTATTTTAAAAAGATTCGGGAGACATCGTGCATTGGGTGACATTTCAGTGTCGCCCAATGCTCCAACACCTCTTCCTTTTTTAGCTCAATGATGTTTAATGGTACAATACAGGATTGGTAACATACCCAAACAGAAATGTTCACCGATTTACGTATACGTTTCCGGGTATGAAGATCAGCGGCGTGGCTAGGATTTTTTTCAGTAGGGAGAACTAGGGGGAGGCTTGGAATTTTGTGGGGGACACCCGGAAGATTTTTATTTTCAAAACTGGAGATTTGCAAAATATGAGCCTGAGTGCGAAGCGCGAAGTCCTTTCGCCAGGGGTTGTAGATATTCTCCGGTGCAATCTTAGCCTTATTTTGGGAGCATTTGTTCCAATAAATGTATTCATTTATTTATATTACTTAATTATTTTTTTAAAATCCAACACAACTTGAGCGGGAAAAAATTCAAACTCAAGTGGGAGAGTGTAAGAATTTGGAAAATTTGAAACTTGGGGGAGCTAATTAACATTTCGTGGGGGTGAGATAATGGGGGTTCCTTCTTGACATTTTTCCTGACTGATTCTACTAGGATTATTTTATTCATCATTTTTTATTTTTGTGGGCGGGCACCTGGACCCTGGGGGCACGCATAATTTTTGGGCCACGCCTCTGATGAAGAAAGTACTGGTACAAACATACCGTTAAAATATTACCGTCTGAAATGGTGCATTTATCTAGAAATTAGTAACACAAAAACGGGAAACAGTTTTGATCTCGGGGTAAGATCAAAAACATTCTTTATGTTTTATAAGAAAAATTGAGTCGGGTTTTCGCTATATTCTCGTGACTCAGATGTCCGATTGGGCTCAAATTGTCACAGATTTATTATTTCATGAGCATGTTTGATCAGACAAAGTGTTAGTGCTATTCTGTGACCTTTACCAATATACCTTTAACATTATCAGAAAACAATATTAAGTATGCGAGCAGTGATATTCTGCTGGGATTTTCTTTCTTGGCATCCAATCATAGAGACGGAAATGCTGATGAACTCATGCTGATGAACGTTCGGAACCCTTCTTGCCCTTAAACCCTCTGCTGTTGATGGCATAAATTCAATGCTGAACTACGGGCAACCTTTGGGTACTGATAAGGGCAATTGTAGGTTTTGGGGTGAGTGGTAAAAACAAATACAAATTCACATGTTTTACATGTTAAAAAGAAAAAAAAGATCGAAGAGATATTAACCCCCTTTGCGGAAACACCAATCATGATGATTTTCGGCGAAATACCAGTCAATCACTTTGGAAACTGTCTCTCTTGCAATATGTCTTATTCATGGCGTATCCATTTTTGTCGCCTTCCTAATTGTATGCTTCTCTGAAAAGATAACACCAATTAAAAAACACCGGATACCAGGCTATTTTGATTGCACTGCTTCGGATGCAGGATGGTTCACCGTGGATAAGGTCTATTATATAGAACGTAGACTTTCGTATGATGTTGTCGATAAAGCAAGCCATACAACTTGTTTCAATGAGAGGGTTTCATGAACTTCATGAACTTGGATTGTCAAACGCAAGAACTGATAGCAGCTTATAAAGCAATTGCATTGTTCCTTACTTTTATTCACAAATTATGAGAGAAAACCGTCCTATTAGACACCTCTATTTCTCTGTGTTTCAAATGATGTAAATGCTGACAAATTTTAGCTGAGGTTTGGTCAATTTGCGTGTCTTATTGAATCTGAACTTGCAGGTGACCATAAATTATCTTTAATTTGTAATGAGATGATATAAGGTCAAAACTAAATGTCCACCCCTTACAGTGTCAATTAATAATATTAAAGGAACTGTATGTGGACATGTTTTCAACGCTCTTTTCACATGTCAAAATTCAATACCCCATCCCAAGCGATTTACCTGACATTCTCAAAATCAATAAGGTATTTGCAGAAAATATTCCCTCATAGTTCCTATTATTAACTGACCTCTTCTTTATACATTGACACAACGATGCATTAGGATTTATTTCGACGATTTATTTACATAAGTTATATTAACAACATTATACATCGTAATGAATAGTCATAAAAATACACAATATCAAGTTGAAAAATTATTGTGGCTAGACCAGGCGCGGTTCTAGAGCAAATATTTTGGGGCGGCTAGAAGAGCCATGAATTTTTATTTATTTATTTATTTTTTTAAAGTTTTTTTTGGGGGGAGGGGGGCTAGAAGAGCCACCGTGGTTGGCTAGACTAGACCCTTCTTCTAACATTCGCTTCTGCTATGCCTTATCTCTTCCTCCCTCCATGGTCTTATCATGGAGGAGTAGAAAAGCATGCATTTGTAACCTACACAAGACGTTCATGTGTTCATGTAATCAGCGCGTTTTAACTGAAAAGATCCTGTATTATTCAGCAGATTTTCTGGCTTTTTTTTGGGGGGGGGGCTAGACACAATTTTTCAAACCCCCAGCCCCCCTCTCACCTGTAGAACCGCCACTGAGCTAGATTACTTTACTCGAGCTTGTGGTCTTCGGTTCCACAAGCTTCCCGGCTACACAGTATTTCATTTCGCCTTAAAAGCCCCTTCCACGCCGGGCCTTACGTACAGTTGGGTAGCGTTGCGTAGCGACTACACTGCCCTGCACTGTTCCTACACTGTTCCTAAGCTTGTCTAAGCTGGCTAGCGTAGCAAAACGCCAAGGACGCCGAATGAGTACGAGAGATGTACGCAAACAATCAAAAAGGCATGTTTCCTTGTTTTGCGTATACTCTTGGTGTAGAGCACTGGACACCAGACATATGCGGTCTTTACGGAAGTCTACGCAACACTACGCTACCTTACGCAATCCTACGCGCCTGTACGCCAATTACATGTAGGCCTATTGGGTGGGTAATCGGTGCCAGTGTGCACGGTGTACGCAACTATACGCCATCGCACTACGCACAATCTACGTAGGCCAGGTGCAAGCCCACCTTCAGTACGCAACCTATTTTGGCGTACACGATCGATACCCAAAACTACCCAACTCTTCGTACGATAGTGACAATTTTCAGTTGTTTTATCAGGCGCGGATCCAGGATTTTTCAAGATGGGGGGCACACTCAAAGTGAAACCTCTGAATGTCAATTTTCCCTACCTTCATGGTAAACCTTCATGGTACATGGACGAAGATCCAATGAAGCGCCTATACATACATGTACATGTATTATCACAAATTTGCAGTGGTATCGTATCGGTTGAGGTTTGACGATATATCCTTTGAAGCACTATAATAACTATCATGACATAATATTTATTATGCGTGTCATACTGGGGAGCAGTGGCGTACGCAGGATTTTTCCAAGGGGGTGTTTATAAAAAAAATTGCGAAGCCACGGCTTGGGGTGCGGGGCCCGCTTAAGGGGCCCGAATTTTTTTTGGATATTAGATGTTCTCTGATGAATTCTAGAGTATTTCTGGGCCCTTTTTGATAGCTTTTTGCCATGAAAATAGGATGGAATTTTTTCTTTTCATTTTTAATTTAGGATTTTAGAGACATTTAACCAAAGGATTTGTATATTTTGGGATGGCAAATTTGTTTTCATACAGTTTTCATTTAGACGAAGGATCAAAATGAAATAATCATTCCGCCATAAAATTTCTTTGAACAATATTAAGAAATATGAAACAAATATATTATAAAGCCATGAGTTGCACCCGTTTTGAAGAAATACGGCCAATTTTTTTGTATCAGTTATCTGGCGGCCGCTACAAAAACATTCACACCCCAGGCAAAGAAATGTTTTTACGCAACCGCGAAATGTGATAATATTCACACTCGATGTCAAATAAATATATTCATCTGGCACTAATGGGCTTCCGTACAAAGCTGTGTAGTCGACACTTTGAAAATGTTTCATTTCTAATAATTCAAATGAATTGCTTTTCAATAAACATGGAATTTCCACGAAAATCTGAATAAAATCAAGACAGAACGACGAGACATCGCAGTCACGGTCGTCCAGAACGAAGTCTCGCACTTCCTTTCAAAAGTAAGAACAGTGTCCATTTATTTAGTGGAGTTATTAAGTGAGTGTTAGTTACTATGGGCTATAGAAGAAGGAAAATACAAGTTATGTTGGGATCACTGCTTATTAAGTGATAGGCAAGATTATGAGGATCGTACTGTGCCGCCCATCCGTACCGTACTTGCGTTAAATCCACCACGTCTGTGTACAGTGAAAAAAACTGGCAAAAAGGCGAGCCGAGACATTTTGCCTGTTGTCAGTTTTTCTTTGTGCGGCCGACAGAATGAACTGAAGAATGATGATTTTCTGCTCCTTCTCCCTTCTTTCTGCTTTCATTTGTTATTTCGTCAAATTTTACCGGGGGCACAATTTTTTTTTCCTCGTCAAATTTTACCGGGGGGCACGTGCCCCCGCGGCCCACCCCTGGATCCGCGCGTGTTTATAGACCCATTCTTGGTTGAGCCGAAACTGGGCCCTGTTGCATAAAACTTTAAGAAGTACTTAAGTTGAATTTGACCTTGCGTAACTCCCAACACTCTTCTTATCTTAAATAAACTTGAGATTCTTCTTATCTTCTGTTGCATAAAACAAAATAAGAAGTGTAGACTTCTTATGTTGTAGATCAACTCTTCTTAACTTTAAGTCTATTCCAACCCAATGCGTAAGTATCACAAAGTACCTATTAATTTGTGTAATAATTTGTTTATTTTATTTTCAAAATTAGGATTTTTTTTTTTACAATTTGCAAAACCATGGCATGTGGACCTAATGCCCCTGTAAATTTGGGGGCTTCAGGTGCTTGAGGTGCATTGTGGAGTATTTTCAACGGCTTTTTGTTATTGTTATAGCTTAATTCAGGGAAAATAAAATGATTTATATTCATTAGGAATAATTACATGTACTATAAAATTTGACCAAGTAAAATTTACCTTTTTTATTATTATTATTAGATGGCAAGCAGGTTTTCATACAGTTTTCCTATCAAGACAAAGGTCACTGACATTCAAATGAATAATCTCATACTTCCTTTCAAAAGTAAGAACAATTCCATGTACATTTGTATGAAAAAGTAGGTCGCGATACTGTGGCCACGACAATATCACATCAAGTCACCAGCAAGCATAACGTTTATATACAGATTAACATGGGCCTAAACCGTCGGTACCCTATGGAGTTGATCCCGTTCGTTGCGAAGAGTGCATGATGTAGGCCTATGTATCATAACATGTTTACTGTAGCCGAACTGGCTTACGCTACAATCACGCACGACACCGATCATGAGGCATGAATTGGTGGATGCAAATTGTGGTGCAAATGTCGGATGGTCATTTTACCTATGTTTATTTCACACACAAAATGCTATCAATGAGCTGTGCGTATACCATAATTATGTGTATACCAGCAAATGCAATAAATATACACAAATCCAAGTTCAAGAATAATACTGGCCCTTGCAAACTTGCATTGCAATACACTGCAATGTAAAATGCTGCTGTGCCGTAAAGCAGTATAGGGGCTTAGAAAGTACCACCTACCGGCAAAGTTGAATTTTTGCATTGGGACAAAACTCTTTCTTGCCCACTAATTAAACCATGTAAATACTGTCAACTGATGGTCTTTGGTGGATAACTGGCACAGACATGTATTCTATGGACATTGTACGTGTAGTACCGTCTATTTAAAAAGAATTGGTGTGAAATGTTCTCCTTAAGTGTATGTGTGCACAATGCAAATGGCAGCCATATAGTTTGTGCAGTTAAGGTCAGACCAGCCTCTTTCAAGAATATTGAAATTTAATAAACTCTTCTTATCCGTAAGTAGAGTTATAAGATAAGATGATTCTTGATATAAGAAGAATTGATCAGAACTGAACTTAAGTAGAGTACTTAAGAATTCAACCTAAGTAATCTTTATGCAACAGGGCCCTGACAGTTAAGGTTTAGGAGAAATGGGTTTGATCTAAATTTATGTAAGAATACAAGATCCAAGCCACATCTCCAGGCACACCAATAGGCCCCGCTCTCTGATGCAAGACCCACAGTAAGGTCGACACTCATGAATACAACATGCCACACCACATGACTACACATAAAACTGGTGAAAGGCACTTTCAAGTACTGAAATATGAAGTGCCTGGCCCGGATCCTGCTGAGATGTTTCGTTTGTCAAAGAAAACATATAACTTTCCGTAACACTGCCAATTAAAGGAAATCATGCGAAATTATAGATCATTTAATCAGATAAGGAAAAGATTAAATAATCAGTCAATCAGAATGTAGACAGTTTAAAAGGTGCTTACATGATGTCTACATTTCCATATGAGATAGGAATTTTAGTTGCTGTTGTATGCTTTGTTTGCTTTCCGTTAGTCTTTAATACAAAACGTATTATTTTTCTGAATTTGTTCTCTGGGGAAATATTGTTCAAAGTTGCGGAACTAGTTGCAACTAACCTTCTGGTCAAGTAGTATTACCACAATACTTTATCAATATACAAAAGCATTTGTAATCGTTCCTTTACCTTGTGTTAATAAGAGGGCGCTATTGATGATAAAAAAACATTTCAGGTGTGTATCCCATTTCAGCCCCAGAATTATAATTCTCAAGGAACATTTTATCTAGACGTGTTTTGGGTACGATTTTATTGATTGAATCAGCGTTATAATTATGAAAATGGAAAGTATGTCTTGCAAATCAAAAGATCATTCGAGATTATGATGAATACTTTTGAAATAAATAGTTTGGTTGCTTTGATTGACTTATATCGGAGAATCTTCCAACAGTGAGAATGGTTTCAGTTTTGTATGGGTACTTTGTAAGAGTCACTCCGAGGACGCAAGGACCATTTGACGTGAGCAATGTAATATTTTTGTCAGCAAGCTTCACGAATGGAAGGGTCATAATAGGTCACCCAAGCCCATCTTATACACGTGTTGTATATAAGGTGTAAACCATGTACGGTGGGCTACACATATTTCACCATTGTGTACACCTGTGTCAAACGCCTCCTTCCAGGGCGAGACGTACCCTTTGCACGTCATTTTATCTTCACAAATTTATTGCCACTCCTGGCTCTGAAAACAAGTGACTGATTTAACCCGGCCGGGGAGTGTGATGAGGTGCACCTGTTGCCTTATCATTAACTCCTAGCACTTTGCGTAGAGATTCATTCCAAGTTTTATTATGATGGCTTGTAATATTTTGACCCCAAAGTGCGATTTTAACACTTATGCAGTAGGTCAGGCGTTTTGTGGGCTCCTAAGCTGTGGGTACAAGGGTTATCAGAAATGCGAGGAGAATATTACATACACAGTTCATAGACTTTACTTTAATACTTTAATTCATACCAATTTCACAAGTACTTTGTACCCACAAATACAAACATTTATCAAAATGGTATTTATATATAAAACACAAATTAGAGCATGACAAATGTGAACAACAAAAGAAGGAGCGGGCTTATACAAATAATAGGGCAGCTCATGGTACCCACAGAATGAGATCACGCAAACACTTATTACGCAATACACAAAACAAATCTTACGTCATTGAAAAGTGAACAAAGACAAATTGACTAGAGCGGGATTCGAACCAGCGACCACCAGAATATCGTACAGGAGGTCACTGGTTTGTATCCCACTCAAGTCAAATTTTCTTTGTTCACTTTTCAATGACTAAGAATTAATCCAGTCAGTTTCCTTTGTGGTTATTTGATGATTAAACGAATCATTTTAATTTTCACGTGAAAAAGTTCGGAATTATGATTTCTAAACTTTATTTATCTAATTTATTATATTTTTCCAGCAAATGTTGATGGTGTAATTCATATCCATATCACACTCTTAAATTCAATCGGTAAATAATACACAAACTAAAATTAAAGTTTTTTAACGTGATTTTGAAGTTCAAGTGCTTTTTTTTAACGATATATAAGGTGTCCCAGAAAAAACGCAACACTGTTTCGGGACCCATTATGTTAAAATTAAAATGTTAATCACTTCAAGATTCAGATATGTGATACAACCATGCCTAGGCTATCATCATGTAGAATTAAAGCAAAATCGGGCTGAATTTGGTGAAAATATGATCAGTTGAAAGAGTACTCCTTAAAAATAAATTTGCAAGGATAACACACTTAGTGGTCAACACACACATAATGTGTACGAAAGAAAGATGACAATCGGGTTTTGAGGTTGGGTAATTCATTCTTAGTTTTTTCACTCAATTTTCACCCAATTGTGCTCAAATTCTACATGGTAATAGCCAAGACATAGCTGCATCAAATAACTTAATCGTTTTTGGGGGACACCCTGTACAATGTACATCAATATTCAACTAAAGCATGTGCCACAAGCGAAAACTCACCAACTTAGTCGACAATTTATTTCTTATGAATTGATTTTGAGATTTGACAAGTAGGACGAACATAATAAAGACAATGTGCGCGTATATATGAAGCATGAAATTATTGAGTTCTCTTTTACTTGGAAAGAGACAATCCGATATTCTTTGTTGGCATCGGAAACTTTTCATCCATCGAGATCCTAATATTCCTTAATTTAGGATACAATTTTTTAATGGCCTGAGAAAAATCGGCAAAGTCAAAATTTCTGTTTGGTCCCTTTAGTACTTACGGTTTAACTCATTTCAATCCATTCATTGAAAATCAAACCGAGTTCAAACTCTTTGTTCAAATAAATTTGACTTCTTATGCAGATGTATATATAGTCAATCTATGGTTTGACACTTCATACATACGTAGTCTTGAATATAAGTAGAATGGTCCATTTGTGCGTATGGGTGTTTCTCATATTGCCTGAGATAGATCAAGGAGCAGATAGCATGAACAGTCAACGAAAGTTCTACACCCACATTGAGTAACTACCGTGTGAACGCCAAGGGCATCGATCGCTGATAACGATGCTGGGTCAGGAAGAATAGACAGGCTATAGCTTTTACGAACATTTTTTTAAGTCTTCTGTATGTCATTGCTATGATTATGTTGTAAGCGTGTGGGAATTTCCGCCCATTAATATCAACAAATTGGTCTATTCTTAAAATGAAAGGTAGATGTATGCAGATTGCTGAAGGTTTTACGACAGCATGTATTTGACAAAAGCCTGAATTGGACGGTTCAGTGCGAAGGTGACAGGTTGTCATTACTAACACTCCTTTACACATAACAACACCCCTTCCGCCCCCGTTTTTGCCTGAAGTAATTTTGGTATCCGACAGCTAAACAGGGCCATTCCCGAAGGAAGACACCAACCACTTGCAATACCCCTAGAACTACCCCAAAATCATCCATATTTTGAGTCCCATATTAGTAAAACACATGCGCAAACTACATGTTTACGTACAGTTTCAGTGTGGTAAAGCATGTACACACATAATTTGGATCGCTTTCTTGAGCAGCATTGAAGATAGTGGTACAGTTAATGCACATCTGTCAATACACATTGGCCAAGGAAAGTGCGGCAAAAGCAGCTTTACAATATTATTAGATATTTATCTAAGATATAAAGAGCTGAGTACCACAGAAACAATCTTAATGGACAAAGACAAGGACCACAAATAATCGCATTAGGATCAAATCCCAATTTTTCCCAACATTTATTTTACCTGCGTGTTAATTAATTAAAAAAATCAGCGTGTTTAGCTCTCCCAGTTTGGCATTTTGTATTGCCCGAAGCTAATCTGTTTCTTTATCCCATGTCTATATTTCTGACAAGTGGTAATGATGCTGGAGGTATGCATACGGCCAGGCACATGCTTTGCCTTCTAACTGCCTTTGATATTGCCCGTCCAGCTAATCATAACCAATAACAGGGCTAAGTACAACACAATCGCAATACTTCTCCATTTGCTCTCCCTGATAAGAGATTATACTCATTCCAAAGAGAAAGGGCCCAATTCAAGTAGTGGCAAAGGAGGTGCCAGGGTAGAAAGCAGCGATTCAGAATCATTTAAGGAGGCCTGTGATATTCATCATTCGTGAAAGATGATTAACAACAGAGGAGATTTATCATCCAATGCGAACATGTCAGGAATGTTTCACGAATGTTGAATTTCACACACAAATATCAATGATTGTACCTTAATAATTATCAAAACATTATTTTCATGAAATTTAACTAACAATTCAAATACATTCGCCATGCTTTGGGCCGTTACTTGGGACTCAAAAGCTTCTCGATATAATAAGTATATTTCCAAATAGAGAAAAACTAACTCGATACATTATTGCCTCACCAATATGCTGAGGGAGATTGTGGATTCTTTATATCGTATTCAGCGACTATTTATTGAAGTCTATGACTTGCTATTGATATTGCCCACTTTCTGTTGCAGCAAATAAAGGGGCAGGCTAGAAGTAAAACCATTCGATAATGCCATCCATTTCTCATTCTCTGACCATGTTTTATGTTCACCCCTCCCCACACAGTCGGTTGTGTAATGATTAATATATATTGTCTCAGGGCATTCTATGTTGTACAAGCGATAACAAAGGTCTGAAACAATACCTATTGATTCCACAGAGCTCCTACATCTATAAATATAATAGCATGTCACAACGGGCGAGTAAGATCTGAAGTATGGATGATTAATTCGCGTTTAATTTGCAATGACGATGTCAAAACGCACAAAAGGTGGGCGTGGAAAAAATGCAGTTGACTGGAACCAATTTTGATGAACTTCCTTGCCATAATTGGACTATTCACAAAGTATCATCTCATTAACACTGTAGAAATATAAGTGATCTCATTGCTTGTGATCACAATTACGGCATTATTTCTTTTTATTGTTGAAATGCAAAGACAATACGCTATTGAACACATACGATCCATGCCATGAACATGCAATGAATCATACAGCCAAATAAGATGGACCGTGAATGAAGGAATGAAGGAGGGAATGGGTACATTGGGGAGAGAGGTAATTTGGGAGAGGAAAGAAGGAATGAAAGAAGGAATGATCGATCAAATTCACCAATGAATTAATTATCTTGGAAATATTGATTATAAAGTAAAACATATAAATTACTGTTTTCCGAGATGTCCAAAATGTTGGTCCATGAGGTCGTACACGAGGAATTATGGCAACACACCATAGCACTGAAATAGCGAAATAGCGTGTGATCGCTTGCCAGCTTGATTAAAAGGTTTCACTATGTGGTTCTTTTGCACTGTCCTGCTAAAAGATTAGACCCCATCCAACCCCACCTGAGCTCCTCCGTTGCAAAGCCTAATACCGTATTATACCATCGCTTAAATTAAGACGAGCCGGTTTCATTTCTAATCACAATAATGACATTTTCGGAGGAGAGTAATCATACAGCAAGCTAGGAGCACGGCCGATTTGGGAAAAACTAATCAACTTAATGCGTCTGAGTCAGTATACGCCGTTCCTGCCTTGCTCTGTGGCGATGGCAAGCACACCACCCCATCTGACCACCATACAACCTACAGCAGCACAGTATTGCCTCAACTAACGTAATGCCTATGCCAACACACAATGCAAAACTTCTAGTTACCATGATTTTCGCTGTAACGTGTGATTGTTAGTCTCACAAAATTCATTGCAATTGCCGTAGATACAAAACATCAAATTACAAAAAGTAAAAACAAAACATATACTGTTTTAAATGTTCAGAATGGTTGTTACACTAATTACTATACAGACAAAAGCACTTTATTGTGGGAACTTAAAGACAATTTATTTACGACTAAATTTTTTTTTTAAAAGCGCTCGTATATGCTTTGCATGTTTTCATCTGGCGCGAACAATATAGAGTTAGTAAATATACAATATATAATTTATCAAAGTTGTTACCGGGTACTGGTTTAGAGATTAAACATTTTGTTTCACCATCAATAATTATGTTCCGCCAAAACTGAAACTATCAATGTGTTGTATATACAGGCAGGTATTCTTACATTTACTTGTTGACGTGTGCGTTATACTTAACACATCAAATGTTTATGAACTGTAGATTTTAAATATTCTTCCTGAATATAATGTGCGTCACTTACAATGTTTCAGTCTATACAAATTGGCCAATATGACCATGTATTTCACTTACACATCAGTATTGGCAGAAAACAAATATTAATAATAAAATAATAGTGAAAACATAAATAAGTCAATAAATGGAATGTTGATATCTCATTTAAATGATCATTATGTATATTCACTAAGCTTCTCCTTAATACATTACATATACATACAATTGGTCTATCCAGCCTATTACTGTCATCACATAGCTGTTGCAAATGCGCCTGCGCATTACGTGCAGGCAACAATGCACCTGACGCCCACTCACTACACGGATGGTGAATTTAAATGACCAAATATTATTACAATATAGTACTCGCGACCAAGCTGCTGTCAAACACTGAGCATTCCATGTTCCATTTATCCCCCAATCCAACGAAAGTAACAGAAATAGAAAAAAGCAAAGGCAAGATATAAAAAGCGAAAAAGAAAATAGAAATAGCACTTGAAACCTTTGGTGATCAGGAATAACATAAAAAGTGAAGGCATGTATGGTAATAGACAATGTGCGATTTGCTATGATCCCATGTCTCTTGTCAGTAGTGTTTTTTTTCTTTCATGCACAATGCGTCATGTTTGTCTTAAATGTTTTGTATTGTTTTACAAATTCTTACATTCTGACGGGACCTTTTTACGATACAAATCTTACAATCTATAAATTTACCGTACAAATAAAGCAAAAATAAAAAAAATAAAAATTAAGAACAGAAAAATGAATAAATAGAATGAAAATAAAGGCACTAATTACGAGTTGATGTGCTTGGAAATGAACCCCCAAAATAACCCTTTGCGGCATAAGCACTAACATGCCTCAGAGAGCAGGTAAAAGACTGATGCCGGTGCATTCGTTTAGTGGATAATGAAGTTTTTGTTGCTGTTTTGATGGGCTTACTAGCTGAATGATCAGGCAAAGAAAGGGTACTTTGGCTGATTTCCCTTGGCGCCGTGTAGTAATTTATAGTATAGGATGTGGCTGTGTTATGAAATTCAGGCATAAGATGACTTAATTTTTTATACTACTAGTACTTGGTTACATACTATCGGCTGACATGGTTCGGGTAACCAATGGGTACTGAGAAATACATGTTATTGACTGTAATAAGCATTATCTATATTCAAAATCATTAGCAAAACAAACACGGAAAACGTCACAGCGCAAAAAAAACGTTAGGCCTACACAATGATCTATTTTATTGCATTTTTTAAATGTTAAATTCGGTCGGCACACATACAAATGAATAAACACTGATTTCCTTGGCATTTGAACCGTCATATTTCGCTTGGTTGACTTTCGATGTTCCGTGAGAGGAATGCTAAGAGACCATAAGGGTCTAAGATCGATCGGGCATCTCTGCTGTTTCCGACTCTCGCCTCTTTAATTGAATCAGGTGCATTACCCAAAATTTTCGAGTCCGAAAAGGCCAGTTTATTGCATTACTTAGAAACCCTAGAATTTTAGCGTCACCTAAGTGTTGAGCACTATAACAAGAATGAAGAAGAAATGGGAGTTTTATTCCGCACTACTTGCTGTTATACTAGGCTGAACGGCCTACTAGCCGACACAGACATGCTTTGACGCAACACAGTCAGCCAAAGATGAGCCAATGGCTTGGTTATGGTTTACATTGTTGCCTTGCTTATGCATAATAATGACGAGAGATGCGCGTGCTTTCTAAAATTACTGTGGTCGTCAATAAATCACCGTTACCCGTATGCACACGGGGTTTTCTGTCATCTCTGTGGTGGAAGACGCACCCAAGCAACGATCACCATTCACCCCATCCTCCCTGGAATCTCTCGGATCAACAAGAAAATCAACAAAAAGTAGTTTGCAGTCATCGAGCAATGGCTAACCGTAGTACACAGGAGATGCTGTACAATCTTCTCAGACAAGGTGGGCGCAATCACACGACTCGATCGTGCTTCATCAACCTTTTGAATTTTTCATCATGTGTTTTCATCATTTATCTATAGGTTATTTGTTTGGACCAAATTAGTTTTTGGCGCACCAACCACGATATTAGCATGACAGGCCACTTTAGTAAATTGCGATCCCTTTCGCCAATTAAGGTGATGGTGCTGAGCTAGCAAGCGGGCACAGGCATTGGATAATACGCTAAAACGCATCAGATATTCAATATACTAACCTTAATATTGGATTCGGTATGCCAAATTTACTCACTTCGTGCGCTCACCTCCACAAGATTCGCACGCCGATATGGAGCATCGATATGGAGCATAGCTAGCTTTTTTGGTACATGTTTTCCAACGATTATTTTCTTAAACATTCTTGGAACAGCAAGCACCATTGCCTGACCAGATCGCATCTACAAATTACATCTTAGTATGGTAAGATTAAATATGATCCTCAGATTCGTATATATGAGCGGTTAAGATTATTCATTTTTAATGCGGAAATGAAATGAATTCACAACGAGAGTTTTTTCGAGAATGGTAAGTCCCCTGATTTCAGTACTTTGCTGTTTCATTGTATTTTCAACCTGCCTTAATGTACTTGTATATATCTACTTAACGCGAGGTTCATATCAGACCTTTGCGTTCATATTATGTTCCTATATGAAGTATATCATTATCAGCATTATCACAACATTTCCCGTTGTCTACAAAGACAATCGCAATCATGAACATAATATTACAGTTAATCCATTAGGTTCCAGGCAGCTTACAGGTAATGTATACCCATTACCTGGGTATGCGCATGCTTCTCCGCCATGTCTTGCTATCTTTGATGTCAAGGTTTCAGATCAAGAGGTTATTTCCATTATTTCGTATTTACTGCATATAATTTATATACATGCACAGAATCAATATACATGTATTCGGTGGTGTTTAATTCACTTCTTCAGTCTTTAATTCTGCATTATGCACACATTTATAAGAAAGTCATAAAACATATTTCCATGTCAAACGAACACAAACCAACGAAAACGACTAGTGTCGGTGCGTTGTTGAGCTAAGTTCTGTATCGTAGTAATGCTGTATTTTATCCGTACCCGTGAAGATGTGAAGGTTTGCATGGCGAGAAGGCAATGAAGGAAGTCTGCTGTAGCATCATACATGCATGTGACATTAGTACTCTTTTTGAGTTTGTGTGGTTCTCAAAAAGAATCCGGTTCCTTTCAGAACCACACAAGCTCAAAAAGATACAATATCACATGGTTCTACAGCAAACTTCCTTTCCTTTATGGCATCCTCGTAAACAATCACCCAAATCCATTGCAGTGATCATAATTATGGTTTCTCACTCCACTCAGACACAATCATCAGTGGTTTTAGGTGGTGACTCTTAACTACTGGCGCGGTGAAACTGAACAATAGTTCGTCATTTGACCAGATAAAAATGCTTCTAAACTGACTGTTGTAATTTGGGTTTGACACTATTGAAATAGCACAGCTACTACCCATAGCGACATTCTGGGTATATTAAGATATTATTACTTTATGGGGAATAACCACGATGCGGAATTATTCAAGTATATGATAAAAAGTGTAAGGATTATAGAATCGTACAGCAATACAGTGCAAGGATGGTGCAATACTATGCAGCACTGCATGAAGGATAATACAGCAAGGCAAGCAGGATGATGCAGCAAGGCAGGAAGAATTATGCAGCATTGCATGAAGGATAATACAGCAAGGCAAGAAGGATGATGCAGCAAGGCAGCAAGAACTATGCAGCATTGCATGAAGGATAATACAGCAAGGCAAGCAGGATGATGCAGAAAGGCAGCAAGAATTATGCAGCATTGCATGAAGGATAATACAGCACGGCAAGCAGGATGATGCAGCAAGGCAGGAATAACTATGCAGCATTGCATGAAGGATAATACAGCAAGGCAAGCAGGATGATGCAGCAAGGCAGCAAGAACTATGCAGCATTGCATGAAGGATAATACAGCAAGGCAAGCAGGATGATGCAGAAAGGCAGCAAGAACTATGCAGCACTGCATGAAGGATAATACAGCAAGGCAAGCAGGATGATGCAGCAAGGCAGCAAGAACTATGCAGCATTGCATGAAGGATAATACAGCACGGCAAGCAGGATGATGCAGCAAGGCAGTAAGAACTATGCAGCATTGTATGAAGGATAATACAGCACGGCAAGCAGGATGATGCAGCAAGGCAGCAAGAACTATGCAGCATTGCATGAAGGATAATACAGCAAGGCATGTAGGATGATGCAGCAAGGCAGTAAGAACTATGCAGCATTGTATGAAGAATAATACAGCGAGGCAACCATGTAAAATGCAAATAAAAAGGGAAGAAAATGAATGAAAAAAGAAAGAAAGAAAAGATGGTGAATCAATGAAAACAGGATTATACGCAAAGGATGATGTGGCATGATATTACACCAAATGTAAAACAGTAGCACTACGACGTAGGGAGATTATTGCAGCAAATACAAGACGGATGCAATAATAACAGTATGATGTCACATGTAAGAAACGATCATGCTGCAATACAAGACAAGACCATACATTTTATGCAAGAAGGATGACGCAGAAAAGAGTATACGAAAATATGGAAAATAATGCATTATTATAAAAAGAATTTGATTCAACGTTGACAATTACTCCAGACAGCTTTTCTTACCGAATTCCATATAATATACCATTGCTTGTCTTCTCCTCTTCATGTTAAATGTAAAACAAAATTTTGCTGGGATCCTCAGATTTAGAGATATCGCGTGACATAAATTGAAACTCAGATTGAAAAGTCCGAACAGTACTTATCACATCATTTTCCTGCTGATGAGCAGTTTGCAGCAGTTAATTACTCGTATTTCTTATTAGACTAAAAACGCTTGTCATACGTTGCTTTTACAAATCACAACTTCCAGTTCATTCTAATGTGAAATGAATTGATGGAAGAAAATCGAGGTCTCGTTCGCATTATCCGAATGGAACAAAGACATGTGTTCCTAAATAGGCCTACTGATTTGTTATGAAATGTTTCTCATCACAAGTATATCAATTACTTAGTTTAATTATGCCTATGATTCAAATGATTAACAATCAACAAAAAGCCCTCTCTCTGTCTGAGATTGTCTATCGCCTACAGTTTCATAAAAACATGAGATCCTGTAAAGCAGTAGTGTCTTTGCGCGTATTAAAACTTTAAGATGATGGACAGAAATTGTTTTAACACTTTTATTGTCATTAAGTATTACTTATTTCACAAGGGAACGATCCCGGAAGACTTTTTGTGTGTTGAACGAACACGTGTGTACGATGCGATATGCCTTCTGAAAGGCTGAATAGTGCTTAAAATCCTTGCATTCATTGGTGTGATGTGAGAACTAGCACCTTTGTATGGAGCAGACTGAAATTACAGATATTATTTGACATCCTGATAGTTCTTACTATCGCTACGGCAGTGAACATGAAAAAGGGGGGTAAACTGCATCTGATATATATTTCGATATCTCATTTGTACTTGATAATCACAAATAAAGAAAACTTATCACAGCACAAACGAAAATTAAACCAGCCAAAGAACAATAATTACAAGGAAAGTGAAATGATGATTCAAACCACGTTTGTTAAAAAATCCCATATTTGCCAGGAAGGAATGTTGGCTGTCGGTGACATTATTGTTTCTTTATGTCGATAAGCAAACAGATGCTTAATGTGTTCTTATTGAGTGCACAGAAAAGCAGGATTAGACAATCCAGGCAGAAGTGGGCGACACCCCATGTAGCGCATGTAGTACAGCGGTCGTTCATACCACACTACACACGGCACCGGCTCCTGATACAAGCTGCGATCCGTGCTCAAAGATACCGACAAACATTGTCTAAAATACATATTTCTTCCCACCATGGGTGTGAACAGGGTGTCGCTTTGGTCGACTTTTTCGGTTCATGAGACCCGACTTTATCCCCTTTCCACCGCGATCAGCTTGGATACAAAGGAGCGTCAGTCAACGCTGCTTTTCTTTGTACAAATCTCATTATGGGCTGCATAATCGCCAAGATATTGTGCTCAACGCAATATTGAACCATTGGCATATATATACATATATATGCGGCAAACATGCTAAAAGACCATATTGTGCAGACATGCAATATAGACATGAAGGGGATTATAAATCATTGCTCGGTGTAAACTATACCTTCATAGTCCCATTTACTATGAATAATTGATCTCGAATGTTCCACCTTCTTACTGTTATTGGAATTGTATCTTTTTCAGACCGAGAGACAAAAAAAATGTTCATATTAGCTAGAAACAAGTCAAAACATTCCCTCTTTTCTCTATGCATAGGCCTATTCATTTAAAACAATTGATGACTTTCAGTGGTATAAGTAGGCCTATACCATATGCTACCTTTACTTGATAATTGCTTGTCTTTGTTTCCCTTTATTGATATATCAATATTTAGCCGGTCAATATAAGAGCGACAAATACGACCTGCGTGTTCATATTGACTTTCGTACACATACTCACACACTCCCCACAAACACACACCCCCAAACACAATAGTAATTATACCCGCTACAGTAAAAGGAATACAATTACAAATGAACTATTTGTAGCTTGGATTACCACATTGTACGAGAAAGCAACCCGTACATAACGTCTGAAAATATGGAAATTCATTTAAGGCATCGTAATGCTCCTGGGGTGATTAACAGTCCATCAAAATGACTGAAGCCTGGCGCACAGTTTTCCTCCGATCTGTCACGTTCCACGTTTAAAAGAAACTTCACAATGTTCGTTTAAAGGTAATATCATACTTTGGTTTTTATCAAAGAAATACAGATTCATTGGGAAAAATACAAAGACCGTACAATAACAGTCATCTGTGAAAATTTAAGTCCCATACGGTGCACACTTTTTGAGAAAAAAGTGAAAATGAGCTACAGTATTTCTTATGTCTTTTCTCTTTTATTTTTGATCTTTAAAAATATCAAAGAGATTTTCAGTCGTTGTTTTACTTATTTCTGGATAAATACACCATTTCAGGCAGAATTTTTTTTTTACGGTATGTTTCTACCACCGCCATCTTCATGCCCTGTAGGCCTAAGTTAAAAGTTAATCTGTGAAGATTTCTGTTTTGGTTTCTTAAGTATGAAAGTACCTTTAAAGCGTGAAATATGAACACTTTAAAACGAAACGAAACACATCATGACAACAGAAAGCACCATACTTATCATTATTTTAATTGTTTAAAGGGTGCGTAAAACACAGTGATTCTCGTTTTTAAATTGTCCTATGACGTTTGGATTTGTGTTCATCATCAGCAAACATTGCTAGCGATCCGTCAGATCGGAACCTATTGGTTAGAAAATGCATTATAACAAAGGAAAATCCCGAATAAAACAACATAAACAAAAATAACAAGGAAGTTAAGAATGTGGAAGGAAGGTAAGTCAATGAGGACTTTTGACTTTTCAACAGAAACCTTCTATTTCATAACCCAAAAACGTATGTATAGGGGGAAACAGAATAATTTATATGCAAGACAAATTGACTTCTGGTGATACAACAAAAATAAGGAAGGAATGTATGAGGGGAGCAAGCAGGGGAGCAAGTAGCAAGCAGCAAGCAAGGCTAGCAAGCAATGGATCATGAACGGACGAAGGAAGGAATTGCAACGGACAAAAAATACCACCAAACACCACAAACAACAAGAAACACGAACACGAAACGAACATGAACGAAACAAAAAGCAATCATCAGTGTTATTTGGAAAACAGGTTAATGTAAAAACAGCATTAATTCTTTGTGTATCGTGATTTCAGTCCGGCTGAAATGTGCTTTGGGCTAAAATGACAAGGAAATGGTATTTTGTAGTTCACCCTTCCGCCTGTAATCATCGGAAGTAAGATTATCCCCTAACCAAGAACGCTGCAGCGATGAAACTATATAGCCGTTACCAAATAGTGGTTGTACCCAAGCACCGTGTGCCTATAGCATTCACACTTTGTGTTCTTTGGATTCCTTTCTTAGATTTTGTTTTTGCAGGATCCATTAGCGTAATGACACAGTGAATGACAGTTGAGACAGGCGGCTTCCATATAGCCGTTCGGCACGCGGGCCAGTCAATCCAAGACTCTAAACAGTTATGCAAAAGGAAAGCCTGTTAAAACAAAGCAAGCCATTTGCCCATGTTGAGTAATGGTTACGCACGCGCACACGTGTAAGCGTTTATGGTTTTGGCCTTAGTAGGGTAATAGTTGTCTGACCATGCACACAGACCACACAGTGATGATTTCTATGGGCGTGAATCACACAACAAGTGGAGGGACATGAATGAAATACATCGATAATTTAAGTATTTTGTTTTTAAAATGATACGATTGCAAGGTACTCGGCGTGTCGAAAACGAGCTGCGATGGGTATTTTGAAGTTCTCTTGTTACCTTGACCATGCCTTGACCAACCTACCAATGTGTTCTGTTCTTCCTACTCACATTGCATTCAGCCTCCAGATAAAACTAGGATTTAAAAGTCCACCCCTTCGGACTTTTCTTTTTCGAATGAGATTCAATCCAGATAATGATATTTGTTTCAGATATAAGTGACATAATATAGTTATATTTTTCATTAATCAAAACTAAGTGTAATCACCCATGTGCTACGTTATTTGTACTAGTCTTAGCAGATGTTTTATATATGTGAGTAAATAGTTGTGAAATGATATATATTTAACTATATCAATCTAACACAATGGCTTGTTGATGAATATTGAAGATACGAATCAGCTGTACGTTGTAATTTTTACCCAGCAAATATTCTTTTCATTGGAATCTATCTCATACCTTTATGGTAATGTATTGATTATCTCACATGATTAGCCCCTGCAAATTATGAACTCATTATTAGATTATTTATTTATTCATTGAAAAATCTGGATTAAAGCGCCCCTTCTGCAATTTCTCTGTTACTGTGTATATTCAATTGCAACGATCCCGAGCATTTTCTTAGCGTGTGATTTTGTTCTCATTTCACCGAGTAACGCATCAAGTCTGCCAACACATTCTCGCTGAACCTGGCCCAAATCGAATTAACTTAGAAGGCATCGAGACAATATTGGTCAAATTAGATTAGTGCCGCCGTAGTCCACATCCAAGCCAATGCAATAGTCATGTTTGCTCTAGTCTGCCAGGATCGCTAGTCACAGTTTTACTCAATCATTTCCTGACTGTAGGGTCAACACTCACGGTCTTGATTGTAAAGACAAACACTTTGCTTCTCGTTTAATTTCGTTTTTTGTTTCAAGGGAAGCGTTTGGCAAAAGTAGAGGACTTTGAAATAAAATGCACACAATCGTCTTTATTTCTTTATTTACTAAGTACTCCAAGCAGAATACTGTATGATTCTTGTGTATGTGAGTTTTTTTGTTTTTTTTAACAAAAAAGCACCAAAAAGCAATCTAGGGGAAATAATACTTAATTTGATTTTGCGCCGCCTGTCCCTTTCTTTAAATTTTCCTTTTTAGTAATCAGTGTGTTTCTTAAATGTGAGATTAAACTATAATTTTTTCCTTGTAATTAAGGCCGATTGGAGAATTAACATTATTTGAAATATTAAGTAATTGTCCATTTAGAACTTAAAATGTATTTCATATTTCTACTTTATTAAATATTCATTTTGAAGTGAAACGAGGACACAAATACGTTTTATGTTTATTCCGACAAAAACAATTTGTTAAAATGATGATTGTGTAGGCGGAAAGTATTGCAGGGAGTGAATGAAAATGTAAATTAAAATTCGTGTCGTTGAATATCATATGGTTGAGATTGATGCAGTCGACGAAGCAATATAATATGATGAGGAAACAGGTCAGTACAGTCCGTGTGTTTGGCTGAAGCCTAACTCCAATCATGGAAAGTCTTTCAATTCAAGGTCTTCTGATCACGATGCATTTCATCTGCTTGCTGTTTCATGTCAGTGTTATTACGGGTTGCCACCCCAGGTACGGGTTGTTTTTGCGTAACCCAAAGTAACGTCTGTATGCAATATTATGCGTGTTTCTAATGATATATCCGCTGTTTTCTTCTAACGAAATAACACTGTTACCGGCCCTTGATCATATTTCCCTTATAGCCTTTGAAGTGTTTGAGCATTTAAACATTTTAACTATTTTTTTGTTTAGATCACACCAACAGAAAGATGGTAATCAATTCACAGTGCACATAAGGAATCGTATTAAACGATGCATTTCGAATCGTAGAAAAACCATAAGTATGTATTTAAAATTCTGATTTGACCAACAAAATTAATGTTGGCAGGTATACATGTGGGAAACCTGTTGTCCTTGGTCAGAAAAGTACCAGCGTTTATAAATCACACGTATTAGGCACATATGCCGAATTGGAGCGGGGCTTGGCACAAGTAGTCGGTGACTGGACAGTGGTAGAGGTTAACCATCGGTCTTGACAACCCCTCACAGTCTTCCTACTCACACCGGAGCAGAACGCCAGCATTTTCCACATGAGCTATTGTATAATGTGTCCTAATTACCACGCGACTCGTGAAAGAAGCCACATCTCCATCATTGTGGAGCTGCACAAGGTGCTCCAATAAATCGCCTTTCTATTTCTAGTGCCTACAGCATCCGTTTGGCGGGTCCGTTCATCGTGTCCTCGACAATTCCTTGATTAGATGTGGTTTGGAGCTGGTTGTGAGCTGGGCGGGAGCCGAGCTCTGAACTGGCCGCTTCTGGTAGCTGTCGGCTTAATTGCCTAATTTTGTTGGCAGTTGTTGATTGAAACATGTTCGCTCAGAGAAACCTATAAATACTATAGACCGGTTGGGAGAGCATTCATTGTCCACAGTCCACAGTATGAATTTATCTATTATGACCACGGATGGTTTTGCCAATACAATTTGATATGTCACTCTCAAAGGTGTCCAACAACTGCATATTAGTCTTAGGCGTTGACATTATCGTTCATAGAGCAAACTCTGGCATATCAATACCTCAGTCATTGGGTCATTTTCGGATGTATCGTTTAGCAGTTATGTCACGTCATATGGGAGACGAAACTAGAGCCATTTTCTTAAACCATTTGAATCTTTAGGAATAATCACGTTTGTAACCAGACAATAAACACCTTTCAGAAGCATGAAGCAGCAGCTAGAACTCCATCTTTGATCAAGATTCCATGGTTGCACATTGCTAATTTCCCCCTCGAAAATCAGATACATATTTCATACCTCCTCCCCTCAATTGTTTAAGCTTGTCCTGAAATGTGTCTTCACCCAATATTATATGAAAGAATAGTTACAAAGCAATATGTGTATGACGTCCCCAATAGATTATTACCAATAGAAGTGTGCTCTGGTCTTTTGGCATTTGCTATTTAATCAGTTCCCATATCCGTTTGGCTTGTGTATATAGATGTGATGTAACAAAACCAAATCTGGCTGAATGAAACTTTAAGATATATGTTTACCAAAATGTAAATATTCTTCAAGAGAATGTCTGACTCGCCTCCAGTTCACCATTCGCTCTTGGTATTGGCCTTCCTTACCTGTATATTACAGGTCCGGCAGACCGGCACACCTACTTTAATGTCTATATACGCATTCCATTAAAGAGATTTATAAAGGATTGGCCATGTTGCTCATTGGAATAAAACATTCATTTCGATAATCTAGTTTTAAGAATGTGATCAATATGTTTTTGAAAATCATATCAGCGACATTGTGCACGTTTCTGGAAATCGTGTTGCTGCAACCTGTTAGCTATTTTCTCCAACTTGACAGCATTTCACCGTATTGTCACCTTGCCCGTATTCTATTTATTTTCACTGTGGATTAGCTAGTATATAATGATAATTCGGAATAACTGACACTGTTTTCCCAAATGCAACCTGACAAATATCAATAACTTGATGACTTGTTAAGGTGGACTACTGATGCCAAGAATTAATGTAAGGCCACACACATTATGGCGATACAAGATAATGAAACCGAGCAATCCTGGTTAAGCTTTAATACTATGCTTTGACAAAGCCCATGCTGAGTGAATTTGTACATTTAAAAAAAACCCAAATAAACCTCAGTTTTGGACCACGAGGACATCCCGTCAGTACTATTCGTTGTAAACGAGAAACCGGTACTGTAAATCATTGGGCTTTTAATTAGCTAATTGCACAGGCACTTGCCACGTACACGTGATTGTTCCGAGGCACGGTATGACATCGTGAGCGCACACTGCCTCCATCGCTCACTCTTTCCCCCGTAGACTCGTCTGGGTTAGGCAGCTGGCTAATTTAGTAAAAGTGCTTGCTCACAAATGCACACGACAACTCTGCCATCTTCAAGCCACATCAAAAATTCAAGAAACATAAACCAATTTCCCAGGGGGCACGGGCGATTTACCAGATCATTAATGGAAAGTAAAGAAAACGTTGATAGATAATGAGACATTTCTTATATGTGTATTTTCGACCAGCTATAAATAATCAACCAAATAAGGAGCACGACAGAAAAACACAAGCTTTTAGAATATTGAGAAAAGGCATGTACTTTAGACAAACCCTGTGTTTGAAGGGTTTAAGCGGTTAAACTTTTTGCAGAACCAACATTACAGAATGAAAATCTGGTCAGCCTGACTCTCGTTTATAAGTTTGATTTAACGATTATTCTTTTGGTTATGTTATGATTTGTTTTCCGATTGTAAGGGAATAGATTAGGTAGCGGGTCACACCCTGTGACATAGGGCCTATGCCTTACCTAACAATGTGTGGCTCTGCAAATGGGATGAACCAGGTGAACAAAGTTATATTTCTCTTCGGATTTAACTTGGACCTAAAACATCGTTATTCGAAAAAGGCGAGTCATTTGCGGTTGATACCTTGAACCAGAGATATATATGGAGTAATTACCCGGGGATTAATCTTAACGTAATGGACACAGAATACTCAATCGAAATCAATGACAAACATTATCGATATGATAAAAGTCGCACATACACCCATCACGTAACGTGAATGGAATCTGAGCGCGCAATTCTGCTCGAAACTATAGTACATGAATTAAATGTTCAACTTTCATACATTTCTGGGTTTTTTTATCAAACAATTAGACAGTCACGTTATTTCTTTGAAAGTTGATTTGCACATTTCACAAGCGACCTATTGACATTATGTTTTTCTTCGTACTTTTGTTGAGTCTTGTCAGTATTTTGAACTATCTGCTTGGAAAATACAGATAAACTACCACGCCCATTTTTTTCAAGTCAACTCTAAAAACGAATGGGAGGTGCTTATGATGTGACTTGAAGTCTAAACTCTGCGGTCCAATGAGATGTATCGCGCCGAAGCCAGGCAGCACTTGCCGCCTTCATTGAGTCCGTCTGTCACGGACGCACTAAGCCTACTAAGCGAGACACGTGGCTCACTGGACGCACGGACTATCAACAACAGCGCAGTTTGTGTAGGCAAGAGAAGGTTTGATGGGTTCAGACTCAATGTAGGCAGGGACTCGGGCACACTCACACATCGACTCAACATCACCAGAACACTTGCCACATCGGATGTCAGCCTAACTTACCTTGCCGGAAACGGGAGGATTTTTTGGAGTGTGTCTGTATCTTTAGTGTGATATTTCTTCCTTCAGTTTCTGGTGATACCATGAAAAGGGACACAGTAGCGGACTTTGATTTAGTTACCGGCGTCTTAAAAACAATGTCACATGGTGCCGACTTCACTTACAGTAAAGATTTTCCCTTCTGCCGTAAGTTTGTATTTCAATTTATCAATTATTTATTCACCTTTGTTACAAGATATCATTTCCGAAAAATCTGTAATTGCAAATGGTGGCATGATGCATACGATTTGAATTCTTTTTGGAAAAGACAGGCCTACCTGTCTTGCCGCACGGCCAAACATGCACACTCAAATATTTCTTCTGATTGCCGTAAGATTCTTTGAAAGCGCGTTTAAACGTGTCCATCCGTTCTTTGTTTTTATTTATTCATGTAGTTTTTACAGAAGTGACTAATTTATTTTGTTGATTTCATAGAAATAACGTAAAATGTTTCACATTTCAGTAATGAAAGGATTACTAATCTTATTAGTATTGACAAGAACTGATAACGCTATAAATGCATGGTTATTCAGATGAATTTCGACAAGCTATATATTCAGGATCGAATGCAAACAAAACAATTAATGTAAGAAGTTGGGTATTCGAAACAATATATCTATGTATTGTGACAGGTGTAGGTCTATGCATCTGAATCGAATTGACATTTCGAAGTGACATTTTCGACGAACACGATTCATGTTTGTACAAATAACAACGTACCGTTTGTTCCTTTTTTATCCAACCACAACAAATTGTTTGGCAGAAGCATGTTTAGTACACAAATCATCCGGCAAAAACGCACAATATCAGCTGTATAACGAGTAAACTGCGTTCTCTTAGATAAATAAGCGAATGAATCTGTGTTTTATTGATATGATGCTTGTGGGTACTGATGATACTATGTAGACTACAACTCATTGATGGTACGTTTGGAATTCATTAATGCATCAAGCCATCATCTTAACGAGAATAAGGCCAGGCTCGTCACAAATCAGAAATAACATGGTGACTTTCAAGGCAGTAGGACTTCAAACTTGACATTGAAAAACGGCTTAATTTATAAAAATAATACCGTACTTTTCAATATTGTTAACTGTTAACTATAAGCAAAGAATAATTGTTTGATCGGATTACCAATGTTCATATACACATTTTGCGACATCTTGATAAGACGATGGTTGTAGCACGGATTTGTTTCTTTAAAATGTTTTAATGGAGTTCATTCTGTGCTTTAATCAATGAACTTTGTAAAAGCAGTTTTAAATTTGGCTGTTGTTTAGTATGTTCATGATCACATAATACTTGATACTTGTCCTCCAACAAGGATCTAAAATACCTCCTTTCTTTTTACAAATCAAAGTTATATAGATTACTGGATCCCGTACACCATGCTTGTTATGTCATACACCATGCTTGCTATGTCATACACCATGCTTGTTATGTCATACACCATGCTTGTTATGTCATACACCATGCTTGCTATGACATACACCATGCTTGTTATGTCATACACCATGCTTGTTATGTCATACACCATGCTTGTTATGTCATACACCATGCTTGTTATGTCATACACCATGCTTGCTATGTCATACACCATGCTTGTTATGTCATACACCATGCTTGTTATGTCATACACCATGTTTGCTATGTCATACACCATGCTTGTTATGTCATACACCATGCTTGCTATGACATACACCATGCTTGTTATGTCATACACCATGCTTGCTATGACATACACCATGCTTGTTATGTCATACACCATGCTTGTTATGTCATACACCATGCTTGTTATGTCATACACCATGCTTGTTATGTCATACACCATGTTTGCTATGTCATACACCATGCTTGTTATGTCATACACCATGCTTGCTATGACATACACCATGCTTGTTATGTCATACACCATGCTTGCTATGACATACACCATGCTTGTTATGTCATACACCATGCTTGTTATGTCATACACCATGCTTGTTATGTCATACACCATGCTTGTTATGTCATACACCATGCTTGTTATGTCATACACCATGCTTGCTATGTCAAACACCATGCTTGTTATGTCATACACCATGCTTGCTATGACATACACCATGCTTGTTATGTCATACACCATGCTTGCTTTGTCATACACCATGCTTGCTATGTCATACACCATACTTGCTATGTCATACACCATGCTTGTTATGTCATACACCATGCTTGTTATGTCATACACCATGCTTGTTATGTCATACACCATGCTTGCTATGCCATACACCATGATTGTTATGTCATACACCATGCTTGCTATGTCATACACCATGATTGTTATGTCATACACCATGCTTGCTATGTCATACACTGGGCCGTATGCATAAAAAGTAGCAATTGCTTGTACTAGCCTTTTACTTGAATCCGTATGCATAAAAATAAGTCATTGCTTGCAAGCAAAAACTTTTGCTAGCACGCACAAGCAATAGCTTGCGGGCAGCAAGCAATTGCTTAAAGATAAGCAATTGCTATAGAAAACGTATGCATAAAACGAACCTTTTGCTTGCTCTTATGAGCAATTGCTTACGTTTTTTGAAGCTCCGTCATACCAGCTTGAGCTCTTGCTTAATCATGATGTTTGCATTTAGTCATCATGTTCATGATCGTAAGAGAAACCCCGAAGTTGTACAGGAGTAGAATAAATCGAGAAGAAATAGCTCCAGCGACCTATCGCAAATTATTCTGTTTGTGTTTTGTTTTCACTCTTGTCTTCATTTGTTTTTCATCCATCCTTTTGCCAATACTGGTCATGATTTTTGGTCTTTGCCTGCTGTAGAGCTTGTATATAACTGTCAGGCATCCTGGACTGATCGCCTCCCACCCACATTACATATTACGTAATCCGCCTTTGTACTCCCATGAATGGTTTTTGCACTGGCGTGGCGTCCTTATTGTTGAAACCTCAAGCAATTGCCTGCTGAAAGCAAGCAAAAGGTTTAAGCAGAAGCAAAAGTTTATGCATACGGATTTAAGCAATTGCTCGAGCTTGATCTTTTGCCTGACAAGCAATTGCTTGTGCTTGAAGCAATTGCTCGCAAGCAATTGCTACTCTTTATGCATACGGCCCACTATGCTTGCTATGTCATACACCATGCTTGCTATATCAGGCGCGGTTCTACGGGGGGGGGGGGGGGGGGATGGGGGGCTTCTCCAACAATTTTGTCTAGCCCCCCCCCCCCAAATGCACTTGATAAAAAAAAATTATTGAAAATAATGAAAATACTTTTCAGTTATTAAGCGCCAATTACATTAAAAAACGCGTTGTGTGGGCTATATGTGCATTTTTTCGACCCCTAATAAGACATAGCAGAAGCGAGTCTTAGAAGAACCCAAAACATTGGCTCTTCTAGCACCCCCCCCCAAAAAAAAGTTGGCTCTAGAACCGCGCCTGCTATACATCCCAGTATACACCGTGCTTACTATCCATCCCAGTATACACCGTGCTTACTATCCATCCCATATACACTGTGCTTACTATCCATCCGAATATCGTCCGTGCTTACTATCCATCCCAGTATACACCATGCTTACTATCCATCCCAATATACACCGTGCTTACTATCCATCCCAGTATACACCGTGCTTACTATCCATCCCAGTACACACCGTGCTTACTATCCATCCCAGTATACACCGTGCTTACTATCCATCCCAATATACACCGTGCTTACTATCCATCCCAGTATACACCGTGCTTTCTATCCATCCCAGTATCGTCCGTGCTTACTATCCATCCCAGTATACACCGTGCTTACTTTCCATCCCAGTATACACCGTACTTACTATCCATCCCATATACACTGTGCTTACTATCCATCCCAGTATCGTCCGTGCTTACTATCCATCCCAGTACACACCGTGCTTACTATCCATCCCAGTACACACCGTGCTTACTATCCATCCCAATATACACCGTGCTTTCTATCCATCCCAGTATCGTCCGCGCTTACTATCCATCCCAGTATACACCGTGCTTACTATCCATCCCAATATACACCGTGCTTACTATCCATCCCAGTATACACCGTGCTTACTATCCATCCCAGTATCGTCCGTGCTTACTATCCATCCCAGTATCGTCCGTGCTTACTATCCATCCCAGTACACACCGTGCTTACTATCCATCCCAGTACACACCGTGCTTACTATCCATCCCAGTACACACCGTGCTTACTATCCATCCCAGTATACACCGTGATTACTGTCCATCCCAGTATACACCATGTTTGCTATCCATCCATCCATAGTGAATACCAAACTTGCTATAGGCCTATCCATTCTAGTATGCAGTAAGCTTGCACTAATTAAGTTTGGCATCCATCCTATTCCTATTATACAACAAGCTTGTTGTCCCATAAACCAAGCTTGCTGGTATTTTATGTTGAATTCATTCTTCTAAAGCGGCAGCTATCTTAGACAGTGGTCGAGTATAGATACATATATCTTGTTGTCGACCTTCTTGATATTGTTGATAGGTCTGTATCCATCATATTTTTCACTGCATGCATGTCTGGGATGAACGACCGCCTGGGGTTATCAACTAATTACGATAAAAAAGACGTTTTGAAGTAAAGTTTTTTAACTGAAGAAATAATTTAATTACCTTACTTGATCTTTTGAAATGAAAGATTGCTGATCTTGAAATACATTCTCAAATAGTCAAACCAAATGCTTTTTGAAGTATTGTTTGAATGAATTAAGTTTATTATTCTTTAAAGGTTTGAGTGTAATGTTTAATAATGAAATTACCCTAACGTTTAAAATGCTATTTTTAGTAGTATTCTTTTCTGAGAATGAAGCAAATGAACACACACGCACACACCCCTATGTAAACACCTGCAATCGTGGAACCTCTACTGGTCCTCTTTTGTTTGGACTTAAACTTGTTGGCAGCAGTTCCATTGGTTTGATACATATTTTCCAATCGTGGACCCTATTGTTCCCTTTGTTAAGACCACGGTTTGTAATGTTAATACAAACTCACTCCCACACACAAAACCCCAAAGAATAAGAGGAAAAAGAAAAGACTCAATGAAAGAGATTCTTTACATTAAGAAGCTACGTATTCATTGCTCGCAATAGGCCTATATCGCTCTATTTGACGTTCGGTCTGTGCACCATTTTCTCGTTAAATTTGAACCGTAAGTTAACAAAATAATATTCTTTTCCAATAGGCAGTATATCAATCTCGAAGAGGAAAACAAAAAAGGTCATACAAAATTATGTTAATTGATAAATTTCGTTGATGATTTTTTACCCGCGGTGCTTTCCCGATTTTCTTTAAAAAAAAAAACCAACCCCAAATACTACATCATCGACAAAATGTCTTTGAAAGAAACAACTAAACCAAACCAAGGTGGATTTTTTAAATAGTCATTCAAGCTTAACCTTATTGTTATGTCTGTTTTTTGTTTATAGAGAGTGTTCCTAAATGCGCGGGATGTGAACAGTCCATCTTAGATCGATTTATTCACAAAGTTCAAGACCGTTCGTGGCACGCCAAGTGTCTCAAGTGTGTGGATTGCCAAATGCTACTCAACGAACGCTGCTTCACAAGAGGCGGACAGTTGTTCTGTAAAGAGGACTTCTTCAAGTAAGTGGCTTCGCATATTTACGTAGGCATTGTACAACGACTAACTACATACTTGGCATTTTTGTTACGTACTCATGGAAATACGTTATTAATGGTGCAGCTTTTGTAAATACGTGGCCATTTTCCTGGGATTTGATTGTGATACTGTGAAGAAAGAAAATCAAATCCCAGGAACACGTACACACTTAATAGTGTTTAATACACAATTAAATTGTTGGTTCCATCCAATTCCGTTTGATAAATACGTCGAAACCCAACAGACAAAGACATCTATCTTTGGATTTGGAATGAATGAACTAGACAAAGAAGAAGAAGAAAGAACAAGGAAATAAAAGACAATGGGCGATTTCAGGCATGCTTGGATTCTTCTCTATAGGAATATGTTCATTGGAGCCAGTGAAAGGTTAAAGCATCTTCCAGTTAAGATTTTCAGAAAATGACCACTGAGGAAGGGTTGTTTGTACAATGCCTTTCCCTAAAATACATAACTGTTGATCATGTCACATGGTACAATTTTACGTTTATAGATCTATATATACTGTAGTAGACAAACTGCATGTTTTTACATATTGCATTTTCATTCAAACAATTCTGCAGATGTAAGCAAAAATCTAAAATTCAAACTGTGTATTTACTCCTACCATTTTGAAATGAGGTGCAAATGAACGGGAAATTAAATACGACAGTAACATATGTGTTGCTGTTGGCATTAATAGAGTTGATTAAATAGATTGCTCTGGGGTTTACCCTAATAAATTACCAGCAGTCAGGACCTACTAGTTCCCGACTTCTGTTTAGTGCCATAATAGCCTAAGGCAAATCAGATTTTCTAAGTGCAAGTACGGTAAAAATGTAGGACAGTAGCAGTATTGGAAATGTGTGTGTGTCCATGGTTGATATAAACTCGAAATATGACGAAACATATCAATACAATCGAATTTAAAAACCTAGATTATGAAAACACACGGCTTTCTTAATGTAAAGAACGGATAAAAACAAAAGATGCATTTTGAATTGGTAAAATTTCGATGACTTGCATTTATGAATTTTCAACTGTAATATTGCGGAAATGTACTACATTTCTGATTGTTTAAAATACATTATTATTTCCGAAGCTTAATCAATGTTCAATGCAATCAATGCAATTTCTGCTCAACTCCCAAATATTCTGACTTTTCTCGTTTCTTCAATGAACGCCACTATTAAAATCATGAAGAACTGTTAGTAACCTAAAAGTTAAAAAGGGACGCTATACATGCCTTCCCTAGAGAATTGCAGAAAATAAGACAATGCTTGCAGGCTCACACAGATGAAACACACTGCTTGATTACGAGTCTACTGAGCACGCCAAATTAAACTTTGTAGAAATCCCTTCCTTCCTTGATGGACTCCCAACCAATCTCGCGATGTAAACAAATACCCGCTCGCAGAAAAATTAATCAGTGGCGGAGCTTGCGGCCTGGCTTTGGAAGGCTCCAGTCATCTACGAGTCGTGACGAGAGAGAACTGTCACGGTACTAATCAATCTAGCTACAGCGCTACTGCTCCATGCCTGAATGTAGCCAGCAAAGTCTGAGGTCATACAATCAAACCAATACTACAACAGAAAACATACATGCATTCTGTAACATAGCTGCGGTTATACATTATGGCTTGAGAGATATCTTTCTCTTCGAAAGGAATGAATTTAGTTTGAATCATAAAATACTTTTCTCAAGCGTGGTTCTAGAGCCAGTATTGGTTTTTTAAGGGGGGGGGGGGGCTAGAGCCTTTGCAAGTAACGTCATCTTCTAACATTCACTTCTGCTATATCTTTTTAAGAGTCGAAAAGCAACCTATGCTATAGCCTATGCTTTTTTCAAGTACATGTAATTGGCGCGTAATAACTGAAAAGATCCAGTATTTTCCAGCGCGTATTTTTTCAAATGGCATTTTTTTAGGCTACGGCTTTAGCCCGAAGCCCCCAGTACAAACGCCCTGACTTTACTACATTTACTATTTCCATTAACTGCAATCATTGAATTTTTGTTTTTCTTCGCAATATTGTGATTAAAAGTCTTGTGAAATGTATTGTTTCTGGTATAGCAGCGATTACAACAGACTGTAGGCTAAACTTTATATACCCCGTTGATTAACCTTAGATTCAAGTCTTTAAAGGACAAATATTAATTACGAAACGAAATTTTCTATTCTTTATAATAATCTACTTCAAATATGTGTTAATTCTAAATTGTATTCCAAATTTACTTCAGTGATCACTTAGCTTTGTGCATTGTATTGTTATGAACTCACAGAAAAGAATATCTTAATTATGGAATCATAAAATTATAACGAAAACCCTTCCATACCTTGGCATTGATGGCCTCAGACTCAATGATCGATGTGGTAGAACGATAAGTCTGCTTCGCATCCAGAAAATGTCTCAAATGTTTGTTAATGTTTAAAAAAGGTTAGCGTCAAGATTCGCCCATCTAATATTACTCCCAGTGAATTTCTTGGTCTTTGTAATCATTCTGTATAATGCAGAATGTATACTATGATCAGGAAGCAACTGTGCGATTTGTGGCTTGACAAGTTTGTTCATACTTTTTTTATTGCTATACATGAAGAGCAAAGAGATACACCATGCACGCATTTAATTTATGTGATTGTGTCTGTGCAACTGCGAATTGGGTCACTTCGGGAGCGGTGAATCAGCACAAGTTGACAGAGATGATTACCAGGGGAAATCAAGAGACTCACACGACCAGCGACCTAGGACTCTGCGATTCTTCTCGCAGGATAAATTCACCGCTATCTTGCTCCTTCTGACAGCATCTCAATCGCTTAAGATATTCCTATGGACTTAAAAGAAAAGTCAAACCTTCAATACAAATTCTCTTTTTTTTCCTAAGGTGAGGACATCCTTTTTATGGTCTTTGTGCTGGTGAAGAAAAGACTAGGTACTGGCACAAGACACTTTTGGGAAACGATGGCGAAAGATTGAGCATTGGTTGGTGGACCAGCTCGCCCTTGATTCCCATTATCTAGGCGGCGAATAAACCAATGTTCTCTTACCAGAATCACCCACGAGATTGACAAATGACAAAACCTGAATGGGGGAAAGGGCTTTTGATTTGAAAGAGAAAATTAAATTGCAGGCTGGAAGGAAAGACAACACGGCGGGGCCGGTGTTACGCTCAACTTCACATCTGTTCGGACGTTTCAAAGAAAGAATTAAATCAAAGCACGCGTGTAATCATTGCTGCCCTCCCTTGGGACAGTATGCTGTTGATATTTCTCATCACAGGTATCATTCAAGGTTTCTTGCGTCAAATGGAAGTTATTCTCTTCACCAACGCAAGCCAGAGTCCATCCATTCAGATTTGAAATTCTAGTTTTTATAGTGAGTAGGCCAGCTACCAACCGGCCGAACATCCAATCAATCGATCGATCGATCAAACGATCAATAAATGTATCAATCCCTGAATCAATCATTCAATCAGTAGACAGATGGGAAACAGGGAAGCAAAGGGAGCAGTGAACAGGGTACAAATTAGTAGGAAATATAGAACCAAACAACCAACCATACCGATGCAGTCTATAATGACATGCAATATTTGTCAACCCCAATACAACCCGCCTCATTAAAACCTTCTTTTCTTTGCATAACTGACACCTATTGTAAAATCATCAAATAACCACAAGGGAAACTGACTGAATTTTAAAGTCACCTATTATGTTACTTAGTACACAATGGGGTAATTGAGTATTACTTTGGACTCTTCATGCTCATCGACTATTTACTTGAGAGAACATGCTCTTACAGCGTTTTTTTTTTTGGAACACCATTCGTTACGTTCCAAAACCATTGAGATATTTGCTTTGATGAAATAGCACGGGTTGTGAAATCAGAGAAATCATGACACGTTGATTCCCATGGAACACGATACCGCGTCGGAGTCGCTTTGTAGATCCAAACTGCCATCTCGTCACGGCTTCCAAATCATTCCAGCGGAAATTATACTGGCTTCTGGCTAAATTAGAAAGGCAGCATTCGCTCATCTCGACTCCCAAGGGAAATAAGCCAAACGATAGCCATGGTTTACACTACATGAAGTGTATGTATATCGCATAAACTTCTGCTATCATCAATTCGTACAACCAAAGGAAATACATCATGGAACAAACATCGCAATATGACGGCATGATAATAGCCTTCGCCAAAACTTAGCGACATCAAACCTTATTCTGGATTGTTATTATAAACTAACATCATTGGTGATTGCCGGGAGGAATCAGTTAGCTTTTGTTTCCAATAGACCAAGTCGAAACAATTTATTCTTGCCTTAATCAATATATGTGCTGAATTTATCCATTAATTTATTTTGCAAATGTGCGTTTTTTGCCAAAGGGAATATGATTCCATCAGGTCCCTTTCCCTACAGCATACAATCGCAATCAACTCATCTATTTTTCTTGTTTTTGTTTGGTGCATTGAAATGTATGACAGGAGGTATGCAACACGGTGTGCTGCTTGTGACAAAAGTATTGCCCCGAAGGAGAAAGTGCGGAGAGCGCAGGACAACGCCTATCATCTTCAGTGTTTTGCCTGCGTTGTATGCAATCGGTTACTGGCTACTGGTGATGAATTTTACCTTATGAGTGACAACAAACTCGTCTGTAAAAATGACATTGAAGTGGCTAGGAGTAAAGGTAAATGTCTTTTTTGTAATCATTATGTACGTTCTAATGACTGTATGAAATGTTATTACTGAAGTACGTTTTGTTAAAATCAGGTTTGTCATAATGTTTCTAAGATTTGTTGTTGTTGGATAAAACGAAGATTGTTTGCAACTTAAAACAAAAGCAATCTCATTTATACCGATTTAATTTTGATGGCACAGCCTTTTATTATTATTTTTTTTAAATTTAATTCCATTCAACTTGGAAGACCTTTTTGGCTAGGTTATCAAATCAACTCTTTTCACAAGTATTCAATTCAAAACATTTTTAGCCATCAAATCGACCTCAATTTCACAATGGTCCTTTAAGAAAATTACCCTATGGTGCTTTAAACAATATGAACTAACGTAAACAACTGAACAATTTGTTTGCTTTTTATAGACGTAGAGATGGATAATTCCAACAAGCGGCCCCGTACCACTATAACAGCTAAGCAGTTAGAAACATTAAAGACTGCTTACACAAACAGTCCAAAGCCAGCACGGCATGTAAGAGAACAACTTGCTCAAGAAACCAATTTGGATATGCGAGTCGTGCAGGTGAGAAATCCAACGGGAACTGCCTGGTTAACTTTGTAAATATAATTAGCTAAGGTTGTATTTGATAACCATGAGGAAGTGGGTGATGTATTATACATTTTAATGTTCAGCCTCCGTACTTCTGCAGGTTTCATAGATGAAGGTTCTACTGCACTTTCTTAATTCTTAAAGAAAGTATAGAGACAATCAATAAACAAGTAAAGTGATGTCTACTGTAACGAATTCAGAATGATTTCACAACTTAGTCTCCTGCAATCGTTAGCTTTAAAACGATATAATCACTTGAGAAAACTCCCATAAATTATCATACAATCATTAACTTCACTATTAACCATTCACCATTAAGTTTCACCTTCGTATATCAAGGAAAAGCAGAAGGAAGGAAGAAATAATACAACGCTTCAAACATGTATGCTGACCAATACAGCTTCTACGATTTTAAAACTTCAGTCACAAGAATAATAGAATATGTATGTTCATGAAAGCTAAGACTGTTGACTAAAACTAGGACTTCGTTGAGACTAATGGAAAATGCAGTTTTAAAATATTGTAATGTTGTTTTGCTTTGATAAAGAACGCCTCCTAAGGAGAACCAAATCCCAACTTAATACTATTTTTGGATACATGAAGTAATTTCCGTCCAGCGACAGCACGATTTTTTTTAAAGAACTCGGCAATAAATAGTATAACATGTTTAAGTTCATAGTAGTTTCTTTTGTAGAGGGTAATGTGCACTTTATTAGCCATGTACACATGTATATTATGACACCATTCAGACACATTATAACCTCTTCCTGATTCGAACAATTCGCCTCGCGAAAATTTCTTTGAACGTTTTGTTCATATTATAATTTGACATCATGTATCTATATGATATGTTAAGTGTGAAACTTATTTCTAATTTTGCTTGTATCTCTCTTTAACTCTTTACTAACTAATTGAATCAAAAGTCATGGTCTGTCGCTTTATCCTCTTGTGTCTAATGCATGGGATTTCCACAAAATACTGTTACACATCTATTGATATATAAGAAAGGTTTAAGGCTTTGCATGGTGACAATTGGTATGTGGATTGGTTTGCGAAAACACCATGTAATAATCGGTCGTACTTTCGCACTTCTATATCGTTCGCACTTGTCGCAATTAGGTCTCAACGTTTCGACTAGTCTACTCATCAGGAGACATTAGGAGACATCAGGAATCTATTGATATAATTATCAAACACTGAACACACCTTGTGAAGGAAGCATGAGTGGTCATAAATCTTACAATTTGATTTTTTTTTCCTTTTCTGACGCTTAATATGTACGTTCTTGTTGTTAAGGTGTGGTTTCAGAATAGAAGGGCGAAAGAGAAACGTCTCAAGAAAGATTCAAATCGTCAACGTTGGGGGCAGTATTTCCGCACTGTCAAACGAGGAAACGAGAACAGCAGCCCCGTGCTAAGCGGTCAGGAGTCTCTTGCGTCACCAATTAAGCTGGAAACAGGAGACGAAAAAATAGACTTCGAAGGTAATGCCATCATTTTTGATACACATATGACATAATATACAGACTTGCAATTACTACAATAAGTCCACATTAACGGATATGTCCTTTACAGTGGACGACAACAACTGTGTTTAATGACTGTGTTTTATTCCATATGCCTAAAATCCACAATGATTTAGGCCTATGGAATACAGATAACATATCTATTCAAGTAAACATAAATGTGACCCTCATTGTTTTTTACACAGAATCATCTGATGTTAGCTCAGAGAGACCATTGGGTTTCAGTCATGATCAAAACACTCCCGCCAACGGTCCTCAACCAATTCACTCCAACACCTACCTAAATGCACGGGATAGCTACGGGTCCCCTCCACCACCAGTGGCAGGAGCGCGTAATGGAGTGTACACACTTAGTCATTCTCCCAGCCTTCCCGTTAGTCAACAGAATATGATGCCCAACATCCCATTCAGCGATGCAGGTATGCCAGGTCTACTGAGCTCAGCAAGTCACGGTTTAGGCGAAGCTATGAGAGTTATGGTCAGTTCAGTAGCTGATCTTCAAAATGCACCAACATCAGCTGCCTATGATGATTTCCCAAGCCAACATTCGTGGATAGAGCAACCACAATATTAATATTTGGGTAAATAAGCCAGCACTTGCAACATATTAAATGGGCCCTATTCATCGATGATTAGTGAGGACGGTTAACCGGACATGCATTGGACATATTGAATGTATCATGACCTATCTTCTCCAATAAAACATAATAGTTATTATCATTTTGAAAGGTGTATCATGAGTGAAAGATTAAAAGGTTTGAATTGTCTGTAAAGCGTTCATGCTCAATGGATCAAGGTGAAGTTAACGAGACCTTAAGTCAATCGTTTATTTTATTCACTGAATGCAGTATATATTGGTAAACCTTGGACGAAACGTGAAAGTTGAAGATGTCGATAAGATACTTCATTTTCTTTATCAGCTAATTCAAATTAATGGCGTACTAATGTTTCATTTATTCTGACTGACTAATCAAGCCACATGAAAATGAGGAAAAATGCATGTAGAAAACAACAACAGATTTTCGTATTTCCAGCAAATTTTATGTAAATGATTATTATTAAATTAAAGATGTCATCAAATGATTGATTAATTTTTGGCAATGATATATTACGGATAGGCTCATTTCTCATAATATCTTGACGGTTATTTAGTTGTGTTGGTATCAAGTCATAGCTCAAACTCCGTTGTGTTAATGTTACTTTACTTTACTCGATAACAAGGAATACGATGATTTGAGCCTTAACTCACCAGCCTTACAACAATAATTGTTAGCTTTTCATATGTTTGCACATATACCGAACACAAATCCTTCAATACGTATCAAGGGTCGTGCGTTTAATACCGAAAGAGTCTGATTTCAAAACCTACCAGGCATCGGACTCATTTTTGTCGGGTGCAAATTATTTTGTAATTGATATTGATTATACTTTTAGTATTTAGGGGTAAACAAGTAAGGAAACTAAAATTAAAACGTTTGGAAACATCTTGAAAAACCTTCAGAAGGGAAAGGACTGCCACTTTGTTTCGAGTGGCATGTACACTTCTCATGCCTTATATCTACGCAATGAAATGACGATAATTGTAGAAGTAGAGCACAGAGACGTGAACAGTGCTGGAACAGGCTTCACTTTATCTCGCCATGTTTAAAAGCAAGATTTATTGATATCTGTTCTAGCCTGACTGATTTCCTTTTTGTTGTTAAATATGGGAACGCCCGATTATGCACTGTTGCTAAATCTTCTCATTAACAGAGAAAGGAAATCAAACAATTATATTTAGATATATTTTGATGTTCATTTCTGTATGTTTGAATACTTGAGCACATGTTAGGAACAAGATAATCTTTGATGTACTTCCACGCTAAATCGACGACTCCAAAGAGAGGCTGACGTTTGGCATTCACGACACGGACTCCCAGGCACAGGCTCAGGCACAGACACAGACTCAGGCTCAGGCTCTGTCATCCACATGCTGGTTGTGGTTTCTCATTGAAGCTGAAGCTCTGTTTTCCTATTCAAACAAACCAGAGAATCTACTTCAGAACCGCAGCCAAAAACCTATATTTTGATACCCGTTATTTCAGAATGGATTCATGAAATGGAGCCGGAGCCTAAGACGGAGCCTAAGACGGAGCCTGAGCCTCCGTTCCGTTAATGCCCATAGAAGGCACGATTGTCAGAGATACTCTCTAAGCAACAGTGTGAGAGTGTACTCTGTCACACGTGACGCAAAGAATGAGACTGAAAAGCGAGCATTGCCTTAAATAAATGAGACCTATTATGTTTATAATGGTCTATGAGCCGATTCAACACGTTAAACCTGAAGCCGGTGCGTCACACAATCATGGCATTACTTCATATCAATATTATGTATAACCAAAGTACGGAGTGCAAATGTAAGTAAAACGGTTACGGTTACGGTTACAAATGTAAGTAAAACACCATCACGACCGGATATTCCCGTATTAATGTGAATGAAATATCCTGAAACTGACGTCGAATGTTGTTTTGATAAACTTCATTATAATTTATTTTGATAATTGGAGTATCTGTATCACCTACTAGATGATTACGTAATTATATAATGATATATAGAACACAAACACAAACACCAAATAATAGGCTGCAATTGGAATTAGCAGATACATGAATTAGGGAGCTTTGCATCTTATCTTTGTTAAAAATAAAAAAATTAATAAAAAACACGACACGATGAGATTTACTATTTTGTTTGCAGGTAGTTTGAATCGAGTATAGAAAATGTAAGAAGTTAACACGCGTGTGCGCATTTTATATTATAATACTCATCTCCAACTTTTAGCCTTTATATATTGTGTTTCTCTTAAGCAAATTTGTGCAATTTACAAGAAGCCATTGTGTATATAATCTACATAACTTGATATTAGAGGTATTCATAAACCACATTCCATCTTGCCCACTTTTATCACATTTTCCATTTAGAGCATGTGAACAATACATTTCATTGAAATCATTCTGTTCTATCGTTTTCTTTATTTGGTGTTTGTGTTCTTCAAGGGGGATGAATCGTGAATGTATGTACCTATTTAGGAAATTGTTTATGAAGTCCATCGAAAATGTTGAAACATTCATTGCAATGTTCATGAAATCGCCGACATATATGACATTTGGAAAACCATACAGAATTCTTTATTCCACAATAAAAGAAAACCAATAAGCGTCATGGGTTAATAGTTTATTTTCGTGGTGCATTTGTACATAAAGGAAAACTTGCACTCAAATATCATTAAGCACAAATCTTCCAAATATGACTCACTGGTGTGTCAAGACACAAGTATCAAGACTATTCCCGCATATTAAAATACTGAAGGAATCCAGTACACGTACTTTGACATTGATTGTTAAAACTATTTATTTTTGATTTATTCATTTAAAATATCACAAGTATTATGTGGCACATTATCACACTTTCAAAGAAATTGTGAGGGCTGGTTTGTATCGTTGGGGGCTGCGGCTGTTCTGTTCCTTGAAGTATGCACTTAAAAGGCCTTAGCACAATGCGGGATCCCACTTGTACGGCGGGTATGCTACTGTTGTATGTTCTATCAATGGTCACACATTGACTCAAAATAAGAGACCTGCTGCAATTAAAAACTGTTCGGGAACTCTGAGCTCAGGCTGATCATACCAGCTTGTAAATTAGCACGAAAGAAAATTAAAACCATTACAATGAAAATATTCTCACACCCATTTGGTTATTTGGATGTACTACATTTCAAATGTGTTTATTATACATGTTTTATTGTACACAGGTTTATCATTAAATTGAATGTCTTCTTCAAAGGTTACACTTAAAATCTTTAATACAAATTTCTGCGACCCCACCAAGGCCCGGCTTTGGCATAATAAGGACATGGCAAATGTTGTTTAATTCGGGGAATACTTGTCTCCATGACTTAAAAATCATAGTTGTGTATAGCTTTGTAATACCCCGTGCTGGATACATGCGAAACGTGAAAATTAAACATAACATTTCAAATGTTAATTTACAGTATTAATTACAAATCTATATTGGGATCAGGTTTTACACACTGCAGATAGGGTTTTGAACCAGCGAGGAAAACGGTGATGTGTAGCCTTTTCCAGTTGAGCAGCTACCATGACAGCAATTTGCCAGACTCTTCCTGCTCATTTAGGCTTGAATATAGGTCCCTGCCGGCCTGGGAGTTTTGTTTTCTCAAAATACACCCAAACACAGGTTCACTAATCCCTTTTTCCATTTAGAAGGCAGGAATGTTTAGAATGATGACTATAATGGTTTGTGGAAGCGCCATGTGATATCACACAGTCAAATAACGATTTAGACGTATACCATACATTACAGAATAAAAACTGTTCAAGTGTGAGGTAATCTGTAGATGAACTCAACAATGAATTGCCCATTGGTAAAGCTGTAAAAGATCATTTGTTTGATGAAGAACAACTCATTCTGCAGCTATGAATTCAATACATTTGATACAAAAATTTAATTCCTGACTTCCCTGTAATTTGACAACGCAGGACCTTGCCTCTTAACAACTGCATGTTTTCCCAACGTGTGAGCAAATGAAGAACTTATGAAGGCGATGGTCCGTGACGTAACATATTGACATATTGTTTTAGAAGCATTTTTTCGAATGCGACAACATTTACGCTTTCATAGCGAAACGAAACGATGTTTTTCATTCCAATCCTGATATAATTATGCGCTCTAATAATAACGTTCACATTAGCAAACAAAACCGATGTCACATGCGGTAAATTTTCTTAGCAAATAATAATAGGAGATCGGTTGGGCAGTCGACGTCATTAATGCTTCTTCAGAATCGCAGTATAGAAGAGAATCTTCAAACAATGAGCTTCATTTCAATTAAATAACTTCGAATGTTAAATTAAAAAACGCTTTATATTGGGCTAAAAACAGAATTGCAACATTTACTTTAACAAATAACCACAGTGGAAACTGACTGATTAGTTTTAAGTCATTGAAAAGTGAACAAAGACAAATTGTCTGGAGCGGGATTCAAACCAGCGACCTCCGGAATATCGTATATCGGCGCTCTAACCAACTGAGTTACTGTGTCCCAGATACTTTTTAGTCAATTATCTTTGTTCGTTTTGTCAGAAACTATGACAATTTGTGTGTGCTTGTTAATCAGACCTAGCGTCAGAGACATCTATCTATGACTGTGTGAAATAACTATCATTGCACGGTCTCTCACACGTATATGATATCTTTGCAGACATCCCGGTCAACAGTCCGAGGGTTGCACCCTGGATCTGTCTGTGGGTGGGATGTGCTCTCTGTCCTTCCCGTAAATAGTACCATGTGTGCCACAGTAGGAAACCCATCATTTATCGATGTTCGAGAAACATAATTATGAAACATAGTTTCCTAAGTACACAAGGGTTATTTCAAAATACATGTAATACCCATGGCTTTGAATGCCATGTTTGCGGTGACAATCTGCCTGCTCGCTTTTACAAATCATAGACCTCAAAACACCCACGTATTAAGCACCCCACCACACCCACTGTAAAACAAGGTCCTTAGGGTGTGCGTGTCATCCTTGCTAAAAGATATATCGCCTCCGTTTTTTGGCTAGCTCATAAAATTAATATTAAAGGTAGTATCATACTTTGGTAAGAAACACAGATTTACGTATAACTTACAGGGTATGAAGATGGTGGTGGTAGAAACATACCGTTAAAATTTTTCCGCCTGAAATGGTGTATTTATCCAGAAATTAGTAAAACAACGACCGAAAATCTTTTTGATCTTTTAAAAGATCAAAAATATAAAAGAAAAGACTTAAAAAATAATGTGGCTTTTTTCACCGTTTTCTCAAAAAGTGGGCACCGTATGGGAGTGAAATTTTCACAGATGACTATTACTGTATCTGTCTTGATATTTGTGCCCATGAATCTGTATTTCTTTGATAACAAGCAAAGTATGATATTACCTTAACCCCCTCACACAGTCCAATCAAAATGGACCGTTTTCGCGGCGTCATTCCGATGCTGACCGGAACCGACACTATTAACGATTTCTCTTTCCTGTATTCATCTTCCATTTTCAGAACTACCTCCATCAGAAACTTAGTTGCCTTGTCCTCTTCCCATCATTTCCACTCAAATTACGTCAAGGGTCACATGAGCAATCCCCCATTCACGACCTGTCACTTAACAATATACATCGGGCAGACAACAGAGGGCGCGCTGCAAGAAGGGCAGTGTACGTGTGCACCACACTAAATAAACTCCCATTGACCTTATTAGTGTCAAATCCCTCAACTTCACAGATAAAAAACCTTATCCAGGAGTCTCTCAGTTAGTGGTGCAATTTTTAGCAAATTGCCCAATTAAGAAAAAACCCCGAAATGCCCTTTTTCCGTAACCGACTTGCTACCAGTTTGCAACCCTCCATGTTCAAAACAATGTAGGGCCAAATTTTAAGCCAACATTTCTCAAGTCTACACAACAGACTGAAGCACTGAACACCCAGGTTGTGATAAACCCGTAATAATTAAACACCATATTGATTGCATGACACCCCCCCCCCCCCAAAAAAAATGCATATTTAGAAAACATTTGAGGGTACATAGAATATGATAATCAGCTCGGCGCATTGATTTTCGAGCTTTTTAGTGTATTGCACCCCTCAATGGTTGTAAACGACCCCGATTACACCACACCCGGTGGACAAGACCAGGATTTCGGAATTATGATGCAATGAAATTTGTATTAGGTGGTGGTCAATAAGTTCAAGAGTTAACTAAAAAAAGGGTTAAACCATGTCTCATGATGTTACCGCAAAACCTACTACATGTACTTTATGAAGTCATGATGATGATAACATGGTGTAGACCTTCTGACCGGTGCATGACTTGCCATCAGTTCAGAAGCCTTCTTGTTCAGACATGAGATGGGCATCTACGAATGCAACTATCCGATTCAGGACGAACCATTAGAAGAGCTTGTAGTATGGCACAGTACTGTGAGTAAATTGGTCGGTAGCTCTTGGGGACTGTTGTGTCTTTACCGGGTTTATAGTACGGCAACGACTCTTGTTTTCCTCCATATCTTAGGGATGTTGTTGAAATTAGCAAATTAATTGTCAAGCAGCCAGCGAGTACATAAGGACCAATGTGCATGATTTGTTCCACAAGGAAAGTGATCCAGTCTAGCAGCCATGTTGTTTTTCATGGCTTTGATTGCAATCTTCAATTCAATCAGGGTAAACATCCTGGTGATCTCTTTGATGATTCTCTTCTTCTACGGCCATCTTTGGGATGGTGGCGTGGTCTGGATTTCCCTAGCAGCTTTTCAGGAGTTGATGAGCCATCAGGTCAGCAGTTATATACCTGTGGCCTTCGTTGAGACTTTTTTAGTCATTTCCAATGATGCGATTGGTGTTCCAGGCTTTCCTGCTACTCTGAGCTCTTATCAGTTCTTCCGTCTGCTTTCCGTAATGGCAAACTTTTGGCGACTTTTATCAGTAGAGGGCGGCAGACTCATCAGGCTAACATATCCCCCATCTCGCGCGAAAAAAACGAAAAATAGTGCAGACGATCCGCGAAGGTCAACTGGTGCACCGACCAACTCGGGCTGAAGTAGCTACTAACTAGGCATGTAGTTTGTAAACGTTTACGGATTAACCACGGTGTACCGATGTCATAATTGGTTTTAATTCATAATCGTTTGTCGCCTTCTCCTTGTGCAGCAATGCGTCTTTATGTTGCGTACAGGTTAGATACACCAGACGACATTATAGTACAGACCAAAACATCCACCCAGTCGACTGGCATTTAACTTAGCAGATCACAGTTTTTTCAAGGGGCTTGCCGGCTTTTTCAATTTTTTCTTCAGTAGATCCCGATAGATTTCCGGCGGGATTTTGTTTGAGAGACTATTTTTTCACACGCACACACTTTTTACCTAGCTAGCTGTTTACCTAGGGCCTGTTTGTTTAATGCAAAGGATCACGGATTCTGCGGATCCGGATCCCATTTTGGCGTACCCTGCATAGGAGTTGGATCCCTAAATCTTGGATCCTTTGCGTGAAACAAACAGGCCCCTAGAGTCCCTTTATATTAAATCTGACCACGAGCGCCCTCTCTTGGTGATTACCAGAAAGTCAAGTCTTCCAAATGTATCCCCTTCAAAACGTACCATGTAGTTCTCATACAACGACTTTGAATCTGCAGTCTAGCCCTGGATAAATCAAGTTCGGCAAGCATGAAATATTATGTTGTTGCGTGATGAAGATTTGATATTTCCACAAAGTCATTATAGCAGGGAGAATCCAGAATCCAGAATCCAGCTCATCAACAGAAAAATATCAACCCTTATAATCACCTAAAGCGTCATAAAATTCATGTTTGAAAGAGTCTCACGTCGTCTGCTTGGTCTTTCAATTTGGGATCAAGTTCATACTGGGCGAACTCGCCGATATTCAGCTAGGGGCTTTTTTCGAAACGGAGGCTCAGGCTCCAGCTCCATTTCTTGAATCCATTCTAAAATAAAGGGTATCAAAATCAGTGGCGTAGGTCATCATACCTGGGGAGGGGGGATCTTGTAGCTGGGTTAGCTAGAAATTGTATGCTTTTAGCTATTTGTTTTCTCGTCTATTGCATTCAATATCTCCCGGCCATGTTCTGACGAAATTTCAATTCAATCCATTCATGCATTACCAAGCAATTACTGATTGTCTGGAAAAGTAAATTTTCCTGCAATTACAATTGAGTGACAATGGTTGTTATCTTAACATTCTTAGTTGTGATCTGTAAATCTCCCCTTGACGTGATGGCACACATTCACTACACATATATCACCACTAAGATGACCACAACTCTCGCTCAATTGTAATGACAACAAAATAGACTTTTCAAGACAATCAGTAATCGCTCGGTGATGCATGAATAATAATAATAATAATAATGGGTATCATAATAGCGCCAATTTCATCAAATGAGATGCTCAAGGCGCTCTATCTACACACAGCTCAATTAGTACAAAACGAAACCATAAATACATACAAGTATACATTATATAAACGAATACAAACAATAACAAATAATGCATTACTCGAAAAATGAGGAGAACAAGAATGTCTTGAGGCTTTTCTTAAATAGATTAAGACTGATAATTTGACGAATATCCAATGGTAATTCATTCCATAAGGCAGGCCCTGCATGGGAGAAGGATCTATCCCCTATAACCTGGATTGCATTGAAATTCGGTCAGAATTTATCCAGTGAGATAATGAATGCAGTAGACTAAAAGTTCAATAGCTGAAACATACACTTTCTTTTCAAATTGTTTTGAAAATGTATGGGTAATGATAATTTTTTTGGGGGGACACACTGTATAATTCTAATTCTTAATAATCAATAACGATTAATAATGAATTAATTACAATAATAAGCTTTTTGTATATAAAACTCCACGGATCTGACACATAGAAGGACGGTTTGGCACGTATTTTAAACAAAAGAGGGCGCAATTCAACGAGACCGTGAGATTCGCGCGCTGTTAATAATAGCGGTTGAATCACTGATGTACATTCAGGGGTCATTGATTGGTATTTCTTGTTGAAGGAATTTAAGTCAAGTCTTAAACCTTAGTGCATTTGATTCAAACATAGCATTTGGTGTAATTGGTTTGAAGAGTTTAAAAAACATTATCGACGCAGTGTTCTCCTGGGGAAATGAACGCATGCAGCTTTAGAACAGAAACAACAACGGCCACAAGAAAAATCAAATCCCAAACGTGAAATATCGTTAACTCGCTTACTGTTGCTTTTTTAAATTGCTTTTTTTATTTTAAGGATTGTAAGTTTTTGTACGACAATTTTAAAACATGTTCCATTATTGTGAATTACAGACAAAAATATCAAATTTCATAGAACCAAAATAATTTGTGGTGAAACTTTCCACAAGAGAGTTGTCAGGACCGTCAGGACACGAGTGTGTCATGTAAATGGAGGAAATTTCGTCGTTGTTCTCCGAATAATGATTTGTACCTCATACATCAATTTAGCCTCCTTACCAAAGAAACCTGACAAATCACAGTTAAATGCTTTCACCACCACATTCCTTTATTTGCTTCTCCAACTTGATCCCCATGCTTAACAGAGAGTCTCAAGACCGAGCATCTGTCTTGAAGTTTCTGCGCCCTCATTTGGCTTTGGCGAAACTCGAAATAGGCATACATGGATTAAAACGCGGCAATGCAACGGAAAGACGCGGCGCAAGGTTGTGTACAAAGGGAATGGAATAGACGCGACAAAAAAAAGTACACCATAATAGTCCACCATATACTTTTTACGACACACACTGCAGCGACTTCCACACGCGACGACAAGATACGACGCGACGGTTCGGTCGCATCGTGCTGTCACTTCGTGCCGTCGCTTCCTTCCCATTCACTTTGTACGCAAGAATGTCCCAAATGCGACGAAAATGATGGCAGATGTGGAATTCCATACATAAGAACATGAAGACACAAGAAGAACCAACCTGACAGGTAGGTCAAAGGTTTTACCGCACGTCACTTCGCCCATATCCCACTTCGCACACAACTACTTCGCCCAATTTGCCACTTTGAACATTGGCGTTTACATTTGGCGTTGATGAATGGTTTATGGCCAATCTGGACGATGGCACAATGGCACGTCAGGGCGAACTTTGCGTGAAGAGGTATGGGCAACGTGGTTGTGTGGCTTATTTTCAGGGTGCATTTCTCCATATCCTCCGCGGTTTGTCACCGCGCTGCCCTCTTATCGATTCTGAAGTAATAGTGCTAGATCATGGATGGAGGAAGACAGATGCAGGACAAACGATCTTCATTTCTTGTTCGACCTGGGCTTGTGGATCGGTTTGCGGATACACCATGTAAGAATCGTTCGTACTTTCGCACTTCTGTTTCGTTCGCACTTCTCGTAAATAAAGGTCTCAACGTTTCGACTAGCCTGCTCTAGTCATCATCAGGAGACGATTGAAATGAGGGATGTGAGGTCCTTATGTATGATTGCTTGGGATCCTCTGCCGTTTGGGAGCAATCATTATATAAGGACCGCATCCCCCATTTCATCTCCGGATGAGGACTAGAGCAGGCTAGTCGAAACGTTGAGACCTTTATTTACGAAAAGTGCGAACGAAACAGAAGTGCGAAAGTACGAACGATTCTTACGCGGTGTTTCCGCAAACCGATCCTCATTGTCACCACGCAAAGCCTAAAACCTTTTCTCCATCTGGGTTTGTTTGCTAAGAAAGAGGAGGAGATAGAGTCCTTGGTGTGAAACTGTGTCAATCTTTAATAATAATCTGAAAGCTAGCTACATATACCCAGAAGGTTTGCCAGCTAAGTTACCGAGGTTGTACATGGCATCAAGTTTGGTGAGATGTGGGGGGCACCGTCTTGGTACTTAGGGAGGCATTCCCATTGACATGTGCACTACAATAAACCCTTCCTTTCCCCTTGTTAGGAAACCGAACTGAATCCAAAGTTTATAGACAAAGGTTTTAGACTACGAGAATTAAAAACAAATCAAGAACAAATTGTAGGGAGGCATCGAAATGTTTCCTTATTGACCGATGTCTGCCAAATAATGTTCAGTTTCAGACACTCACCCGTCTCCCTCAACATGTTTAACTGATAATTTCAGTGGGTCGTGCAGTTAATTATTGTACAAATGACAGACTATCACATTCTGGGGGTACTGTACTTCAATAATTGTTGAGGAAACACGGTACATTTTTCTCTAAAGTTGCTAATTGGTCTTAGAAACAGAGGGATGCTTCCTGAAAACCGACGGTTAATTCTGTTAGGGAAATTGACAATTTTCAGGGTGTTGTTTATTTCAGGCAATTAGTAAACATTTCATTGGATGACACGCCAAAAATCGAAAAGAATTAGATGAATGAAGGTTGCCATTTGCAGTACTGTAGCTAAAACTGGGAGACTCCTGGATGAGGGTTTTGAACTATGAAGTTTAGGTTTTAACATTCTGATTAGTGGAAGTTTATGCGTGGTGGTCCTTTTCGGGAGCCTTGTGTGTATCTTAGTTAGGGCGCCCTCTTTTGGTGTCAAGCTTCATTGTCAACTGAAATTCCATATTTGGCTTATTGCGAGGACGTGCACATTTGATAATGGTTATAGTTTGATGGTTATGTGTTGTGGTATAATATTCAATAAGAGCTTACCATCTTTGTATGTTAATGTTTTAGATTTCATTTTTTACCGAGCTGAATCTGACTATGTTGTCGATATGCCATGCCCAAGTTTGGCTAAAACCAGTGAACTTGAAATTGTACATACCGACACTGCCTTCACACTTGGATTTTGATATATACCTTACGAACGGTGTCTGAAGGGTCTAGGTAGGCTCGGATGATTTCTTCCTATCGGCCTCCAGCGACTGAAGAAGGTGTGTCTGAAAAACTGATGGAGGGACGTACTAAGTAAATATGAATTTCGACGAATTTTGAGTTTGGCCTTTGTAAGGGCTACATTCAGCTGTATAAGTAAAAGAAATGCTGTCCCATACAAAAGTGTTTGCATGCTGAAACACCATTGCCAGAGACAAGTGTCCTTAGCTTGTGATTATTGTTCGCCTTGTTGAGTATACTGAAGTTGTGCTTATTGTAGTTCCCCTGACAAGTTGACAGGGCTCGCAACGTGGAGAGCGACGACCTCAGCTCCACCTAGTCTGGTTCCCTGCCCAAAGATTCCCTGACGACTCTTATTAAAAATCTTAGGTCAGGTATCGGCTACGGTTAAAAATAGAACATGACACAGCTGTCATGTCTGCGCAGGCGCGGAAGCTAGTTTTAGCGTTTACCGAGAATCAATTTTAGCATTCATATTTGCACTTTTGTAAGCACATGCAATTTTATCTGGACAGAATAAGAAATCAAAGAGTGGGAAAAAAACCATACAACAAACTCCTCAAAATTGCATAATAGGAAAAGTGCTCTGTTGTATGTGAACAATAATTATGCTCTATTTGGGCTAACTGTAGCCGGAATGAAACATATTTACATGACGTGTCTTTTCCTGAACTACGTGACCTCGCGTGACCTGTCGGAAATAGCCGAAAGTCAACGTTACTATCCGAATTTGAACGAAAACGAGTTCGTAATCATTCGGAATTTTCCGTAAAAGACCAAAACTTGGTCTTTTTGGTCACGTGACCCTCCAGTACACGTAGCCGATACCGGACCCTATATTTGACAGACAATAGTCTGGCGCTTTTGGGGTCCGGGAACCAGACTAAGCTCCACCCTCTTTCACAAAATCAATGATTCAACAGAGGGCGGTATTGAAGAATTGCAAAGCAAGGTTACACCACAGACATAAATAACCCATAGACCGACATCGCCCTATTCAAATGCATGGCGGGGTACCGTAATTGTGACGGCACCCGACTATTGCAAAACTATGGGCAAAAAAAGTTACTTTTACGCACGATTGAATAGAGAGGATTTATTCAAACGGGAAATTCTAGATGAAAATGAATTGATATCAACTTTAAACCCATTGGAGCATTAGGTTTACCTCATGTACCATTGCACAGTAATATATTTTTCTCAAATAATGGAGAGATTGAATAAAAACTTTTTGTGTTCGAAATTTCATCTTGCTTTTATGAGAGGCAGCTAGCGCGAGATTACGTGCGCAACTGGCCTCTTTTAAAATCTTTGCGAGATTTTGACATAAAATCAATTGTTTACGTGCGGCGCGCGCGCCTCGCGCACTGAACGACGAGCACTTTGCCCATAGTTTTTTGAGATGGCGTCCGTTTCCAAAATTACGCGCTCACGCCTTCTGCTGTCGGTCTATAGGTTATTTATGTCTATGGGTTACACTGATTCTCCAACAGCAGCAAAGAAGTGAAGGTAGGCCTATACCGGGAATTCATTGCAATACAAAAAAATAATTGAATTGTTCCTCTTAAAATGCAAAAACAAAACAACTTGTTTAAAGGTTGGTATCATACTTTGGTAGGAAACCAAAACAGAAATGTTCACATATTTACCGGATGGTGGTGTTGGGGGTTGGGGGGCAGGGGAACAGTTGTACACGGAGGCGGACAGATTTGTTCAGATAAATGTGTCCCCGAACAAATTTACGTGGCAACAGCCGAATAATTCTTTCCCACGGATCCATTTACCAGGGGGACAGATATACCCTTTACACCGGCTTGCAGTTTTCAGTAAATAGACAAAAATAGGCCTATATGGAAGTTTAAGATGGCATCAGTACAATTTTGCGTAGAGTCCGACATCCTTTTCATATCTGACATGAACAAATGTCAAATCGCCCGTATTTCTGCCATTTGACAAATGGATAAATATTCAATCCGCAATTGGTTTGATCCGAACCGAAGCTTAAAAATAGATTTAAGATTTCACAAGTCATCAGGGCAATGTGCTAATGATTTGTTTCCCCACCCCAAACTCTAAGTTTGGAACAATCTATACACAAGTATATGCATAGGGACTTGTGGCTGTCAAAATGGACACCTTCAAATATTTTGTGATGCAGTCCAGACGACACCAACTGCCAGAAAGCAGTGGGTATAACAGGCTAAGCCGACTAGCCCCCTCTTGTTATTTCACTCATCCAATCATTATCACCTCACTTCTTTCCAATCACGTTGTACCATTACGGTTCTCATTGCTACATATTGACGATCTGAAAAAAAAGGACACACGGGAAAACAACGTAGGTTCAGATTCAAACATCAAACAATAATTGTTCTATTCATATCACACAGCATCAAACATTTTAGCAAAACAATCAAATATACAATTGGATTTACATTTGCAGCACATAACGTCAAAATGGCAGCAAAACAAATGAAGTATACAATTGAATTCACTTGTAAATCTTCATGTTTAAAAATCACATTTGAATAATTATAATGGTGAATAATATGTCTTGTCTGACCAGCGGCAGCTGATGAAGGTTCAGGAGGTGTCTGTTCAGCGGCATGGGGTATAACATAGGAGTGTCTACTCAAAAGTCCCACCGATACGGAACGCGAGTCTCGTCATACGGGACGAGTATCGAATCCGCCGAAAGCCCGGACAGTCGGACAGTTGACGAAATCAGCAACGCAGCCAAGAAGCTGACGAAAATCACTCTGTGCTGAAAATGTGCTGACAATTGCAACCCTAAATAATTATATATTAAGGACCATTATTTATTCCATCCTTATTTTCATTTCTTTATTATTTTTAGAACAATGGACAATCGGGATTGACCTCTGCTGAAGATTGCTGTTCAGAACCTTGTGAAGGTTCACCCACATCTCGGTGAAGTACCAAATACCGATGGGCAGTTTGGACAGAAATTCCTACCTCCATAGCAGCCAGCCATACACCAAGGCCCTGGCAGCGCTGATCGATAAATATGGCCAACTCCGTCAGTTGGTGCATACCAAAATAGCTGCAATCATGATGAAACCGCCCATTAAATACAGCGAATACAGAATCCTTCGAAGATTTCTGCCTCGAAGTTTCTTCCCTAGTGGGCATGCTTGAATCCTTAGAAGGACAAGCCGGACCTCCTGGAGCAAACTCCCCCAAGAATCCGCACTAGTTTCATTGAGTACAGTACGGAGAAGGTATTCTCAAGCCAAATACAGATGAAACATACACTTAAAGCCCATTTTTTTTAGTTCGTTCCTCCATCGCTGTGCATCCCTACCCCGACAGTATCCTCTTCCTCCCAGCATTAGAAGAGCGCAGATCTTGCTGGACTATGACTGGACTGTTACTACCTGGAATAGGCTTCCCCCTGATGTCATCGGACAGCCTTCAGAGAAGGGGGCTCAGCGATTCAAGGAAGTAGTGCAGCATTTTTTTTAGGCCAGTCCTAGTATACGCGGCTTCATGGGCATCAAGGAAGATATAGTATAACAGTCATCTGTGATATTTTCAGTCCCACACGGTGCCCACATTTTGAGAAAATTGTGAAACCCCCCCGTAGTATTTTTGAATCCAGTTTACTAGAAGAGCGGACTGCCCTCAAGCTACCTCAGGGAAGCAGGGCGATGACATCCGAGAGTTGGAGGCCGGCTGAGACAAACTGCATGTATGCCACTTTCCACCAAGCATCTTATCGTTCTTGGCCCTAATATATCCAGGACTGACTTTGACCAAAGGCTCATGCACTTTGGTCTACAACGCATCCATGCAGAAATCCGAAGAAGATTCTGGGTTCTACGTGGTCTACAGGCTGTCCGAAAACACCAGCGTCAATGTTTTGACTTCCAGAAGTGGAGATGGGTGATCTTCCTCCAGCCTGCCTCGGAATCCAGCAGCCCCCATTACTCCACAGGCGTTGACTGCTTTGGGCCAATGACCGTCAAGATCGGCGGCGAACAGAGAAACTCTGGGGTATTATTTAAATACATTTCCACAAGATCAGTACATCCAGCCATACATCATGAGCTTGCCAAGCACCAAGTAAGGTTTCAACCCTCCGAATGCTCCATACTTTTGGAGGAGAGGGAAATCAGGTCAGTCAAGCATGGCCTGCTTGAGTAGTTCTCAACGATCAGACGGTACCGGAGCAATTCCTTCGTAGAGTACTCATTAAGGTCGAAGGGATCCTCAACTCAAAGCCCCTTGCATCAAACAAAGTCCCCCCCCCCCACCAATGTCAATGTCACGATCTAGCTTTACATCAAGTTGTCTATCCAGCCAGGAACCTTTTCAGGAGACATAAGTGGAAGCATAACCAGGTTCTAGCAAACCAATGATGGACCAGATATTTCAAGTTCTATCTTCCACCACTCCAGAGCCGTCAAAAGTGGCAGAAAGATGTTCCTGTTTTGTGCAAAGATTACGTTGCCATAATCATTGATCCCAATCTTACTCGAGCACAGTGGCCCATCGGAAGAGTCACCGAAACCTTTCCTGGACCGGATGGTCGTGTCCGCAGTGCCAACGTGAGGGTCAGGACTCAGGAGTAAGAACCACACACGTACTGTAGCCGACTTATCCAACTCCGCTGAACGACGAACTGTAGGAAGCTTCAACCTATAGGTTCATTGACAGTTGGGACCAAGAAGATGCTGGCTAATGTAGTGTAAATTATTGTTTCCCAAATTTAGGGGCGGCTGTATCAGAATAAAGCAGAATCTTTTGGCTAAGCCGACTAGCGCCCTCTTGTGATTTCACTCATCAAATCATTATGACCTCTACTTTCCAATCGCGTTGTTCCATTTAAAGGTAGTATCATACGTTGGTTTTTGTCAAAGAAATACAGATTCATGGGCAAAATATCAAGGACGATACAGTAATAGTCATCTGTGAAAATTTCAGTCCCATACGGTGCCCACGTTTTGAGAAAAAAGTGAAAAACTGTCATAGTATTTCTTAAGTCTTTTCACTTTTATTTTTGATCTTTTAAAAGATCAAAAATATTTCCTGTCGTTGTTTTACTAATTTCTGGATAAATACACCATTTCAAGCGGAAATATTTCAACGGTATGTTTCTACCACCACCATCTTCATACCCTGTAAGTTATACGTAAATCTGTGAACATTTCTGTTTTGGTGTCTTACTAAAGTATGATACTACCTTTAAGTTTCCATTCTGTGCTGACAATTGCAACCTCTACCAGGTTCCAAGATTATCCTTTTATCATCCAGTATAATTCCTACTTCCTTTTGATGTTTTGGGGGACTTTTCCTAAGTGATTGTAACTTTATAATGATTATATCTGTCTACATAGTGATTATAAATACATGTATGTAGTATAGCGTGGGAACCATTAGTCTTGTCTCTCAGTGCACCATTATGATTATATTGAGTACCATTATTTATTCCATCCTTATTTTCATTTCTTTATTTTAGAACAATGGTCAATCGGGATTGACCTAAAGTGAGATAAGTTGGCAGCAGGAGCTGTTTGTTGTTTTTGATATAATAAATATCTTGCGTGATAAACCGGCGTGACCTCCATCGCATTTTTCAAAGACATTACACAATACGTCATGATCATCGTAGTACAATGCCTGCGTGGGACTGACTGGAAAAGGAAATACATCTTACGCTCATCTTATCCAATGGATCAAAGGCTTCTCAAATTATTATTTCTGATCACGATCCAAAATGTTGAATTATGAACAGTGGTGGGATGTCTGAGGGGTTTATTTCTGCAGTGATCATTTAATACTCAAAATAAGTAGCCTCGCGTTGCATTTATGGGTACATTTATTGGTACACACTCATTATTTTGTACGTTCATACATTAGTCGTCTGCTTCATATTGCTCATGCTAAACATAGGATGCATCCGAATAATGTTGTCTAGAGCTAGGTCTAGGTCTTCGCCTCATTGGAAAAACACAGAGACACCAAGACAATAGACCTAGCCGTAGCTCTGGAAGCTCGTTTCGGATACTGCCTTACGTATGCAAATGGCCCAAAGCAAATCATTACTTTTAAGTACAATATAAAATGTATTTATGGAGAAATCCGGTAGCCATCTCGCGAGAACTGCTCATTTAATGGATTGAGCGAGATGTTCATCTGTGCATTCCTGACGTTGCTTATCACTTTGCAGGTCATGGTAAAAGACATGTTAAAATGATGATTATTACGATAAAGTGATGAGAATGATGAAGGTGGATATGGGTGGAGCTGCTGGTTGTCAATGGGATTATTAATATGCCGACAATGAATTGAATGAGATCAGTTTCTTGTTTCGTGAAATGAAGCCGATACACATTAACATGTATCCGTAATTAGTGACATGTATGTAGCGCCGACCTGAAGTTGATTTGCGCAAAGCTTTAAGAATTGGTTCAGCATAGTTGAGTCATCCCAGTTGTTAAAAGTATAATAGTTAGTTGGGCGCACAAGCCAAATTATTGAGATGCTGGCTAACAACCAGCCCTAAATGCTTTTAACTGGCTCCGTAGTGCCAGGGGCATTAAGGCAGAGCGTGGTAAGCGGTCTGTCGGTACATGACGACCTGTGTCTACATAGAACGGTTATGTTTGACCAAGTGTTGTTAAGTGGGAAAATGGCCTGAAATGGGTTAAGAGCTGCTTTTATTAGATCTAAAACGAGACAAGTTTTCCATTAGGTTTGTCTGCTTAAGGAGCACAGTTTGTTGGATATAAGAAAAGTACTCGGATGGTAGAGCCGAGCACTATAGAAAGTGTCAGAGCTATATAGGGCAACTGGAAAATGCCATCTTTCGAATGACACGCACTATGCCATTCCTTCCGTAAAGCCATGCGATGGAGACATTAATTGCTCTAAAATAACTGTATTAAATCATGGCAATGATGACCAATTGGCGACGGTAATGTAGTTGATAATACCATAGTTTTATCTAGACAACAGTGGTGATACCAATCATGAGAATTAAGATTAATTAATGCACGGCGATGACATTGTGTCGTGTTCTTTTTACGCCTAAATTTTTCGCCTTTGCTACCCTTTCGAGGGCAAGGAAAGTAATATTCTGATCTCTTGTAAGTTCCAAACCAATCTTGGGATAGCGTGATGCCTTAAGAAGGAAAATCGGAGTAGCCATCTTGGGCTGAACACGTGATCACCAAGCCTGAAAGTGACCAGGGGCCGATTTCACTAACGCTTTACGGTCATCGTTAAAGGCCAAATCCATCGCTAAACGAAAAATTGCTACGCAAAGTAGCGATGGATATTCCGTTAAGCGATGGATTTGGGCTTTAGTGATGATTGCAAAGCGTTAGTGAAATCACTCACAGGACGGGGAACGCGGCAGCAAGTCATGCTCAATCACCCCAGTAGGTCCAATGCATGACATCTGCATAATAGTCTTCAAGCCAAAGAAGAATACGACGTCATCAATAAGGAACTGGGAACGATTACAACAATTTGTTTTTTACCGTATACCGGCCCTTTACCAACTGAACTATCATTCAAGCCCCATCTTGGTGGTGTCCCTAAGCCTGAGGTTATTTGTTGATTGTTTCGATTGTTACTTTTGGCTGTTTGTCTAACTGCAGTCTCACGATGCAACATTTCACAATATAAAAAAACTTGTGTAAATTAAAGGTACTATCATACTTTGGTTATTGTCGAAGAAGTACAGTTTAATGACAACAATATAAAGGAAGATACAGTAACAGTCATCTGTGAAAATTTCAGCCCCATACGGTGCCCACTTTTTGAGAAAATCGTGAAAAACGGCCACAGTATTTCTTAAGTCTTTTCTCGTTATTTTTGATGTTTAAAAAGATTTTCGGTCGTTGTTTTTACTAATTTCGGGATAAATACACCATTTCAGGCGGAATAATTTTAACGATATGTTTCTACCTGCACCGTCACACCCTGTAAGTTATACGTAAATCGGTGAACATTTCTGTTTTGGTTTCTTACCAAAGTATGGTAGGCCTACTACCTTTAAGCGATCCACCAAATACCGTACCCAGGTTGCTGCAATTGCTAACATGGGCTGGATGGAGCATACGGTATTCCGGAAGTCGCTGGTTCGAATCCCGTTCCAATCATTTTTGTTGTTGTTCACTCTTCATAAAATGTTTTGCTTCTTTGGACCCTTTTAATCCTTTGATAATGCAATCGACTGCCAGATGTGGTGTCATTCTTTGGAACCAGCTAATACAATGCGACTGAGAGCCAGCCTCCTTAATTCTGTAGTGGTGTAATGTTAAGGCCTCCGTACAAAATGTCTGATGCCGCCGTTTTAAGACTGCTTCTCAAAGTGCCACTGCTACCAATACCAAAAAGGGAAGATTTCGATTGTGAGATTGAAACGGGAATGTGGAGCTCCATTTGAAGAATGTAAAACGACCGAATCCTTGTTATATTGATATTGGCGGCATTAAACTTACTGTCCAACACCGACATTTTATACGGATTGCAACCAACGGGGAGGTCTAAAGTGCAGGAGTCGTGGGCATAATTCTGCCTGGTATGATGAATGTATGAGGGAGGAAGAAATGGAGGAAGAGGAAACTGGTGTGGAAGGCGAATGGCACATACAAGACGAGATTAAAATAGCGCATGAGATGAGGCAGACGACGGAAAGAACTTAAAGAAGGATGACAAAGACCACAACAAGAATGGCTGAGGAGATGACCAAAGAAAAAGAATTATGGGATGAAGCTGTCAGGATCAAAGCAGAACCAAAGAAACGTGGCGACAAGGTGGTGAAGGAAGTCCGGCCAGCGGACTCAGCCCGTGCCCAATCCCCCTCCACACACTACCCTCCATCTTGTGTAGCTCTACTATGCCTCTTAAAGGTACTATCATACTTTGGTAGCATACCGAAACAGAAATGTTCACAGATTTACCTATTACTTACAGGGTATAAAGATGGTGATGGTAGAAACATACCGTTAAAATTTTTCTGCCTGAAATGCTGTATAATATCCAGAAAAGAGTAAAACCAGTGACCAAAAATATTTTTGATCTTTTAAAGATCAAAAATAAAAGAGCAAAGACTTAAGAAATACTGTGGTCGTTTTTCAAAAAGTGGGCAACGTACGGGACTGACATTTTCACAGATGACTGTTACTGTATCTTCCTTGATATTTTTGCTAATGAATCTGCATTTCTTTGACAAAAACCAAAGCATGATATTACCTTTAATGCATTTTAGGTTTACGTAACTTTAGTCATCATTCAAATTCCAATAAACTGACAAAATGCCGGAACCACATTGAAAAATATAATATGGAACCTACCGGCAAGTCTTCAAGGTTATCACAGTCAGCTGAGTCAACGTTGCCTTCAACTTCTTTCAAGTCACGCGGGGAAATGTGAACAGAAGCAACTTAAGCCAAGATGTATAGAGGACGCCAGGGTACTGGCATCAATATAATGTCTGTGTCCTTTTAGCTCCGTCCCCTTCATAATCTTCAGGAGAGTTTAAAATCTCCTACTCTTTATGTCGTTTTTGTATTTTGCCAAGGCGAATGATTTTAAGCGCAAGGTTCTCTTTGACTATTTAGAAAGAAGAACGTTTAGATTGATTTTCTTCAGGTAACGAACAATCAGTGTGAAGATATTCTAGAGTTGGGAAACAATGGAATGGCAAAACGCATTTTAGGTACTCGCCAATTACGGGAGGGTTGTCATTTTTAGCTCTTATATAAATCTGCTTTAGAATTGAATACGTTTGAGATGGATAATGATGTTATGGAAGGTTCATCAGTGTGGAGATAAACATGCATGTGAAAACTCTGTTTACGACCAAACGAAGTTAACTCTATATAGTACATGTATCTCGTCATGTGTTCATATGGAAAAACTATACCATTATTTCTTTTTATTATTTTATTATTAATTTTGTTTTAATTATTATTTGTGTCATCGCATATCATCTGGAATCTGTTTAAAATATATCAATATTTGCAGTCATACTATTAATATCTAGATCAAGGATATCATCATTAATAATCATCATCAGCCCCATGGGCTGATTACCCAAATGAACTTCTAGGGTGCGCAATTTACCAAGTTTGTTGGTTTTTATTTTTTATTTTTTTCTAGATTTGGGAAAAACTTTCTTTCTCTTCCACGGTGCGATCACTGGATCGCATTAATCACTTGTTTAATCACATAATATGTGGTGTCTTTAACTACATTGTATGACACTTATAGTGAAGTTTACTGATATATATTTATTTAGGAATGTCCTTCGCGAAAAAGACTCGGCAGATATCTGGATCACTATCCATCCTAGAGATGAGGGATATACCAAACCGAACAATGCTATAAAAGCCTATAAGTAGTAGAATTGACTATTTAATATAATCTCGTCGAATCTACTGAGATATATAAATTATCATGAATATTAATGAGTTTGCGTCGGGGAGATATAAAATGATGACGTAGATGAACACTGCGCTATAGCTCGGCTCGGTGGCATAGGTGTATCATTTTATGACATCTGGGGTCGATTTCACGAAGCCCTACGATCGATCGTATCTCGAGATACGAATGATAAATCATCGTATCCTTCGAAGTCTACGTAGGGCTGCAATGCGTCATAAGTCCTGCGATCGATAGTAAGTTACGATGAGTTTGGTGAAATCGACCCCTGCACTATAGTAAGCAGGATGTCATGGGTTCGAATCCCACCTAAGCCAGCGCATAATTTTGTTCATGTGCACCCAACAAGTACCGAGTTCAGTGCTCATGTACGTTGGTGAAGGGCAAGCCTAATTTGAATATAATGATGTTTTGTAAGTCCGAATCGTCTCTCCGGGCAAATCCTGAGTCAAGGGGATTCTTCAAAAATATGGTCAAGAAAACGCGTAAGAAACCAAATAATTTACAGCAAAGGTTGGATTGATTAATACAGGGTGAGTGAAAAAGAACTTGACCGGGATTGCTGATGCTTTTCAAAAGAAACAAATGACACTCAAAAGTTCAGTAAAGTCCTGTTTATATAATATAAAAAGAATGAAATTGATCATTCCTAAGAGGAGTTACATGTCTATTTTAAAGGACGTGTACAACGTTGGTAAGGGTGACAGAACAACACTCACACTTTGTCTAATCCAGCATGTACATGAAATAATAAGCCTGTGGAAATTGGAGCTCAATCGGACATCAGAGTCCCAAGAAAATAGCGAACACCTTACTCATATTTTCTTATAAATCACAAAGAAGGACTTTTGAACTTGCTAAGATCAAAAATGTTTTTGGTATTTGGTTTAACTCATTCTGGATAAATAAAACATTTAAGGGGGAAACTTTTTAACGGTATGTTTTAACACAACCAGCACCATTGTAAAGTAACAACTCCCCCAAAGATGCAAAACTCCTGCTTTGATTTTTTTTTAAATGCAGCAGTCGTCAACAATCGACGAAAAAAATTGTGACCACAAAAGTGACCACGAAAATTAACGCCTCAGAGTTACGGAATACCCATTGCTTCCATGATGGTAACATTCTTATACATAGAGCTTTAGTACACTTTTGAGGAATACAGGCGGGATACTTTATTTATTTGATATGCTTCGGAAATGACATAAACAGGAACGTCCCTATATCAGTCATTCAATTTCACTCCAAACCTTCGCCTCGTGTGACCTAGCAAGCAACCTCAATCTGAAGCTTAATGTTCTCATCTTTCAATCAGTCAGTGGTCACAAGTACTGTGACAACCAGAAATGAACAAACAATGTCTGCTATAGGATGACATCAGGAAATCATTTAAACTGGTGACAAAATAAACAGAGAAGTGGATATCAAACCACGTTTTTGTTAATATGTCAATTATGTGCAAACGGAGAATTTTCGTCAAGTAATTCAGACCCATTTTTCATTTTATTGATGAAAAAACATATCATGAATAGATTCTGATTCATAGGCTTAACAAATCCGGGAAAGCGAATAAGATACATGTACATGTATATAAATGCATATAAATTCACTGTTTTGTTGTTGAAGAGAACATCATGATGGTTATGCCTGCCTAATCGTATGGCAATAACCTATATTACAAAAATAGCAAAACTTATCATTTTTCAAGTTACGGATTTATGACAAATATTTTTAGCTGATTTGTTTAAATACGTAATCAAGTATTCAATGCACGTTGCTTTGGTACAGTACAGTGTCTTATCACAAAACAAGGAGTGGAATTCTTGTAATAATGTGGCATACATGTATTATTATCATACTTAGTTAAAGCCAATGGATTATAACCATATACGTTTATTGTGCACTGCGTGTTACGTAATGAACACGAGATCTTTAAAGGTAGTATCATACTTTGGTAAGAAACCGGAACAGAAATGTTCACAGATTTACCTATAACTTCCAGGGTATGAAGATGGTGGTGGTAGAAACATACAGTTAAAAATAATGGTTCCTCCTGAAATTGTGTTTATCCAGAAATTAGGAAAACAACAACCGAAAATCTTTTTGATCTTTTAAAAGATTTTGATCTTTTAAAAGATCAAAAATAAAAGAGAAAAGACTTAAGAAATACTGTGGCCGTTTTTCACTGTTTTCTCAAAAAGTCGGCAACGTATAGGACTGAATTTTTCACAGATTACTTTTACTGTATCCTCCTTGATATTTTTGCCCACGAATCTGTATTTCTTTGACAAAAACCAAAGTATGATACTACCTTTACCGAAATTCTGAAGTAGTTTGTCTCAATAATGAAACAAATTAATTGTTATTAATATTTGGTCACGGAATTATTGAATAGATTTCACAAATCTTCAATAGAATTATTGAACTGTCTGTGTGAAAATGACATATCCAGTGAAGAATATTAATATCAGGCGTGTAGCAACGCGCTATGCATATATCCCGTTTGGAAATGAGGCAATGCTAAACATTTGCATAGAGAACAGAAACGGCTCGAAAACAGGAAACATAAAGCACTTAATTGGGGCAGACAATGCCTTTCACTCCGTTGAAATCAAAGTTGCTCACTTTTAGCGCGCATCACTTGGCAAAAAACTGGAAACAAGTCTCATCATTATGAATTGATAAACGACCGAGATTATGTGGATATAAATGAATTTTGTAGACCATTGGGGGCTCGTATTCCTCTTGCTTTTCGTGATAGTTGTGACCATACGAACAAGCACCACAATTCAAGAAGCGACTGAAACTCTATACAAATGCTCAAAAGTAACCTTGTCATCGATCTGTGCTATTACTATATAAAGGAATACTGGTTAATATAGGATAGGTTCTCCGTTCTGGGCTAGCCGTATGCCTCGTGCAGGCTTCAAATGAATATTCGACAACATCGTTGTGGGGTGCTGTGGCCTAGTGGTCTGGCGTGTTGAACTCAATGTCTTGTGGTCAATCTACAGATTGTGGGTTCGAATCCAGCCATGGGTTAATGGTGCTTGCGTCCTTGGGCAAGAGGCTTTGTCACATATTGCTCCTCTTCACCCAGGTGTAAATGGGTACCTGCGAGGGTAGAGATGGCTTTGTGTGTTTGATTAGCCCATGTGCGCTGAATACGGCAGCCAGGGCTGTATACTCCCAAGGGAGTTGAGATAGTTTCAGGAATGTAAAATTATGGCCAGATGACCAGGGATAATAATTGATTTGCGCCATGAGCGTCATGTTTGGCGGATACCGGCGCATTATAAGTGTCCATTATTATTATTAAAACCATCCTTCAATCCCTCCATTGTTTCTATTCTATTAACTCACAGAAAAAAATGTATATTAATCCGATGCACATTTTGGGAAAAATTTGCCTTTTTGAGAATATTTTATTACTGACGTCTGAGTGTTGTGCTTAACTTCATACATCCATCTGTTGACATCAATGACCATATATATACTAAATATACTATTATCGTGACTTTATACCGGTGAATACGGGAAAGTGAGTACGATTGTCCCCTCCCATTGTCTCTTTTACACGGGCAAATTTAATAAATAATTACTATATTTTCAAAGAATCTTGTGGGTGAATTACAAAGAACTCTTCTGTATTTTCCACAGTGATTTGAATGTGTATACACAATAGTAATGTCAAATTGCAACCTTTTAAAGGTCCCTCGTAATACCCAAGTATTGTGTTGTACATTGAATGCAAAATACAAAAATTCAACCAATTAATATCGCAATGGTCAGCTTAAAGCTATAAACATAAGTTGACGTAAAACAACATTTTCATGTTTCACGATATAACGTTCAGTTTTTAACATTACTCACGGATAAGTACAGTAAATATAAACCTATGATGAATTATATACATCTCTATGTACTATGATACATTCCAAGTACTTTCCCATTAAGAATCATATTATACACGTATAACTTTCAAAACCGATTATGTCTACCCCTTCATTCTTTCTTAATAATGTTTTTAGAATAGAACAACACAGTTAAGTTTCCTCACCTATTTAAAGCAAATTGGACAATCAATTGGTTCGGACAATCGGTCCAAATCATGTCCAAAATATAGGTCAGTTTAGACATGGGGTTCTATATTGTACACCCAGCAAGTAATTCCATACTAGCTCTATGTTGTGGTTGATGTAGCACTCTTCAATGTCAATGTCTAACGGAATGCTTATAATGTGAACAGTCAAAAATGACACATCAAATATTCACACCTCCTTATTGTCAACCAATTGTGCCTTGGCGTCGGAAGTATTTTAGATGACTTATGTCTGGGGTTCCAACGAGTTTGAAAAAAATACAGTGCAAAACAACAAGTAATATCTGACAATAAAGTGACAATTCTTTGCAAGAGCTAAGTTATGGTCATGATTTTATATTTAAAATGTTTAGATTTCTGATGCATTTCAATAATTGTCGAATTTCTCCTGAACTTGGCTTGAAAAAATGTTTGTCTTTTTCCTTTTACTTATGCGTGTAATTATGCGTGATGTAATTTTGTTTGTATTATGTCCAAAGGCCTGACGAATTTCTCAATGCAGCCACCAAACTACAAGTTCGTCTAATCCAGTGCATACCAGTACCAACTCTCAAACTCGAGGTCTTTATGCACAGTAAATTACATCACTTTGTTTTCTGCGTTAATCCCATACAGTTTCATCGCCTCGACAAACATTTTTTTCTGTGAATTCTATGAAAGTTTTCACATTACTCTCTTCAAAGTTCTCTTGACATTTTTGATATATAGGTGGGAATACACAAAATGAACATGCCGGGCTGGTGGTTACTTCAGTTATGTTAAAAATATCCCGTTGAGATCTTTAGTCACGTTAAAATAATTTAAAGAACAATTTAATCCAAATACTAATCACTTTAATATGAAGATTATTTCAGTTATTTCCTCAATATATATACTTACAACTTGTGCTGAATTTGAGGATTCAGGTAAAATCACAATCGAAAAATAATTATGATCACACAAGCAGCATGTAGCCTGCTATCATTACTAGAATATCTCTATAGTTCATTATGGTCAGGACTATTATATGCAGTGTTTATTGGACTTCACAGCGCCACTGTCAGTAGTAATAAGATGCAGAATGATGTAACTCACGATTCTTGGCATCCAAATCTCAACAAACCTGTATCAAGAACAGCAAAGAGATAAAATACAAATTAATAATAAAGAAACAAAGAACCTGACAGCCCGGCCATCACAGCCCAACAAACAGACAGACACTCGAACAAACAAACAAACAAACAAAGCAACCAAACGAACAAAATTAACAAAGTTTGCCTGAATTTTAAATATATAAGGAGTTAAAAGCTGTTAATTGGGTATGAAAAGTTTGATTTTCAAAGTTTGGCTGCATTATTTCAAGAATTATAACAAATTTGTCACGAATTCTCAAATTCAGTCAGGACAACGCAAACAAGCTGTTTAAAGGCTAACTGTAATCAAATTTGGGAAAGAGGTGAAAGTGATTTAAAATTATTGCTTAATACATAATTAATGACTATATACATTTATATGTTTATGAATATGTAAGTGCTTTCTTTGGACCAAAAATTTACAAAAATTTAGTATAGGATCGCACCACAGTAGACTGCGTGGCGTTCTGCATGTGACGTAAGCAAGGTTTTTCGTCGCAAAAAGTGGGGTGATAATGGGTCAAAAATACCTCCTTTTTCTATATACCTACACTATTTTTTTTAGCACAAACAATGATAGACAGGCTGAGTTTTATAACAATACAGATGTATTTAACTTCTTATGTGTTTTGATCTTCCAGGAATATAAGTAAATCTTTAAGTGATGCGAGGGACGCCAATGTCGAATAAAAAAGTTAAACATTCGGACACGTTTTTCTCCGAAGGTCTAGAGCAATGGAGTCACAAACCATTCTTCTCACTACGCGGGACAACCGTGGGATGTTTTTTTTCTAATTCCCGCCGAACAAAAAAAAAAAAACGACAACCGCGAGCAATGGACGACGCTTCCGAACTCCCGCGATGGTTTGGCGATTTTTCCAGCATAAAATGCGACTGTAGGACTTTGGCTTTTTTCTACATTATTTTGCGTTCTTCGCAAATCGTTCGCTTGGCCCGTGAAAACCGCACTTAAGGAAAATGATGTCACAACAAAAAAGTAAAATTGTTGGATCAAATTGTCATGCGACAGCGGTGAAGAGTTGAACTTCGAAGCCTTCGTGTCAAGGCCATCTATATGAGAGCATATAAAACGATTCCGATAGGCCTGTGTGTAGGAGGGAATGTGCTTGTAATACTACATTTCCCCATTTAGGTCAATATGAAATCAACCTAACAAAAAATGTACACAATATGCATTGGTTGGCTTCTCATAAAATGGTTCTCATGACATTTCACATGATATACTTTATTTCTTTAAAAAATAACTTTTAGTTTGTATTTCAATCCAGAAATCTGTGGGAATTTTCATGAGGTTAAGATGTCAAAGCAATGCCATATACGAGCCTGCAAGGACTTCTTAAAGATGGACGTTGACGATGTATACGAGAAATGGCAATGATGTAGGCTTAACTGAAAGGTAATATCATAGTTTGGTATTTGTCAAAGTAATGCAGATTCATGGGCAAAAATATCCAGAAAGATACATCAACAGTCATCTGAGAAATTTCCAGCCCCATACGGCGCCCGTATTGTGAGAAAACAGTGAAAAGCGTCCACGGTATTTAAAAAATCTATAAAAAAGAAGAAGTGTTTTCGGTCATTGATTTAATTCATTAAGGTCATTTATTTTTCTTGATAAATACAGAATTTCAGGAAAAAAAACTTAAAAGATAATTATGTTTCTTCCATGATCACCATCTTTATAGACCGATCCGACGGCATGATATACATTCCGCCATTACTGCGGTGTAAATTATTTTATTGCCACACAAAAAAGACGGGGACGCCGCAGTAATGGCGGATGGTATATCGTGCCGTCGGATCGGTCTATATACTGTAAGTTATAGGTATATAAACTGTGAAGACTTTCGGTATGCTACCCAAGTATGATAGTACCTTTATAGGTACACGCCGACCTCGTTGGGCGATTTGGGCGCTTCTTGGCGTCAATGCATGACTTTTTCATGACTGTAAAGGTCTTCCAAAAATAGAATATAACATTCCACAAAAATAAACAGTATATTTTCATGATGATTACGTCACGTGACTTTTTTACACCAGATTTTGGTTCAGAAAACTCATGAGATCATTGTGTTAATAGTTTCATTTCCAGGCGTTTAAAATCTGTTTGACCATTCACAATGTCAGTATAACTGTTTGCTTAATCACTCTTTCATTTTAACGAACGTTTACTGATTTTACCGAAGTATTTCCTTTTTGAAGATACAAATTTCCAACGTGATTAGGCAACATTAACATGCCAAATTTGGAATTTTATAAAAGACCGGTCACTGCGGGTGCATTGCAGACACAGTGCGTATGGGCTTGCGACGCATTCAGCCCGAGGCATGGACCCGCCGTGTGTTTGATAACTCGCAGCTCGGTCCACGTGGGTGTACATGTGGGTGTACACGGCCTATACTATTTGAACTTTGAAGCACCTTCCCTCGGTTTGCTTGTTTTTTGCCTTTCCGAGCGAATGGGAAAAGCCTCGAAATTATTTTGTGTCATACATGGAAATCTTTTCATGCCCTCAAAATCATTTCATGTCATTAATTTAATTTTGTGTCATTGAAATCATTTCGTGTTATTCATGAAAATCGTTTCGTGCCCTCAAAATCATTCCGTGTCGAAACATCGTGTGTGAAAAAATTTCGTGTCATCAAAAACATTTCGTGTTTTTTTTTTGCAATTTTGTAGTTGCCTTAATTACATTCGTTTGTGTTCAAACTAGCCTCATAATTTGAAATCATTATGGCCACTTTCAAAAGGTCTGAACCAAACCTCTTTTATATCATAATTCGTAAAAGCTTGTTCTTTTTTAACATAATTAAAATAATGTCTAGTTTGAGTTTTTCAATGTTTCTGTGGCCTTTTTGATTTGGACTCGCCTTGTTTAAATTTTGCAGATTTTGCGAATATTCCAATCGTATGTAAAGGCTAAAACGTACGTGTGTCGCATTCTTGGAATTATCATATATATCTATATATTTATAACAGCTGCAACATTATTTACTCAAAGTTACGAGCACCAGCGCAACACCTTTCTAATATTTGCTGAGGCTGGAAATGCGTAAACGCTTATAGACCTTATTTTGTTTCCCGATAATTTTCCTTAATTACACAACATATTTCCGATTGTTTTTGTCACGAGAATCTTCATAAAGACTGTTCTAGAAATATTGTGTTATATTCTCTGCATTGTTAATTTTAAGAATTTTGATACCGGCGTGCTCCTTGTAAGCCGGGAAGCAACATATTTGTAGTTTTAGATGTACAGTAGTCGTTAAGAACATGGAGAACGTTTCCAAGAGGCAAGTAGAAACTGACCACCGGGATTGCAAGTACTGAGGTCATGATATTGCCATACTCTAAATCATTATTGCTTCATTGTAACTGATGCTTTAATTCTACGTGGTATACCAGGTGGCACGATATGATTTCTAAAGCAACACACGTAATTCCGTGTCATAGAACCCACGCCTGTCTATAATGGCCTACTATTCGTTCTACCTATACACACACACATTACAGCTCTCAGGTCTAATCACATACTCTAATTTACGCGTGATATTCGGCCCCTACGCGTCAAATTCACGTACCACGGCCAGTGCCAATCATTACAAATTAATACAGGTTGAATAGAAATATATTAAATGAATTTACATATTCATTTCAAGCATGACTGGGCAGTTTTCCTCTCGAGTATCACGTGGCCAAATGGCGCCAAGGGTGGATTGCTTTTTCGCGCGCTCCATATTTTATTTAATTGCCAATTAAGCCCCATATCGGGAAAGAAATTGCTTTCGGGCGAACAACCACAACGCGATACGCTGTTTCATCCATACGACAAAAATGAAACGACAAAAGACCCAAGCTGCGCCAAATATATTAATGTCACTAGACAATGTGATCTTCTTAGTTTGATATTTTTGTCAAACATGGTCTAAATTTGGATTAAAACACCTTTATCAAACATGCCTTGATAAGGCATGTTCTCGATAAGGCATGTTTGATAAAGGTGAAATAATATTGCTTTTTACAGCAGGTGCTCTCAGGGGCGCCATTAATATCCATTATTAATCCAGGCGACATTATTTAGTTTAAGTGGATGGCAAGCTAATGTGACCCTGGTCAATTTGAAGAAGTGCTGTATGGGAAGAGCAGCAATTCACTAAACCGAGTGACGAGTTACCTCATACATCTACGCCCAATTTTGGCGATTTCTAAGTGCTTTTAATTTGATCTTTTCTACACATGTAAACGGCGTGCCGACAGCCACTATCCACTCATTGGCGCCGAACGACGATGCGTCATCATGCGCATGGTCAATAATGCCTTAGTGCCAGCAAAGTAAAGAATTTAACAAAGATGAAGCACTTGGACATATCCGTATAAAACTCAGGGCAAATTATAATGATATAGTAAGTAGAGGTAGTGGCTAGGCAAGAGGATATACCGATGGATGGGTTGACAGCGTCTCCTCTATCGCTGGCACAACTCTCTACTCAATTACTAGCTGCATCCAATATTGATGCAATAGATGTAGGCTGGCACACAAGGGACCACAGGCGTAATTTGCTTGGACGAGTCATTATTCGTTTGCCATTAGCGTTGGGCCAAGGGCGCTCAGGGATCAGACGGACGGAGGATGACAGACTCCAAGCCTCTAACGCAAACCAACCCGCTTCAGGACAAGTACTTTATCATTATGCTCAAATGTAATAGAAAATTCATCCAGATTTCGGCTGTATTTCCCCTATTACAATATTCGAATCATTTGTAAAGTCAATAAATATTCCTAGGCATGAGCTAAGAAATAGCTTAAGAATGTTAATGGATGGTATAGGCCTATCTACATAATTACCTGAGTATCTTGCACAGTGCAAAATAAGAAAATATTTATTTCCATTTGCATGATATCACTCACTGAATAAGGAAAAGAGCCTTGGCAAAAGGGTCGGGGCTTAATACACAATATGGACACGTATATTCATTTCACTATTTTATCTCAGAAACTGTACTAGGAGAGTGAATTATAAAACAACCACTAATTGAGTCGATTGACATTTGGTGTGTCTTATCATTTGGAAAACAAAGAATGTAAATGGATCGGTACCACGCACGCATTTTATATATAAAGAAACTAGAAAAAATGAATTAGTATGGGGATGTTGACTTGCATGTATGCAATTAGGGGCTAGATAAATGCAACTACCGCCGAGTTGAGCCCTCATGAGGCTTGCGCTAGCTCTAACAATTTAGAATTGGCCCAATTAAGAGTGCGGCAATATCGTATCGCCCAATTAATAAGCCAAACCGTGCCGTTATTCATCACGTCCTTATTGAGTTGACGGGCAGACTGTAGCTATATAATGAGCACGATGGAGGACAATCACTCAGGCAAGATTCTCTATAGCTATCATTAATTTACCGCACACATTGCTCGTAGCCAATGATCAAATACAAATCAAACATTTCAATTATTTTCTAAGCAACATACTTGATAAAAAAAAAACGTTCAAATAGTGGTAGACTATAATGGACATGCGTCTTAATAATAAATAACAAATGTAAAATACTTGGATACTATTTGGTATAGATATTGTACATTTATAGTTTGTATACACCTATATATTCCATCACGCAGGTGGCTAAACGATCGAAGCGACCCAAAAATATATGACCAGGCGATGAATCGAATCCAATTAATATCGCTCCAATGTCAAGAGAATCCGCCGCATGTTCATCATACGTCACACGTCAGACATAATAATAGTCAAGTCTCACAATAACAACTTTGTAGTCATATGATGAATATTTCAAAATCTTTCAAACAAACAAAACCTGCAAAGGACCGTTCTGTTTTTCTAGAAAGCAGGTCGAATAAATCTCGTAAACAGCACTAGTGCCATCTTTCATCAGGCTAAAAACCACACAAAAACCGATAGAAATGTCATATTGTTCAGAGCAAATCAACGAGAATTGATGTCGCTGACAAGATTGAAAGATACCTATCATATTACCACATTCTTTGACGTCTTTCTTTATTAATACTTCAGAAAAGAGAAAGATGTGAAGGGGATGATTTGACTGTATTCACAGAGTCTGCATGAATAAGTCTATCATCTTCCACCCTATTGTTGCCAGTACAGCGTCCAAGGACTTTTATGATTAAATTCTGGCGCTGACTCCACACTGATTGGTACTGTATCTGCTTTATTAAAAGTAATAAGATTCTAGTAGACTGTGAATGGTTTCAACATTAACCTGGTAATTGCTACTAACGGCCTGTGTTTATCTTGATATCAAATGGCTACTGGACTTTTTCACACAGTCCAAATTAATATTTCGGGACCATTCCAAACAAGCCAAAGATAAATATCAGTTTGTTAAATCAAGCTTTATAGATGATTAAAATTAGGTCTCATATGAGTTCATACAGTTAATGTTTAATTCAATTTGCGATAATTTTTCTTGGATTTACAAAGTCAGTGACGAGCACTATTTCAGAATAAATCGTTTCTATTTAGCGACGTTGTTAGCAAGTATTATATTAACTGGCAAATCCTGAGTATTACTGATAATTCTAGTGATATATTTCCCTTCATAACGTGTTATTATTTGCATTGATCAGTAACCGGTAGCAGTTTTTTTGTATTCCTATCAAATTTCCCGAGGAGTTCCCGTATTCTACCTTCATAAACAAATGCATCCCCTATACAACATTTACATCTAAATCTGAAGTGCGAAAGGGGCGACATTTGAAAGTCAACGTTGGGTGAAGAGGTCTAGGGTTGAATGTAACTTGCATGCTCATCCATAATGTTATCCTTAAGCTACACAGAAACTCTGCATAATATGCTCGCTTATTTCCAAGCATAATTATCGCCGATAGGAAACGTACACACCTACATAATGGCTAATTGCGAACCTAACACCTCGCAATATGCAAATATAGCCACAAGGCAATAAACCTTGTATTCCGGACACTATGTCAGTGACCCAGTATTTTTCTACGCAAGTGTACAATACAATATATACTACTGCCAACAAACATTATTACCTAACCTGATCTGTGCTGTTATTGACACAAAAACGATATTTGATTTGTGCTAACTGATTAGCATGAGAAAAGTAGGGAAAGGAATGTGGTTTTTAAACATCTCCAATCCAACTCAATTCACGCTGATTTCTATGTGAGACATCACGTGCAGTATAATTTGAACGGGAATGTTGTTGTGGTTTTTCCAAATAAACTAAATAACATGAAAATGGGCCATTCTTCATGCAATGACATTTTACTCTACTGAATCGTTTGAACAATGAAGGCATTGGCCAAACCCTAGAAATATCCATTTGTAGAATATCAATTTATTTACAACAAATAATGGTTACTGACGAACAAACATACATAGCTGGCAAACCGAAACCTTTTTGAAACACTTCTGCATCCAACCCAACCCAACCCAACCCAACACAAACAAAGTCCAAGAAAGCCCCCCCCCCCGCAAAAAACAAAACAAAAACAAAAACAAACAAACAAACAAACAAACAAACAAACAAACAAACAAACAAACAAACAAACAAACAAACAAACAAACAACCAATTGATTTCTCTTAGGTGTTACCTGCACCATAATGCTTTTAATGAATCATATTAAACACATGATATGGTGAGGTTATTGCATGAAAGAAGTCAAATTAATATACACACCTTATTGCCTGGTCTAAACCCAGACACCGCCGATGACATGCCGTGTGTTTTGTACAGCTTGCTATGGTCATTTTCGCATACTAGGCTGCCGTTGATCAGCGTATATCGGTCACCGGGTACCAGTTTTATGTGACACGAACTGCAGGAGAAACATTTCAAGTGATAGACCTTGTTATGTGTTCGCATGACGAGTTCACTTGCTGGTATTTGCTGAGAACAAGCTGCACATGCCCCACTTACGCCAAATAACCTGAAAAATATAAATGAAATAAAACATATTGTTATGTAAACTTCATGTAGGCCCCTAATACATATACTTATCATATACATATACACATCACTCGCAATGATCATACGAATAAACGATTTTTCCGACAGACAGATAAAAAATGACAATATTTAAACAAAAATTATTTGAAAAACAAACCAAAATTATATTTTAAAAACGACTGAAACAGGCAATATCTTTTGCAGAAAAATAAAATTCCGAAGAGTGATATTTTGAATAGCAATATTTATCGTACATCAAATGCTTTTGCCATGAAATTATAATTGTCAAATTAAAAAATAATTTATTAAACAAACCAGAATTTTATTTTATTTCATACTGTATGGTCATTGCCACCGCGTGTTATCCAGATGAGCACTGGTCCTTAATCATTTCTATATTTCTATAATGCGAACCATCTTCCAACAGTGGTCAAACAAATATTGCATATAATAACAGCATAGATGGCACACATGCCTTTATTAATTCTGTTACGCCAACGATAATGACAGTTAACAAGACATTTACAAATTACTCTCGAATCATTATTTGAATCATTATGATACCATTTCATTCTAGTATAAGAAAACAGTCATTTTCAAAAGAACATTTTCACAGCGAATATGGTGAGACTTTTCGCAATCATCAAAAACAAACATATTTGATAAAAAGTAAAAAAAAAAACCCAGCAATTTCCATTTGAACATATTGCACTTCTAGTAGAAAATGACACGAACGTTCTGGTTTGTCAATTAATATGCTTGTCATTTTCTGGTTGTAAATCGACTTGACAATATCGTAATTAAAGGATATGGAACAAAACTGGGATTATTAGATTTTGCATGGTGACAGTGATGTAAAGGCGGGAATGTAATGACCTCAGAATAAGTGATGAACTCAGTCTTCATACAATGTGCATATGAACATGTACACTGTACATAATTATATACACGTATGGACATTATATGCATGGACATGCACACATGGACATGTAAATGGACATGTACGGATGTATTTTAAGTACATGTAGTAAAAGCCAAGCTAAGCTACAATGAGACTACCAATGTACACCAAGGCCGTTCTGATGCAAGCTTTGCTTACTTTCAAAACCTTTCAAACATTCCCCCAAAAGAAAAGCAATGGTTTATTAACTTTTTCTTTCTTCTTTTATTTTTCTTTCTTTTCTTTTTATTTGTTCTTGTTATTATCATTATTATCATTTTTAAAAGAATTATATCATGTTAAAAAAGTTCCATATGGCTTACAGCCAGGTACGCAAAGGAAAAACGTGTCTTAAGATTCTTAAGATATAAACACACATTTTTTAAAATATTGTTTGAAATCATCTTCATTGCGCGTTATTCATGTAGAGGACAACGTTCCTAATACATGTATAGGCCTAGTCATTTACAGTTTTAGACAGACATTGATGTATGAAATTTTACCGTGTATCAGGATTAATACTTAAGTGTGATTGGCCTGCACATGGCACCATAACGAATCACCTTATGAGCGTCCGACAGGAGTCACTTCCTACACGCATTGGACCTATTGTCAATTGTTAAGTATTTTTGACAAAAGAGATATTCTTGTTAGTCTTTGTAGTATATCGATACGGAGATAAATCAGAGATTATGCAAATGATAAAGACATGTTTTTATATTGGTAACATTTCGAAAGCATCGTTAGTATATTTTCTTAAATTCAATAATGCGCTACTACAAAACCTGTACGCAATAATTAACAAACATGTTTCAATTATGGGGCTTTTCTTAAATATTATGAGGTGATATTCGACGGAAGATAGACAAAAAATTAGCTTATATTTTTGAGAATTTAAGTTGACAGTGTTAACTGTAAACAATGACAGCATAGACAAATTGATAATGACCTGCAATCGGAAGTCAGATCTTGCACAGTACTAAACATATCCTGATATTAGGTTTAATAATGCCGCAGGGCCTGCTCTACTGGAACAATCACAAGCATTATTGACTGAATCACTACTAGCTGATAGCGTTTGAGCAAAAACAATCAATAACGATAGATCGATGAGTAAGCACACTCAATTGCTTCCAACCTTATACATAAATTGCCGTGTCCGTGTTGGTCATTATATCTAAAGGTATACACATAACTAGGGTCTGTATAATGTACTCCGTTTTCTTAATAATTGGGACTATCAATTATCATTCGAGATTTTGCGTATAGAAAAAATCGTGCTTGTGACGAAAATGTCCCCAAATGACAACCCAGACGATCACGTCGGTGTGGCCGCCATTTTAGGAGGTTTTCAACCACTCCGTCATAGTTTGCACACCTAGTGCGGACGCGTAGGACGGATTGTGCGTAGATCATTTCGCCTCTGCTCCACCACATCTCTATGAAGATTGAAGACCAATTCGCAGTTTCACATTTTGCTGCATGGTCCAAATCGTGACTCGCTACGTGCGCGGGCACCAGTTACGGAAGCTTCAAGATGGTTAGGCTGAATGTGCGATGCGGTGTACATTATGTGTGTGCACCGTCCGTATAGTATGCAAATAACGGAGTGGTTGAAAACCACCTAAAATGGCGGCCGCACAGATGTGATCGTCTGGTTATTGGCCGTAAAACATTTTCATCACACGGAATGATCTTGAGTACAAATAAATGCTCTGCATTTCATCCCTGACATTTTGAGAAAAGGGGCGATTTTCAAGCCGATCTGTGATGTCTTTATTTTCATTTTGGGAAATTATTGCCACAAGTATAAGATTTCTTTCTGTGCAAACATCTCGAATAATATCGAATTCTCTGGGGCGCTAGTACAACCATGTACCCCAAATAATTATACTTGCTTGTATACCGTCCCAGTCGACCCCCGTATACAATATACTATAAAGCTTAAAACAAGAACACGAACTAAAAGAAAACTAATCAAGCTCAAATTGAAATATTATATTTACGCGACTGTGGAAGCATGCAAGTAGCCTTATACCTGAACTGGAAGTCCACACGGACCTTACGATTTGGTTGACGCCTTCCATTCCGTATATAACCATTTTAGTGTTCACTATGACTGTGACAGTACTATTAACACAGCATAATTTGATGACTTCTGTACACTTATCTATAGAGTTTATCAGTCACAACCTCATGATAGTGTTATGGTTTCCATGAGAACTGTTACTATGTCAACAACACTAATGATAAACCTTGGCAAATCTGGGTAAATACAGATTTGGGTTTTATGTGTGAAAACTGTGTATCAATATTCTGTGAACTAAGGTTGTTTACCATTCATAAAAGAAGGTGCATTCTGCAAACTTAGGGCGTTTACGGAACGGAGGCTTAGGCTCCGTCTCAAGCTCCGGCTCCATTTCGTAAATCCATTCTAAAATAACGTGTATATCAAATTACTTTTGGCTACGGTTCGGAAGTAGATTCTCTGGTTTGAAAAAGGAAAACAGAGATTCAGCTTCAATGAAAAACCACAACCTATATTTTCAGCATAATGTCAGAGCTGGAGCCTAAGCCTCCGTTTCGTAAACCCCCTAAGACTGATGCACTGATCCCGAGACGTTAATGCCAGCAATAGTAGGAAAGCTCTCGGTCCAGCGAATAGCTATTGACATGCTGCTTGATGACATCCTATGGCTGGTTCTGACCACTCTTGTATTGTGTATCTATAAAGTTGAAGTGACGTTGAGAGGTGCATGTAGGCCCTATTATACAAAATTGACAAACTTTGCTTTTTAACATAAAGTGAAGATTTGATGGGTTATCATACACCGTTTGTCGATATTGCATAATCGTGTGAGAGGTCTAAAGTACATGCCAATGAAACCCATGAGCCTAACCCTTAGCTAAAAGCTTCTGATCTCCTAGCTTTCAGAATTTCCGGATCTTTGTGTTGTTAGATCTTGGAGTATTTACAGAGGCTGAACACCTGCCTGTATTGCTGGTGAACACCTGCTATGTTGATCCCTATAACGGGGACACATCACAGCCTTTCATCGATGGCTTTATCCGAAGCACGAAACACTTGTCATTTTGCTGGAATCGCGCAGACTTTAGTCGGCTGCATAAGACATGTTGTTTCCTAAAATATAAATCTTTTGGTTCCTCTTTCAGGACTTTCCTTATATTCTAAAGGTAATTCTTATTTGTGTATTCTATGACATACATGTCATGCGGCCTATATGAATTTAACCCCTTTATAATAAGATTTCAGGTCAAGCATGTGGGATGCACAGAATTGTTTCCAGTATAGCGCCAATTGCGCCATGCGGTAAGACGCGCGGAGGATGCGCTGATCTGCTGAGAACCAGTTTTATTACCCCGGCTGTCTCCATAAATGCCACTCAAATAGTATTATTGAATAATGTTACTGCATACCATCTTATACATCTTTCGTTTGTTACAAGTACTTGAATGTGCATTGTGGGTTAAGAAAAAAGTATCATGGACTGGGTCACATGTTTGCAACCAGTTAAATAGTGTCCCCACAATGGCGCGATATACTCGGCGCAGCCCCATACACAACACGCAATCCACCTTCATCGAATTGAGACTCATACAGATTGAGAGACTATAGTAACGAAGCAGAGACATGCTGACATTCACATAGTAGATTGCATCACTGGAAGGGAGTTAAAACTTATAGATGCAGAGGAGACTTTCAAAATGTAACTTCAAATTAGTGCTAAGAATTACAGAATAACTCATCATTCGAAGAACCGTTAATCATGATTGTCATGGACGATATGCGAAAAAACGGAAATAAAAATTGTGGATAGTAAAAAGGGAAACACAACTCGGTTATTTAGTAAACACAATCAATAAAGTGCACTGCCGCCCTCCCAAATAAAGCAATATTTAGATCGAAATAGAAAAGCTTACAAAATAGTGAAAACATTGCAGCGTCAGCTTATGTGAAAATAACATTCGTTTAATCATTAAAGACGACTTGTTAACACCAAAATGGCCCGAGCTTTCGGAAAAATGGTGGTAAAGCAATTTAATATGGACAAAGAAAACAAACCCTCCAGAGAGAAATGGAATAAACGGAATGTTTTGGATTACATTTCGGAGAAATAATAATTTGGCGTCGTTTGGAAAGAAAAATAATAATTTTGTAAATAACGGCATGACGTCTTCCTTTCAATAACGGGCTTAAATTAATTTATTCTCTGAAAAGTGAACAAAGCAAAATCGACTCAGTGGTTGGTGATTAATGTATTCTTTGTTAAGCAGGAATGGAGTTTCCTTTCTTAAAAATATTACTTTATATACAAGTAAAACAAAGTTTAGATTTACTTCCTTTTTGAATAGTCGCCAGGCTGTGTTATCAATGTTGAATGCAAGTGGGGCCTTTACGAAACTAGGCTTGAGGCTAGGCTTGGGACTTATTTTACTACCGCCATGCACAAAATGAAACGAAGGGATTGGGCCACATGATGAAGCTGGGGAAAGGCTCTGGCTTCGCCATGTACCTCACAAGCCCTTCATTTTTATTTAGGACATAAAATGGCAGAAGAAAAACAAATGCCAAGCCTAGCCTCAAGCCCCATTTCGTAAAGGCCCTAAATTACGTAGCTGACATTCCATCAAAATACGGGCGATTCACAATAGTGCGCCACCGTGAGTTTTGCAACGCGTTGGCCTATCACAATTCAGGAAATAAAATGTCGACAAACTGCGCATCTTCCCACATGGGCAGTTTGTCGACAAAATTAATTCCGCGCATTGTGATTGGCGAAAGCGTTACAAACTCACGGTGGCGCACTATTGTGAATCGCCCGTATTATGGACAATAATTAAATCATGAACTGAACGGACGGAGTAAACGCTCTACTGAAGTGAAACTATCATTCGATCTGAATCTCGTATATTAAACTAACTTATGTGTTTAACAATATTTAAACGGCGATATGGCAATAATAATGATTATTTACGGAGGCAACTTTTCTGAAATTGCATACTGTGTCGTTTGTCATCGTTGTTCTTTGACTTTTGATCCCGTGATGTGATGTACATAATGTACTGAATCACTCATGACTGTTAAACTTGCTAGGGGCCGCATAATTCTCAATAAGTCTATCATCCCTATTCACTGACATTCTCTAGTCTGACATTAATGCTCTAACAACATGTTACTCGAATGTAAATGATAAAAGGTCAAGTCGACAATGTCACACTACAAATACGACTACAAAATCCACAACACATGAATTAACAAAAAAGGAGAGAAAAATAATGTTTACTTATTAACGACAGGAAAAACAAGTGTCGTTTATGAAAATTCACCCACAGGAATATATGTCACAGACACTGCATATGGGGCACAGTTAACCAATAGTGGGGAAGATTAACCTGTTCAAAAGATACCACATATTTTACAAATTTAATTTCCTTTTGAAAAAAAAAAATACACAACATTCACAAAATAACGATAATGTAATACCATGATAATGTAATGCCGTTCTACTCAATATACTGGTTTGCTTTTTGGTGAGAACTACTCAACGACAACCCTGTTAACTTATTCGATTCACAGAAGTCCAAATTTGTCCCAAAAGGTCTGTAGATCGGCTGGCCCAAATGTCTTCTCCGTCTCATCCACCATACTAGACCCGTTTAGAAGTGTAATTACAGTCAATGAGATATCGACAAGAGAGGTTGTAGTTGATGGACAGGAAAACCAACTCGGGATATGTCTAGCACTCTGTTTCAATTAGGTTCCGCGCCATTACTCACCACAGTAGTCCCATCAAAAGCCCAGGTTACCCTTATTTCTGAATAACGGTGGTCTACTTCTCCATTAGACATTCAATTTGTGAAATTAAAACTTCTATATATGCCTCACACATGAGCGTAGTAAAATAGCAGTAGGGTTGACTAATGGAAGATAAACATCAAGTGCAAGGTGAAAGCTACTTGTGGGAACACGTGTGCTGTCTAAAGCGATATATCTCTCATGGGAGTATACGGTGGGACTAATACAGCAAGCCGGGAGTGCTATACACCAATCGATGCAAGCAAATAATGGACGTGATGGGCAAACGATGCGGCCTACTGGCCAAGCAAGTCCTTTGATGGACCTGGGATCAAACCGTGTCTTTTAAACCATAGGCACTGAACTGCTTGCTAACTAACTACTGATGTTCGCTGAATGTACCCAAGAGATTAAGTGGGGAAACCCACGATGCCCCCAGCAATATAGCATCTCATTGCATCACAATTTGAAATGGTATATGACTGGTCAGCCACATACAGGACAAGGCAACTATGGTTAACCTATTCACCTACCACTGGTTCTGTTCGTTGTGTGACTATATTATGCGTGTATTGATCTGAGCAGATTTTATTATTTCATTTTTAATAAAAGTCATTGAAAAGTGAAAAATTTACTGGGGCGTGATTCGAACCGGCGACTTCCTGAACACCGTTTAGGCGCTCTAACAACTGAGCCATATCCAGCCCTACGTTGGTGGTGACGCCAATAGTCAATTATCTTTGTTCGTTAGTTTCCCTTGTGGTTATTTGATGACTTTCAATAAAAGTTTGAAAATGACACGCAATACGTACATACTTTACCACAGAAAAGTATGTGCACTGGCACTTAATTTGTTGTTTAAAGTTTGGAGAGTCTAACATTTCAATCCGTTTCAAACACTTAAAAGCCTTAGGATTTTGCTATAATATGGGAACGCTTTGCAGTTTGCAACGCTTTCTTAAAGGGATGGTACAGAACTGGTGTTTGCGACAAAACCGTTGCTGACAGTGAAAGCACATTATGTAATCCATCATATACCTTAACTGACAAACCTGTAGAAGTTTGAGGTCAATCAGCCATCTGGGTCACGAGAAAATAGTGAAAACCCGTGCACAGAAGACTGTACACATTTCAACGAATGATTAAAACGCTTCGAAGCGATTTATTCCAATCGGAAAATAGTTTCATTTATTTCTCAACGAATATGGCATTTCAGACAAAAATATTTCATGGGATGTTTTCTCCTGTCATCACCATTATACTGTGTAAGTTTTATGTGAATCTGTGATCATGACGTGTATTTTGTCTTACCAATTCTGTACCATCCCTTTAATAATGTATATTTATTTCATTTACATTCGATTCGTATTGATTGATGTTAGAGCCATTCAATGAGTTTAAAGATAAGTACAGGATTGATAACATACCCAAACAGAAATGTTCACATATTTTCTCGTGACTCAGATGTCCGATTGAGCTCAAATGTGCACAGGTTTATCATTTCATGTACATCAGACAAAGTGTGAGTGCTGTTATGTGACCTTTTATACCTTTTAAAGATATTACCCATCCACAAACAGTTATTATATACTACTTATTTCATTTCATTTCATTTGCACTAAATTTAGCATTCTAAAACAATTGAGATTTTTCTTCAAATGGTATTTTAAGTATACGTTTTGTAAATTGATCTAGGGTCTACACCACATTAATACAGCACAGCGTATGGTAGTGACTAGTGACTAGTTGTTTGGTTGAGCTGCAATGTTTTCGTTTGTTCTTGCACACCTGGCAATGTGTGACTGCATGAAGCTATGTCAAAGGCTTAAGGTCAGTATTATCGATCGACACACTTACTTTAAATAAAGTATAATTCCCTGATAAACCTGCAGTGCAAAACCCAAACACCATCAGCCGACTACACCTCTTAAACCAGACAACATATCGCTCCAACAAATCCTTTACGGGTTACAGTTCAATAACTTCTTTGTACCAAGCTCATCCAAGACGTCTTTACAAAATTTGTCAAAAGAGTGGTATAGAGGAGAATCTTAAGAAGCTGTATCACTAGAAAGGAATCGAAATAATGCTGTCTAAAAGCATGAATAGGACAATTGCGCATTTCAATTCCCTCGATTTCGCGTGGATCACCTGGCTCTGTCAGTCTGTATTCTTGTCAATAACATTCATTCGTACAATTTTTATTTCATATCATATAAAAAAAATTCAGCAAAAAGACAGCCACCTTCTCTCTATAGTAACGATTGCATGAAGAATGAGATGATCCATCTGATGATATCCGATCATATGTAATGAATAATCAATTTGACCATTAAAACACAACTCTGTCTGGGTGTATTCTTACCTGATATAGTCTGTTTTGCAAAGAATCATGCCACCCCTTGAGAAGCAAGACGGACCCACTTCACCGAGTTGTACGCTGCAACATGAGCATTTTAGGCATCCCGTGTGCCAAAACCTATCCACAGCATGTAGAAGAAATCTGTCCATGATTTTACAGCCGCAACCAGCGCAGCATCTTACGTTGTTGTTGTTGTTGTTGTTTCCGGATGACGATCTACTCTCTTTGCTGATTTCACTTTGTACTGAAAGAAAACAGTCAATGTACATTTCAGTTTAAATTGGCCCACTAAAATGTACATAGGCCTATTTCGTGATTGATATCACATAGAAGCCACGTATTCATTGAAGCTATAGACCTAGCTCGACTACAATGCGCCATTTTTGTGGTTGATATTACAGACGTAACATGACCAGAGTAAATGCATTTATCAACAATCTTACACAGCCGTCATATTACCGTCTGACATGTTTTTTATTGCCCGTTGCCAGTTGTACAGCATCGTAGTTAGCGCTCGTATGCAATATTATTTCCACATCAAATAGTTGATTAATGACCGCACTAACTGTGGCCTTACTTTATTATTTTCATACATGCTTGAGTATTAGGTTCCCTTACGCCATGAACATCTGGTGCTTAACGCTTTATTAGGTCTGGGCAAGTACAGACAAATTTGATCAAACTGGCCAATTCATCATTTTGGAAGAGTCATCGGATAGGGTGAGATAGGTCACGAGTTGCGTGCAATATACCAACACATCTCACCTACATGTATCAAGCTGAACATTTCTCAGATCTTTAGATGGTTATTTATCTCATGCATTAATAAATTACATATCTACCAGCCTCTTAAAACACAAAACTCAATTGAAATCATTTTATTCAGAACGAGTAATAAACTGCCGTAAACTGCTCATCAGTCCATAACCGCTCGGAGTTCGTTCGGAGGGTCTGATGTTTGGATCTTTGCAAGATTTTTCTCAGCCTTTGAGAATGATCCAGCTAAGATCGAAACGACAGGCCCTCCTAACTGAGAATAGAATAACATAATTTGAAGCGTATAGTAGTTTAAAAAGATATAATTTCTTAATTCTTAATCAAAAAGTAAACTAATTGAAAACGTCAAAATATATGTTTCTTTCTCAGTATTTCTCTTGGCTTCACAAGGTTTGCAAACGTAAATTGCAATGACAATCAGGTTGAAATGCCAAATCAATCACCAAACTATGCACGGAAATATAAACCAAGAAAACAATGCATTAATATACTATGAAATAATGAATTAATGGTTAATTATTGATACTATATCAATCACATTAACATCACAATGAGACTGAACTATATACATGTACATGTATACATATATTTAAGTTGTGTAAGTTAGCGGAAATCCCAATGGAATTGTTCAGTGAATGATATGGCATATTGCTAACGGGCTGAGCAGACGTAATTAAGTACTCAATTGGATAGCTTTCCTATACGCTCCACTATTTCTACTACAGTAATAACGTCAGCTTGCAATTACGCACATGAGAGAGGTGGGTCTTTGTTTATGTTTGCTCTGTTCTGGTAACTAGCAAATTAAATTCGCTGCTATCAGTATACCACTGGATGTAGGCTATTACAGCAATTCAATACAAGACAAGGGGTGAGTAGAATTATTATTACAGTCACAGAAGAGTTTTTAAATTAACGTTCGATGATTAATTGTACAGTTAGAGAATGCTGTGAGTTCGGTGACATTAGGGTTTTTATGCAATGTACACTATGAACCTTACATGTATTTCTTGCGACATTCTGTGATAAGATAATTACATCGAAACTTTAGGCTCAAATTCTTTAATTAATTAAAAAGAAGCCTCATAAAAACATGGTAATTTATTTTATACCGACAAAAAGATATACAAAACGTTTCAAATGCCACTGAGATGTAGGAACTGCAGACTGAGAATAAATTGCCGTACTAGGAAACTTGGAAAAATGTAAAACAAAAGGAAGGAACCTAAAAATTGATACATCCAAATTTAACAAAGATTTTCAATTCAAAATTAAATTCGTAATTCAAACAAATTTTTACAAAATGTAGAGTGAACTGAGACTTACATGAAAATTGTTCGATTATTTAATCTTAAGTTGATATTATTGTATTTCGGTCTAAAACCGACTATGACATGCAGTTCGCGTTGTTCTAATTCAAAAAGCAACATGACTAATGTTCTTAAAATAATCATGTATAGGTATTAAAAATATGTTTACGCAAAAACTAAATATTACAGGGCAATCATGTAAGAGAATCTAAAAAAATAACCTGACATTGGTTTAAATTAAGTAAAATATGTTTGGTTCTTAATTCGTGAATTTGGAGAATGTTAGCACATAGACGTCGTGAGGTATGAACATTGGCTTCTCATCAACCTTACATCAAACATATTTAAGTCTGACATATTTTGTTTATATGGGATTATAACGTGTAGGCATGATTTATTATATCCCGCAATACTACAGTTGGGATGGCAGTTAAATTTAAGGTTGCGTCTATCCGAGGCTAATTTCTGTTGACGACTTTTGACAAGTATTTGCAAGAAACATCTTCTGCAGGTTAGGCCTACAACAAGTATTATCAAAGTTAGTGTGACGTGTGAAGTGTGATACTTTGAGTATCATTACGACGAACATAAGCAATAGCAGCACTACGGGTTGAATACAACTATAGTTAGATGCACATGTACATGTATAGTACTACAGTAATATCGTTGTGTCGTGTACTCACCTATATCACAACCAGCAACGGAGTCGATGGTCTGAGCCATGTCATATGCTATGTATCCCGACTCGCGTAACGATGCTGTCTCCACGATAGGGATGCACACATAAACCTGGTTTGCTTCTGCTGGACCTTGCAAACTACTTGATGTATTTTGTTTCTTCGCATAAGTATTATTTAGTGTGATTGTTTATCCAGAAAATACACAAACCATCTCGAGTCTCCTTTCTCAGACTAGGGCCCTTTCTTGTACTTTTCCTCAACAACAAGACTCTTCTGTTGCTTGAGAACTAGTACTTTGTAGTAGTGGTAGCGATCTTGACCCGGTCCGGTTTACAGTTTGTCGATGACTGAACTGAAATATGCCACTGATTTCCTCTGGGTGAATGGATTGAAGCACAGAGCATACACAGCGCACAGGATCTGAATGCTATATCATTATATCCTCTTGTCTAGTCAGGAAACGTCCACGAAGTCCAACTTGTGTACCAGCGAATGTTGCACTATTTATGTACTGGTTAACGGTTGCTGTCTGGAAGTCCTGACATGTAGCGATGCAACCCCTATACGGGCAGATAGCTCCGGTTGACGGTACGACCGGTCACTTCAGTCATGTGTACTCCAAACCTCAACCTGTCGGTGTGGGCAAAAACAGTTCGGTTTACATGCAGGTCTCGTCAACCCCTTATGGAAAATCCGTGCACTGTACCAACACGAAATAGCTACACAAGAATCAGCAATGTAGTGTAGCAGTAATAGCACGCTGCAATGGATGCTTTCAGTATCAATGCGTTCTGTACATGTACATGCTCATCCCGTGTATCGTAGATGCCATATACTAACTTAACGTTGTTGAATGCATGACCGCTGAACGCTGGCTGAAAACAAAACGCAGTGTGCTCCTATGGAAGGTTGAGCCAGTTAATGATTACACTGTGGTGGCGGGAAATGGGGCAGTCCAGCCGGTTGTGTGTACACATCTAGTCGGCGCTACGCTGAGTAATGAACTTGCCATTCAGGCCAAATCACATGTGCTTTAAGCAGGCAACAAAAGAAGGCTTTCAACGAGAAATAAATGGCCGCATTTAATATGTCATGTGTTATTATAGTTTTCTCACTCATTCGTATAAAATGGACGCGTCCATTGACGAAAGAGGTAGAGCTTCACGGTGGATTTTTCTCGTCTATTTTTTTTCCCTTACCGTTTCTTTTATTTCTAAAAAGAGGAGTTTTTCTGATCTGGTCGACATTTTAAAATGCATATCTGATACAAGTTGCCGGTGTTATTTATAGTGACAAGAAACCCACTGACTGGTAATGAACCAATTAACATACACAAGAGGAGTGCGTTAATACACCTGATCAAAGTGACACATTGGCAGTTATGAAGTATACAATCATGAAATGCGCGACCAACAATAGTTAATGAGTATAGCTGGCCTCATTGTAAGACCTATACCACTCAACAGCGTAATCAATTATACGATATGCCACTCTTTGATAATCACTCCTTTTTTCTCTTCTGCCATTTACGAACCCAATTATTGGTTCAATTCTAATATCTTGGACAAGATGAAGGAACAGCTGCGCGCCACGGCCATTCTTCCATCAATAAGGAAATGAAGGTACGTGATAGCTGTGACAAGTTTGCAGTGGTGGACTGGCCGGACACTAATGCAATTTGGCTTCTTAGATTGAAAGCTCTTCTAAATATTAATGTCTACTCTTGATTAGTAAAGCTTCGACAAGCAGGAGATTACACCTTCCGGCATTTTGCTGGTTCATTTCCATCCTCAATACCAATCGCACAAAGTGGCTTTCATATCCAGACCTTTCCTCAAAGCACACCACGTCATCATGATTTAAGCAGTATGTCTCTTGCCTTTTTCATTTGTGTATTTCTATAGGCAAATAATAATCTCAATGAATTCGCCATCACTGTCTGAAAATGCATTCAAATGTTGTATGCCGATATCACATCAACTTCAAACACGTTAATTGCACCTAACATTGCACAATATTCCCCGCCATTTTAGGTGGTCCAACTCGTTTAATTTTGACTGGGTAAACCATATTGCTGACATGGGACATGTCTTTGGGACGACTAGAGATAATGGAAAGTAATCGGAATATGATTTGACAAATAAGAATGTTTAGTTTTAAAGAAGCGTAGAATCCAGGGTATCTGGGGTTCTTTCACAAATACAATTTTCCCCAATGAGGACAGTATTCCATTTTATGTATGATACTTCTAACCATACAATACCTCAAATCTAATGAATTAAGATAAGATAGAATAGGCTGACAATAATAATAATGATAATAGGTATTTATAACAGCGTCTCACGTAAAACCTCAAAGTGCTTTACAAACAACACGACCACAAAAGAGAGTAATAAAGAAAGATGAAAAATCAACTATTACAGTAAAAAAACACACATTAAACTACAATCCCTAAACGCATGTTCATGTCAATATCGCGAACTTGGAAGACAAATGCAGTGGCAAATTTAGAGACTTTCGGGGAATCTAATGTTTAAATAATCTTAAGACAAATTCTTTAGATATAATTATGTAACGACACCCAAGGTACAGTCAATGCTAGCTCGGTATACGTCAAGTCCTCTTTCCAAACCATATCCATTTCCACTCCATTTCTATTCATATCAAGTAATTTGTCATAATGCACTATATAAATTAAGTTGCCAATAATGAACGTGCCATGAGCTTTGAACCGATCGTAAAGAGACTGACACCGGTGCACCCAGGATTTTGTCGGGGGGGGGGGGGGGGGGGGGGGCTCATCAAGGAAAACTTTTCTCCCACAAATCAACTAGGCCTTTTATGTGTATGTAAATAATTTAGGGTTGTGACTTCCCTTCCTCCTCTCCCTTTCCCTCTCCCCCATTTTTATTTCAGGTACCCTCTTGGGGTCCCCCGAGCCCCCCCCCCCCCCCCCCTGGGTGCGCCACTGGAGACTGATGCTTAATCGGTCCGGTAAAGTTGTTCTCTTATTATGTAAAAAATAAATATGGTGTATCATAAGAATCATAATAGTTTGACCAACAATAATTATGCAATCCGAGCACAGATATTTTCAGTGCAAAAATGAGAAACATAGAGACCTAATACGAGAAGTAGAAGTGCGAAAGTACGAACGATTCTTACATGGTGTTTCCGCTAATCGATCTACATACCAATAGTTGTCACCATACAAAGTCTCAAGTCTTTCTTAATAATTATTATAGATTAGGAAATTAATTTCTAGATGTGTGTGAAACTGACCTTTGACATTTTTTGTTTATTTGTTTAATATACATAATAATAATAAGGCCTACACTCTTTTCAAAATTTGGAAATAAATGATGAAGTTAACAAATTGGCAATTCGAATCAATATAAAGACTTCGCAATGAATGTTTCACCAAAGGAAATATAGCTGTTTTCTTGTCTGTGCTTGTTTCATGTACTTTGTTTCCGTGTCTATTTTTTGCTGTTTGTGTTTACTTTTTCTGTACTGTACACACTGTATATGTCGTTGATTCTATTTATATCTTCTGTGTTTATATTCCGATTGTTTCTGCCTCTGTTAGCAATTTCTGTTTCCGTTTCTCGAAGTCTAGTCTTTTTCTGTTATCCTCTCCATCTGAAGCAAAATCAGCTAAGTGTACCTGCTGTTATTTTTTATTATTCTTTCTTTTCACTTATTATATCAGTTGCAGTGTTACATTTATGTTGCTATAGTATCTTATTGGATCCAATGGATATAGCGGTCTTCTGACAGGCAACACAAGCAAAAGAAAGAAAAGGTGAGATTTTCCAGAGTTATACATAACTCGCTCACTTAGATTTCTCTCTGTCATACATTTTTATTATCAAATGCGTGTGGATCCACATAATTAAGGTATACCAACCAAAATATAGCTTTTAGGCAATGTTGTCTCATTGAGTCCTGATTAAGTTGCACGTCTTAACTGGCAATGAGTGAGCAATTTACATTTTAAAAGAAAGGCGATGGAAACTGACCTGCTAACCAGCGATACAAGAGCACTAAGATCTCTTTAAAGCTAGGAGTTTGAAACCAATTCCCCACGCAATCTGAATCCAATGGCTTCGTACCTTATAAGTGGTCATAAGGAAACTTTATTCTTTATTGCTTATAGCTATTGTTGGCTCGGGTTGTATTTAATGTAATAATAAGATTATGCGTGCAGACCACTTAACAAGAGCAGTAAGATACTGATACGAACTCGTCTTGATAGAGTAGTTCCCAATAATAACGTGCATGTTGTATATCAGTTGTGCCTTGTAAAAGGCACTCTAGAACCTCAACACAAGCCATCAGTCTTAACATCTTATCCCATCAAGACATTCTGCCCAAGGATTCCTCGTCGTCATTGATTGAATGCCTCAAAGCACCTTCCCTCAACTTCTCTTTCCGCATAAAATTAGTTGGAAATTGACGGTGTATGTCAGCATGCGGTAAAGTGGAAAGTGATAATTGTAAAGCAAGAAGTCTTGATGGCGTCTTAATACACAATACCGGCTATGTAGCCCCGTTTTGTTTCAGCAGGGATCACTTGCTGGATGAAAGATGTCATGTTCTCCAGAAGTTGTTTTTTAAACAAAGATATTTGCCTTAAATTCAGTGTCTCTAGAAAGATTAAAGTGGAAACATTGATTATATCCGGGAAGATTCATGAAAGAAGAATTGCCTATCAAAATATCAAAGGCTATTTGGGTGGATTACTATTTACAGTTACATTGTTATGTTTTTATGTTTTTATTTGTATGGCAGCTTAAATATATTTACATTCCATTATTCCTGGCAATTTTCATTTCCATTTTAATATGTATGCATAATTTGACTTTCATGTAGGCCTACTGTCAGGAAGTGCTTATATTATCTTGCATTGTATGAGACTATGAGTTTATACATGCATTACAACCAGATTCTGGTTTTCTGATCCATACATGATTCATCTGATCCATTTTTGTACGATATATCAGGGGGAAGCTAATTAATTGCATAATGGTCACCTTAACATTTGGAAGAGTACATGCAGCGCACGAAATTTTACTTGAAGGAATTGTCGGCAAAAACGCTTTACGTGGGTTTACGAAACGGAGGCTCAGGCTCAGGCTCAGGCTATGGCTCTGGTATCCATGAATTATGCTGAAAATATAGGTTGTGGTTTTTCATTGAATCTGAAGCTCTGCTTTCCTTTTCAAACCTGAGAATCTACTTCCAAACCAAGCCCCCTGCCAAAAGTCTCTATTCTGGTAGCCGTTATTTCAGAATGGATTCACGAAATGGAACTGAGCCCGAGCCTGAGCATGAGCCTGAGCCTCCGTTTCATAAACCCCCTATGAAAACAAACAGGAACAAATCTATGAAGAGCTTTTGTCGTTGAGTTATTTAATGTATACTGTTATTAAAGTACACAATTTGTTGTCCCCTAATTCTTTCTATTCATTTATCTGATTTATATCTATACAGTCTTCTCTTAAAGGTAGTATCATACTTTGGTAAGAAACCAAAACAGAAATGTTCACAGATTTACGTGTAGCTTACAGGGTATGAAGATGGTGGTGGTAGAAACATACCGTTAAAATCTTTTCGCCTGAAATGGTGTATTTATCAAGAAATTAGTAAAACAACGACAGAAAATCTTTTTGATCTTTTAAAAGATCAAAACTAAAAGAGAAAAGACTTAAGAAATACTGTGGTTGTTTTTCACTGTTGTCTCATAAAGTGGGCACCGTGTGGGACTGAAATTTTCACAGATGAATGTTACTGTATCTGTCTTGATATTTTTGCCCATGAATCTGTATTTCTTTGATAAAAACCAAAGTATGATATTACCTTTAAAATATGAGTCTGCACTGAAGACCATCAACACAGTAAAAAGCATAATGTCCGTTTGCAAGAAGATATATTTTTTTTATGCCCGAATGATCACATCTAACTGTTACATCTCAAAGGCTTAAATCATACAGAACCCATATTAATTTATCTCATAATTCCCATGAATTGGTGGAATCGACCGAAAGTGGAATTACTCGTAGATTAGTTGATCAGTGGGAGAGACAGATATTGAGCCGTGGGCTTTTCATCAACGTCCGACAAGCTAAGGGAGATACCGATATTCACCCTTGCAAGAAAGCAGGCATAAATGCATATACATGAGGCGAACGTGTGTATGCACTTTTAAAGAACTGCAGTCTTGAATCCCTCTCCATCCAAAAGCTTTTACCCGTCAGCTTGAGCCTGAATTGCCAAGCCCTGTCTATCTGGGTTTTATGTCCAATTTGCTTGTTTCGTTATCCCGTCCCCTCGGGGTTCAAAGCTAGGCAATCCGGGCGGCTCTTCGCCGTTCGATCGTGAAAACCTCTTGTCTTCTGTTCGCTTATGGCGAGTGGCTCCTATACAATCTACTACGTATAGTGCGCTCTCTACACTTTTGTCATTTCACAGAGCCAGACAACCAACTATAGTTTCATTTGACGTTTGATATTATACTGTCACCCATTAGCCAATCAAAAGACATCTTTCTTTACCAGCACCAGTCGTTTATTTCTGATTGTCACATCAAGTTTAATATTGTTGTTAAACTTTTATCATAGTTTTTATTTATTATTAAAGAAGAGCAGAATGATAATCCCATTCTACTGATAAACCTACATCACGAACTGACAGAAGTTGGTGTGTTGTCTAATGTCTGCTGGTTATTCCCAGACATCACAAAACACACATGATGGATAAAGATGTTGGCTTTTTGGCATAGATTTCGAGCCACTAATTTATTCTTTGAAAACCATGTATAGGTCTATATTCAACTTTCAAATTAAAGTCAAGCTAGGACTAAGCCGTGCTTATATATGCAATAAACCCTGCACGTTTTTCCCCAAATGCTTGCCACGCCTGGCACACTTTGATGTATTTTGCCAGGCAAACGGCGAAAACTTTGTGCTCAAAATAGCTCTTTCGGAACATATATAGCTTTTCTCTTTATCTAGAAAACAAATGCTCGTTTCGTGAATGGTTTTATTGCATGCCTCCTTTATTATGATTCTTTGGTTAAGGTATTCGCTTGGTGTGCAAAATATTGGGGAAACTCCATATTATACCACTGCTAAGATCATTGTTACTATAAATTTCAAATCTTATTATTTTAACATTTTGCTTCATTTTTTTTTTATATTCTACATTTCGATTTTATCATGTTTTGTTCCCCACATCTAGAAATTTAAAAGCAGAGACCATATTTACACTGAAATAATTTGTTACCATTTTATCAAATAATTCCGTTAAAATGTTCACTGTGACCATTCCCTTTATTATCATTATTATTATTATGATTATTTATTTCTGGTAATGACACCAAGGATTCCTCAAAAGTGCCCAAGGCACTGTAGCTCGCAAGCCTGATGAAACCTGTTATGGAAAGATGATGAGAAGAAGATACAGTTTTAGAGGTGGGAGGAAAACCCCAGAGTAATATTCTGGGTAAAACCCATAGAATCAGGTAGGGACTGAAAACCCAATTCACTTGTGGACCGAGCCGGACTTGAACCCGGTCCGCCAGAGGTGAAATGCGAAGAAAGAACCGCTACGCTAACCTGACTTTAAACTGCAGGCTAGTACATACATAAGTGAAGGGATGTATATGTTTTTAATTTGTATGTTTGATTATTATTTTGATTTTGTTTCGCTCTGATAGCTTATGGGGTTGACACTAAACCAGTATCTCTGTAAAAACTGCATTTGAAGACCTATACACAAAATAATTAAAAAAATAAAAAAATAACGTGAACTCCGCTCCATGCCGTACTGTGGCGCAACACTACACGTCACGACTCGCAGAACTTTGCCATGGCACAAGTCATGTCAACACACTGTATCATGACATCCTTCATCTCCATTTTCATCAAATAGTCTTCCTTTGTACTGCTGCGTCACAACCAACAAACATGTATTTTTCGCAATTGGAAACTAACTTTCTGAACAATTATATAGTCTGGTCACAGACATAAATAAGCTAGGTTATTTATGCCTATGAATCTTGTAGCCTTTCTATCTAAAATGGCACGATTTAAGGTATAGTACATGATTGTTAAAGGTCACACTTTGTCTGATCCAGCATGAACATGAAATGATAAACCTGTGGAAATTTGAGCTCAATCGGACATATGAGTAGCGATATTATAGCGAAAACCCGACTCAATGTTTTTTATAAAACATAAAGAATGGTTTTGATCCTGAGATCAAAACTGTTTTCGGTCTTTGTTTTACTAATTTTGGGATAAAACACCATTTCAGACGGAAACATTTTAACAGCGTGTTTCTTCCGGCCGTGCATCTTCATACCCTGAAAGTTATATGTAAATCTGTGAACATTTCTGTTCAGGTATGTTATCAATCTTGTACTGTATCTTTAAAGCTATGAGGTAAAAAGCTGAGCCCACGTATAGCCTGAATTACTTTGAGTCTTGCTTAAGCTATATAGTCTTGGCTTGTGTACCTTCATACCAGACGTTGGGCAAATGTACACGACTTTGGAATATCTTAAACGATTTTGAATCGTACATTACTGCGGGCTTTTGTACAATTTGCGCCATGGTACTTTCATTCACTTTCTTAAAGGTAGTATCATACTTTGGTAAGAAACCAAAACAGAAATGTTTACATATTTACGTATAACTTACAGGGTATAAAGATGGTGCTGGTAGAAACATACCGTTAAAATTGTTTCGCCTGAAATGATGTATTTATCCAGAAATTAGTAAAACTACGTCCGAAAATCTTTTAAAAGATCAAAAATAAAAGAGAAAAGACTTAAGAATAATGTGGCTGTTATTCACTGCTTTCTCAAAAAGTGGGCACTGTATGCGACTGAAATTTTCACAGATGACTATTACTGTATCTGTCTTGACATTTTTGCCCATGAATCTGTATTTCTGTGATAAAAACCAAAGTATGATATTACCTTTAAAGACGAATACAGCTATTTAGGGAAAAGCAACTGTAAAGCTGAATATAAAGATCTTTTACTCGTTCCCGTTTTCTTGAATTGTCGCTTTCTGGTTTAGTTATTTTGTTTGTTTGTTGGGGTGTTTGTTTGTTTGTTTTGCTTTTGCTTTTATCTAGAAGACATGCATCATAATTAAGTGATCTACATTTTAGGGGTTTCATCGGGATATGAATTTGATTTCAATAACCGTTGCTCATATCTCGTAAGGTTGATTGGTGAGACCTTATTTAGGATGACTTCTTCAAATAAGTGAATGACAGCGCGTTAAAGTATAAAGATGGCTGCGCAAAACAACACACCCTATATCAATGTATAGCAATATTACCGCGGTATAGGCCTATATAGTGGCTACTTGTGGCAAGGTGACTACTATTTGTATAGGTGGTTGATTGATGAGATAGCAAAGCCCAATTACCTGCATCATCCAGGCTGATTCAAGAGAACCTTCATTATCCCGGCCAATTCCAAAATCACACAAGTGTAATTAAAAGCACTGCAGCCCAAACAGGTCGGCTAGATTATTGGCCCGAGCTTAGCAGCTGTCCTCGCAGGAAATTAAAGCGCTTCTAAAGCACCCGGACCAAGCAGTCAATATCCACGCGCAATATTGGCGCAGCTTCTCCGGATAAAATCATTTAATTACTCCACATTTTTACGGTGAGGACCCCCAACTTGATTAGAGTGGAATTGAACTCCATGCGGGCTTTGACTGTGACGCACGGCTTTATCTGGTTTGGTAGAGTAAGGGGATTTCTCTGCGATTAGTTTTAAGTCTTGCCGATGATATAGCTGCGTTCTGTATACAAACATTTGCACTCAAGTATGATAATATCCTTCTTGGGCTTTTTTGTTAGGGTGGAAAGATACGAATATTTAAATATAAAATAAAATCGTTACATTGTTTGCTTATTAGAAGGACGTATAGTACACTTTGTATATTATGTAGTTTACACACACGCGTTGCCGTTTGGATGATTTAAAATGAGAAAAGCTGTACAGCATTATAAGCTACGTCATGCATGAGTATAATGTATAATTTTGGGCTGAAAATCTTATCAGAAATTACGTAGTATAAGGCCAACATTATTAATGTAGTCGCTACCTAGGTTGTTGCTCATGTATTCTTTGCTAATTGTCATTAGCAAAGAATGCAGTTTTATTTACTCTGTATATGTTTGTTATCATGCAGTGCCTTATTCATACGTTATGTTTTTCCATACATGGAATAGATTTTTTTCAAGAATAACTGGCTTTAGTGTAGTATTATTATTTTGTTACATTATGCTGAGTTTAACGTTCAGTGCAATGTTACTTTCACTGCCATGGCGCTTGAAAGAGACATACATTTTGTACATGTAAAAGAGCATGAAGATTAACCACGCCAATAATAAGTCACGTTTTGCATTGCAGTTCAACATCAATAATTTAATTATTTTCAAGGTTACAATTAATTTCTACAAAAGGCAATGACTATGATGTAAAGGAGGCTGACTTTGCTTTGTTAGTTTTTCTTACAGAGACAACTTTACCCCCCCCCCCCCCAAAAAAAAGGCTTATAATAGGTAGGCTATAAGGCACGAAGGCCTACTACCTAATAGGTAGGCTATAAGGCACGAAGGCCTGGCATTTTTTCGTAGTTATTTCCCAGATCGGTCGTGTCCAATACAATACTGCCCACTTCTACCATTGAGTAATTTGGAAGATTACTTGCAGGCGGATCTTGATTTAATTACACGAGTTGTGTTTTCGGTACAGATACTTCCGATAATACGTATTTGCCGTGTTATTTGAGAATGAAAATGTTTATTTTTTTTTTCCACAAAATGAATAAAATGAAATCTTTGTATTTGCATTTATTGGTTGTTTCTGATGAAGATCATGACTGGACGTATAGATCCATTGTACCATGGCGCGTAATTAAATGCGCCATCGCTATCAAATACAACAAGGGAAGCTTCTGGTAGAAGAACTTGGCGACGGAACCACGGCAGTGTTTCCCGTCTGTACACTGAGTTCATTAAGCACTTTATTACCTCAGGCGTTTATTAAAGTGGCAATACTGGGAGTTGCTGTAACAATAGAGCCAGATGACGGACGAAGGCCACGTCAAATTATTCCTGATTCGGAGAATAATTTTACTGTATGCCCGTCACGATGGAAAAAATACACTGTGCCCTTAAACAACAGCAAAAGCATTAACAGCAATAACATACTGACAGCAACACCAACATTTACACCAACAGCACCAACCATCACTCCTTTACAATTATAGGTATTCGGTTCTCCGAATTTCTCAACTGTCGAGTTACACTAATAGTTTTCATCAGAAACACCGTAAACCTACGAATGAAGCTTTCTTTCTTCCCGGTCGTTTATTAAATCACTATAAAACTTCCCTCAAATCTTAGAAAAAAGAACGGCAGCAATCAACGACAGTATATTCATAAACATAAGCGACAGCGTCTGTTATTGGATGATATTTTCGTACGACACTTTCTGGCAGTTCGACTCTTGAATGGTCAAGTTGCCGCTGCAATAGTTGTAGTGCCAGACCAAGGAAATAGTTTTGTTGAGTGCCCTTTTATGCTGGTGATAACAATACCGAGGCTGCAGTGTGTTCAATCGAATAGCAAGGCTAAGGTTACAGACTCATTTGCGACGGTTGGGTGTGGATCAATTTCCTCATTGAAATACTGCATCCTATAGTGGAAATCAAGACGTAGTGGTTTACCTCAGAGATATATGAGTCAATCTGTACTCATTCATCGTATATGGTAAACTGGACTACACTATGTGCCTGATAGGATGTCGGCAACAAACCAATCCTCCAATTGCTAAAATTTGCATAATGTAATTGCAGTGCTTGTCCTTCAGAACCTCCTATACTCGATAAAAATGCAATACATGAAATTGGTTTGTCAAGTACACTGCCCATACAACATTAGTGCTGCCAATTTACACTCTATGTCTTTTTTTGGTTTATGAAACAGTCTTCAGAAACAGATTTTGCGGCGATGAAGTTTGAGAATTCGTCAAATCAATACATTTTTTAGAATCATTAAAGAATTTGTACGATAATTTGTTTTCATTAAATATGTTGGGATATTACCATATGCTTTTTAAAATCGTAAATTAGATTGTGCGTAAAACTTAGATAATATCCCGATAACATTAATGTATGAACTATAATCAGGATTGTTGCGAGGTATACCAACATTGGTGGAAGTCTTGTTTTGGAATCTGGTCTAGCTTTTAACATCTTCGACGTGATGTACAACAGTAGGCCTATGGAAAACACTGTCATGATGTATACTACAAGTACAGACTGGTCTATACAGTGAGATGCATGGGCAAGCTAGTGAACGAAAACTATAAATAGGTAGCCTTGCTGTTTACTATGATCAGGGTTGCACAAAGTCATATATGTGTCATTACGCTCAGTTTGTAACAATCAGTTTTGTTTGTTTGTTGGATTGTTATATAAAAAATGAATTGTACTGTGAACAAGTTACGTATGTAACAACCTAAAGTATATATTTGCAGCGTATTATCTCGAAATGTCGACTGATAATCACTTCATTTGGACGACTCGTTTTTATAACTCGTTTTTTTATCTCACCTTTCAGGTTTATGCCTCAGGATTGTGACTAGATATATCATTTTTGACTGACTCCGTTTCCTAAAATGTTCATATTATGTCGTAATTTTGACAGAGTATCAAATTTGTTCGACTTCATTTTTTGACGTATTTCATTATTTCAATCGACTTATCTCTTTTTCTCATTATATATCTCGCCTTTCAAATCATTTGGGTGTTATTATAAACCTTCGATTTGATAGGTTACATTTATATTCTAATATTTGGGTTTTTAAAGATTTTTAAGTCAACCACAGAAATACTTACTATACATCTAGATTTTCATTGTTGATTTTACTAGCTTTACAAATTTTCTTGAACATACCCCGACCAATGGAAATCCGTATCCAAGATGCACTGCTCGATTCTGGGCCGATATGATGCTTGAAAGACAGTTTTAAATTGCCGAGGTACATAAAGCTTTAAATTAGATACATCAGCAAAGAAAGCATTTTTCTAAATTAAAATGAGATGAACATATTAAAAATTTAAGTACGTCAATTCTATATGGCGAATCTATTCTTGCTCGTCTGTGGATTCAACTTAAACGGAATGAAATCGATTAGGGTATGCCTAAAGGAAGATGTAAAGGATTCCCCGTATGCAAATATATATGACACCATAAAGTGAAAGCTTTCATTGGGCCTACAATATGTAAATTATATTTTGTGAAGTTAAGGTTGTTCATACAATTCATGTGTGGAAGTTATGATTAAATGATGACACCTAAATAACTATCCACTGGAATTATTAAAACAAAATGCCCGGCACATTCATCTATAACTCTGTCCTGCCCTGCCCTGCCCTGCAGCGTCAAATTAGGACTTAATTATAAACACATCCCAACTAATTATGCTTATACCTTGAATCAATGTAACCAATTCACTACAAACTGATACTACATCAGCAATAACGAAGTGCCTATTTGCTATCGTCTTTGCAGACTTCATTGTTCGAGTGACGCAAAAGGAAATCTGTAGGAACCAACAATATGATATAAAGATTTAAGATGGAGTAAATAAGCAAATAACTAAGCACACTGTACAGCGAATGGCTGTTTTTCTATTACAAACAATATGGCAAGTTTAGTAGAAAAGTATCAGACGATGAACGTGAAACCACTTGTATATTACATTGACAAAACTGGCTGTATAATGTGCAATCACTTACAAACGCACTACATTTAGAACCAGAGTACATATCATGGAAATATGGAATACAAACAAATATTTACAAGGAAAATCATTGACGGATTTAGTTTTCACAATGAAATATACAGGCCAATATTTACTTCTTTCGTTCTGTCTCCTCATACATTTCAGAGTGAAGGAGAAAAACAATGTGAAGTATAATGTGCAAGAACGATGTGCGAGTGTGGATACGCTTGAGGCAACCTGTGGTTTATATTGCTCCTAGTGACAATCACCAATCGATCCCAGCAAAATTAACGTTCCTGCTCCAACTTTCGCTCCAGGGATTTTAGAAACTTATTTTAGTTGGACAATCTAACGCTTTATTGCAGGTTCCCCTGGTACCTCATATGCGCCAATAAGCTGGGTACTATAGTTTATGGAAAGTATAGAGATGGCAAGGGATGTATAGGCGAGTCACTATATTGATGCATCGTGATGCAATATGGCTTATTGGACAATACCTAGGAGCCAGTTTATGCCTAGCCTGCCAGTCCGGACAGTACAGCCTGCACTGCTCTAGGGCTACTGCTGCAAAAATTCAATTACTTCCAAGTTATCAAGCGATTGGAACAAGGTGAACACAGAACTGGAACACACATCACGTGGCCACAGTGTTTTTGTAGAAACTAAGATGTGCCAGTTATTGTTTGACTGCAGGCTGAATTGAGATGGTTTCATACATGCATGACTGATATTAGGTTGAACTGCCACTCTTGATTCTATCTCTATAATGTACTATAGTAGTTGCGTGACCGAGAGGCAACAAGGTACATAATGCCATGAACAAAGACGTATGTAGTGGTGAAAATCATTGAAGGCAAGTGAACACTAAGAGGAATTTTATAATTCATATGATAATACACAGTTTGACTGAAAAACATCCTGAAAATACATTGATTTTATTGTTGCTTCTATACAATTATGAATGCAGACTATTCATTATACGCCATTCCACGTACATGACAATACTTTACTCTTTTGTTTTATTCCATTTTATCTTTAAACTGTCCATAAAAGATATGAATCCAGTACTGTCTTTTATTTGTCTTTTAAATCATTTTATTTCTGAAGAATTATTAATAATTATTCTTTTTAATTAATTTGGATTTTATTTCTGGGAGCTATCCTGCCTTTTGCGATTCTCCACTGGGAAGAATACAAACTGTTTAAAACTAAGTGGAAACTCAAAGAAAAACACAGAAAAAATGATTTGCGAAGAAATGATCAGGTCTCATACAACCATTGAATATGAAATGGGTTAGATGTATGCACTCACACCCACTCCTATCAGTATCGTGATGCTATTAACTGCAATTATTTGGTGTATGTGTTTCCAGGGTTAATATGTTGAGTGACCAAAACACATGTTTAATCACAGCAATTGTATAAGGCATTCAATACAGATGAAAGCTTCTTAGCTTGATTTGAAACACTGATTTAAATTGGTACTGTTAGTATTGTCTGGTGCAGAAGGGTTCATAGTTCCATGCATAGTCCATCCAGTCATCACATGGTCTATGGTCTATCCAACACACGCTACAAGATAGCAGGTGAACCATTACTGAAGCAGACTTGATTGGCATACACACCCTAGGGCCTGACAGATACTCAACACACAGTTCAACATTCTCCCTCCCGAGAACCTCCTCACTCAAGAAAAATCAAGTCTAATTTTAGGTTTATACAAGCCATGAAAGCCAACTCTAAATTGGCCAGGGCTGTTTACTTTTCTCTTGGATAAAATCGGTGAGGGTAAGTACGGTCAATGTGCTATGCTTCTAACGGGACAGCTGATTCTGCGACGGCTAATTGAGGAAAGTGTGTATGAGATCTACCCCCAGGTTGCCCGATGGACTCTGATAGAAATAGGTATCATATCCAAATTTGCCTTTCTTTTCATTGTACTGATTGCTTTGAGTCAGGTTTAAAGATCTTGAATACCAAGATGAGAAGAGCGTCTCTGTCGTGCCAAAGGCTCAAGATTCATTGGTGCGAACCTTCGCCTACAGTCTCGGCAGGAAATGAATTATTTGGATAAGTTTTCGCAAAGAAATTACTGTCAGTGTTCAAAACACCCAACAAAATTGAAATTGACTGGTTGGTGTTAGCAACAGCACATGAACAATATACCCTATACCAATTGTGTATTATTGAATGCAGTGTTTAAATTGGACACATGCTGATTAATTGCAACTTTCAATATTGCCAAGCGGACTCGAATGTAGTAAAAACTACTGAGAATTCGACACAAGCCCAATCATTTATAACGCTGCTAGCTTTTCAGGCGTGAAAGTGCAGTTCTGATAAGTGGGCAGCAAGAAATCAGTTTTCCCTCAAGTGCTACTTTAATTAAGTTCTATTTCATTAATTAGAATGGTCGGCTACCGTAAATTGTCTGACATCCTTCAACAAATGTCATATTGCAGCACGAGACTATTTGAGCCAGGGAAATGGTTTCGAGTATTTGATTTGCACCAAACCATGAATGGGGTACAAATCTCTACCGAGCCTACGGCTCGTATTTAAACGAAATAATAAACTTCAGACGAATAAGTTTTAAAAAAGAAATATGAACATTTGTCTAATTAAATTTGAACCTGACATCCCCGGTTTACTACAACCGGTCGAGTATAGTTACGGAAACTATTCGATATTTACTTAAAATATCATGACTTGCTCCTTTGCAAATCTTTGGTTTTCCAATTGTACTTACTCAGGCTGTCAAGAGGTACGTATATATCCCCGTGGTTTTGTGTCTGACACAGCTTCATACAGGAGTGATACAAAGTGAGCTTAATTCTTGGAAGCACGGAAGGAAAAGTACAACCCTCTGCCCGATTTTCGTCCTTCGCCATGACTGACGATTACGCTGTATTCATTGAAGATGTTTAATTAGCTATACAAGGCCTACCTCATAGGGGTCAACTCATGCACTTTATACGGAGGGTAGTCCTAATATTATCAAAGCATGGCTTGCCCCGCCCGAAGCATTACTATATTAATTACATACTTAACGCATGATTACTTGACAATTATTAGCAATGCGTTTGTCATGATTTGTGAATGATTATTTTAAATGACCAGACAAAACCCAAATCAAAACAAATGGCATATTGTTGAACATACAATTGGAAAAGATTGGCCCACGTACCTACTTACAGTACGAACAATGATAACCAGGCCGAGTTGCACCAGACACACAGACTGGCTATATCTGCAAACTCCAAAGCTGACTCTTATGAAGTGAGTTAGATGGGCTTGGAACAAGACGTAGATTTGATACTGACAATCCCCCAAATTGCCAAGTGTTGAAAAGAACGGCTGTCAACTCCACATCACTGCAGACAGCTTTTGAGCAAGGAGAAGCGAGAAAAGTGGCGTTATCATAAAGCACATGATACACGAAGGGCTGACCCCAATTATTGACAACGCGACTCAAAATAGATTGCCAATTTCAGAAGAGGAAATGTGATGGAAATTGAACACCGAATGCACCGGCCTGCGGGTGTACCTTCCACAGTCTTTTATAACTTAATTGAAATTCCATGATAATTTAATGGAATCTATCGTAAATGATTCAACATTGATGGAGTGACGGTGAGCGAAGATGGGCAGCGCAACCATTTTACAAGAAGGGGGTTTCCATATGAATCATGATATGACTGGGATCAATAAATATTATTTATTATATTCAGGATGATAATCGCAAGATCGCCTTCTTGGGAATTTGGGAATTTATTAAAATATCAGAGAAGTAATATTCATGAGATTACAGCAGGGCAACAAAGATAATGGGCATTGTTTTATAATTATTCTCATTTGAGAGAATTCATAGACGATCTGCAGCCCCCAATCTATATCAGATAGTACTCGTGGTATAGTCCGTAACAAGAAACCACAAGTAGATGACACTGCTTTTGAAATGAAAGCCGCGACACCCGATTCGTGAGTTATGTATTAAAGTAGCATCGTTATCCTTTGGTTTTAAGGGCAAATAGGAATGTCTAAATGCATGCCAAAATGAATTGTCTTCAAGTTGCTATACTATAGACAAGATATGGAAGGATATTCAGTGTTATGAAACAACTGAAACAAAATATAACCATTTGATAGTTTCACTGTTCGTAAAGAGAGTGTATCGGGACGAGGGAAAAGGAGATAAACCAATACATTTGTTTTATGTCAAGAAGACTAATATAACTCAATGAAAAATAATTATCTTAACAATAGAAAGATGAACCTTTCCAAGGTATTTTCGGGATATTATCTTGGATAAGTATCACTTACAATGAACACGTTGAGTTTCGACTGAAGGCCTAGAAAACAATCAACATGAAAGATGATATGTCTGTCAAAAACCTTTCATCTTACAGAAATATATAAAAAGATTTCTATGAATTATAATACTCTGTAGTTACAACATTACCATGCAACATAATTACATGATGAACATTACCGGTCAAAATGTTGTTTCTTTTATCTAAATAATATGGTGCTTTGAACTATGATTCTTAACCTGAACACTACGATGGACGCATACAAATTCATGCTATGCAAAGTGGCTGCACTGTGTTTATACAACACCGGGTAAGTGAAACCGTGTATAAATTGAGATTCAAGTCAGTTCCTTTACCGTCTTCCCGCGGGATTTGCAGTGGACAATAGTTCATGATTTTATTATAATTAGGTAATTGTTTATTTTATAACTTAATATTGCTCTTTTTTCAAATCCAAAACCAAGATGAAAAGGTGGCGAAATAGGTTGGGCATATCATACATAAACTGAGCGATGATTCATAATCACCCTCAATGTAGCTTGCTTAATAATGAAGAATGCACGGTTATTCACAGCGCTGGACAATCATGTCGGATCTTATAAATATTTAAGACTTATTAATATCAATATATGAGTTAGAATCATTATAATATTGTGCATCAGGGAAAGAAAGTGAACGTTGAATATAAAACAAATGTGTGCTAAACGACTGTAAAAACTGGCGAAATAACTAAAATAATTTGACAAAACGAACTGCTTTATACAATTTTGTGGACATTGATTTTAAGAACTAAGAGTCGGTATCGAAAAAACTCATATTAATCCATCTCTTTATCACACATGTCCCGTTGTCATATCACAATTTGGGCGTAGCAGTAAGGCCTTGCAAACCCGAAACAGCATTCATTCTTCATGAGATATATTAGGAAAAAACAACGAACAAACAAATCAACATATGATCGGTTAGCAATGGTAACTACTTACAATTCATTTAGTCACTATTATAATAAAGGAAAAAGTAATATTTTAACATGAAAATAGACCCCCAAATTCAATGTAATCACGTGCAGGTTATATATTTGCTGAGTAAGGGATGAACGAAAACACAGATTTCGAAGTTAGACGATTTTACGGCAATTGCACAGCAAAGGATATATTGAAAAAAAGATAAACATTATTTTATAAAATCCATTGACGTTTGATGAAGTCCATGATAATGATAGTGAGCAGACGTTAATGTCACTCAATGTTTATGGGATTGCATAAACTAGTTCTTGTTTAGTCGGTCAATAATCTACAATGTGTAAAAAGATCAAACGTTCACCCTGGTGTTTTGCTTTGTTTTAATGTGTTCATCTATTCAATTTGAGTATATATGATTGATGAAAATGTCTTGGTTTCGATAATCATAATGAAGGTTTGCTATATTAATAAAAATTCATACAAGAACCGATATATCTGGGAAATAACTCCAGCAAAAACTCTGTCATGATTAAGAATACTAAAAGTGAAAACGTAAAATAAAATCCAGAACAAAATCGGTAATTTCGGTTGCAACAATCAGAATTTAGCACACCGGTGTGCTAACACACGGAAATTGCAGGATTTCACCCCCAAATGAAGCATTATACATTTTATTTTCCATAAATAAGAGCACTGTTATCTTTACACTTGGCATCTGTATGGGTTATAGTATATGTGATATGTATTGCAGTAGTGTAGACACATCCTCAGACCTGGGGGTATGATCCTGTAGCTGGGTCGTACTTCCATATACGTTTGTGCACAAATACATAGATACATACATGTATATATTATAAAAACCTGGGGGTGTACCCCCCCCCCCCCCCCAACCCCTCCCAGTGATCTACGCTCCTGATATATTATGAAAAGCGGCAGGATGAATGATTCTTTCAATGATACATTGAATACTTGAGATTTCAATAATCATTACGGTATGGAAGGATGATAACAGAACAGTTATGGGTAGTTTAAAAATTACTTTTGGTGTCACAATTGTTTTATGAGTGATTTTGGTATACCGAATATGCCATGTATGCAAAAGCACATACAAAAGGCCATTGAACGATTTTTCGAGCATGGCAGATAAAAATTCCATCTTTTACAGGTGGATCACCATTTGAACATTCCTTTATTGATATATTATGTTTGGAACGTGGACGAGGTTTCTTCACTATAGATGATGGATTACTTAAGTTGTAGATGTGAATATATATCAGCACTCCAAACTATCACCGTGTTGACAGTTCGCCGTGTCTTTTCGCAGTGGCTTTCGCATGTGGTTGGGTAAATTCGTCAGATAGCAGTTTTTTGCGATAGTTTCATCTTGAATGGGACGTTTATCGTATTCGTACTTTGTTTGAACCTACTGCGCTTGCAGGATTCGTATTGACTTCTGTTGAGGGAGGTATTATTATTCGTTGCCTTTTATGGAACTTTTATGCGATTTTTGCCCGGTCGTTTATCAAAGATGATAATTTTTACATACATTTTGTTTAATACATAAGTACATTAATAATACAAATGTTTAAACTAAATAAAAACATCCATGAATCTTAACTTGAATTTGGATATTATTTATCCATTTGTGATTTTGTGATTGTGTGTGTTTGGAGGGGGGGGGGGGGGGGTGTTAAAGTCTAGATGTAATATGACATAGTGAAAACAGAAGAACGTGGCACATTGGCTGACATCAATTATGATATGGCCTACAGCAAATTGATCCATACAGCGTTTTGTTGGGTAGAGACCTTTTCTCACGAAGAATTCTCCAATTTGATGGCCGCTGGGTGCTAGTCAACACGTCCGCCCTATTGACATCATTAGTTCCACGTGGATGCATGGCCTTTTATTGGTGCAAATTATAGATGAACAACAGCACAGCACGTGACCTGTAATCTTGTAATGATTGATATTTGGCGGTGGGTCTTGGGTAAGAGAAACTGGCAGAGTTAATAAGTTGATATATATCTAAGCAATGGAATGAATTCAATTAAGGAGCCCTGCAATAACAATGTTATTCACAATGCTGTGCACTTCAATATTGTCCGTGTTAGCTCAATTGCTCCAAGTGATGTGCGATTCAAAAATACAGAACTGCAAAATCCAATTAGCATTTGAATATTACAGCGCAGTGAATGATGCGGACAATTGTCGATCTATTGATGTGTAGTGCAGGGATAATTCAATTACAGCGCTCTGGCTGCACTTCACCCACTGCAGCCATTCACTACTGATAAATTACTTTCCACCCTAGGTTTTCATTTTGTATTCGTTCCTAGTGTGGCACACTGCATATCATATCTTCATTGATGCAAATGTACTAGTAATATATGCTTCAGCGGTTGGGTTATGTGTACATGATTATGACATTTCCTGGGCACAAATATCAGCAGTTCTTTTATCTACAAAGAACAATTCTGACATGAAATGTACATGATGTAGTGACAGCTTTCCGCTAAGTGCACTAGTGAATTCCCCTCATCATTTCCAGCATTTCCTTCCCGAGGAAAACAACCAAGATTTTCCATCTCATGTTATTGTTTAGAAATAATAGGGTTTACAAAAACCTGCACAAACACAGTTTGCTAGCACGATCACTCTTGATAGATCCGACTGAAGGTTGACACTATTCCTCTCATTGAAGCCAATTGTATATTTTCAATACAACTTCCAATACCACTGTCTTTTAAAAGTATCGTGACGATTTTCAGAAGATGTATCAAGCATAATTTCACTATATCATAAACTATACAGTTTCCAGTACACGAAATATATTCTATTCTATATACTATTTATTTATAGGACGTATAACATTATATAACACCATTCATAGAGATTGCTCAAATCTTAAATTAGACGAATATTCGGTGCAAATGCGCAAAACATTCTATATTTAAAAAAAGCCACATCAATCATCATTGTGCACATTAATATGTCATAATTCTCTGCATCAGTTATCAGAATAAGGTATAATAGGTATAGGAATAGACCACCATTTTGTATCGTGGTTAAGCGTAATGTATTTTCAGTATAGGGTATATGGTAACATACATACAGGGAGTTGATTTCGATATAACATATGTAGTACCGGTACACATTGCCACATGTTTCTTCCTGATCACATCATTATTATGACGTCAATTTAATTTCAATCATTTTGTTTATGTTACATGCTTCATGAAGTTAACTTTGTATCTCACAGATTAGTCATGGCTTTTGGGGACAGAATAAGTATAAAACAAATTTGAATTCGACATCAGAAATCGAAATTGAACAGCATTTAAATTTTTTTTATAACGAACAAAGATAATTGACTATTATGGACATCACCAGCATAGGGTTTGATAGCTCACTTGGTAGAGCGCCTGTACGGTATTCAAGAGGTCGCCGGTTCGAATCCCGCTCCAGTCAATGTTTTGCTTGTTCTCTTTTCTATGGTTTTAAATTCAGCCAGTTTCCCTTGAGGTTATTTGATGACTAGTATTGAAATGTATTATGATATAGACATACATCTTGCAAAATGACTGGTTGAACCGTTTGTATAGTGATCTAGTAAACGTCACCGAGGTCAATTATTTTGATAATGTTATTCTTATGGTTGAGAGAATTACGGTTTGCGTTGTGTGTATGCGGACAGTTGCTCCAGCACAATCATGCTGAGAATCACTGACTGTCAACTCTATAACCTTTTCTACCTTTTCTATTTGACTTTCGCGAGGCCGTTATCCTATATGCTTACGCGTAGTTTCTGTCTTTCTTTAAACCTTCAACTCAAATTCAAACCATTTGGTGAAGTCCACCCACGGCCACACCCACAACGACACTCCACCTCCACGGTCCTATTGAGGTACTCACAGCTCCGCCGCCAGCACCGGGCGTGAGAGAAGGGGAAGACAGTACCTGCTTGAGGACACATTACAAGACCAATACACATGTATTTGCAGTCTGAGATGCTTCTAGTTTTTGCCGATAGGGGCCAGCTGTTGGACGGGAAGAGGAAGACACTCGCCCCACCCCTTGGCGACGGGTCTGAGTGCTCTTTAGAAAATACGGTGCACATCACGTGTCATCCGTTACTTTGGTCCATGTCAGAAGAGGTCATTTGTGGGCAATCAGTTCTTGGCAATCGTAAAATAAAATTCATAATTTTCTTCTTGAAAGTGTGGCATTGGCTCCCTGTTTACCTGTAGTACAGTTGGTTGCATCCAAGTTGCATGTTAAGATGAGCTCGAGCAAAAATATCATTAGATCTCTGTTAGTTAATACGCCAATGGAATGAGCTGCTGAGTAAAATAACTTATCAACATGAAAGGAAAAAGAAAGACTCCAAATAACCAACATAAAGTGGTTTTGAGGATGACATTTATTAAAACTCTCTAACCTATCATGTTCTTAAGGTTGAAGACCGACGACGTACATCTTCAAAGCAAAGAAAGTACGTTTTGTGGGACTGTTATTGTAACAACTGAACTCGCAAATACGCCACTGAAGACGAAAAATGAGGTACAGACTGAATGGTGCGAGTTGGTAAGAAACAAGAGGACGACATCGTCGTGACTCAAAGTGGACCGCGGTTGAGGAACTGGTAAAGGTCATGTAAATAGGGGAAGGGCAGGGTCATTCATTCATTCATGCCCATTATGCCGGTTGGCATGTTGGGCAGCAACAAAGGAATGCCACTCCTGTCTGTTCTGGGCCAGCTTCTGAACAGTCCCCCAGGTGTGATGTTGGGTCTTGAGCTCCCCTTCTACAGTCCGACCCCAGGTGTTCTTGGGTCTCCCTCGCTTCCGTCTCCCCTCTGGTGTCCAGTGAAGGGCTGTGCGGGTGATGTTGCCGGGCTCTCGTCTCATCACATGTCCGATCCATCTCCATCGCCTTCGCATGATGATGGTGTCCATGCTCTCTCGGTTGCAGCGGGCAAGAAGCTGTTGGTTAGAGATGGTCTCAGGCCAGGATATGCGCAGGATCCTTCTGAGGTTCTTGGTGTGGAAAGTGGACAGTTTGTTGAGGTCACTCTTAGTCATTCTCCAACATTCTGAGCCGTACAAAAGGGTGGAAAGTACACAGCTCTGATACAGCCTAAGCTTGGTCTTGGTGCCGTACTGGGATGACTTCCAGACGTTGTTCAGCATTCTGAAGGCATTCCTGGCCTTACTGAGGCGGTTCCTGATGTCGCTGCCTGCTCCTCCGTTGTGTCTGACTATGCTTCCGAGGTAAGTGAACTCTTCAGTTGTTGGCAGATCTTCTCCATTCACTAATACTGGTGCTGGGTTGGAGACGTTCAACATCATCACCTTGGTCTTCTTCTGGCTGATCTTCAGACCCACTTGCTGTGCATACATGCAAAGGCGGGATGTTTATCTTGCATGTGCTGGTGTGTGTGTGATAGCAAGGCAAGATCGTCGGCAAAATCTAGGTCTTCTAGTGTTAAGAAGAGGGTCAACCTGATGCCCCGTAGTTGGTCTGCTGTTGTTTGTCGCATCACCCAGTCGATTGTCAGGTTGAAGAGCAACGACGACATACAGCAACCCTGCCTTACACCGGTCTTTACATTGAAGCTGGTGTCACTGTTGCCCACTCTGCACTTGAAGTTGTTATCGAAGCTTTTGATGACCATGACGATCTCTTGTGGGATTCCGTATGCACTGAGTATGCGTCAAAGACTCTCTCGGTGAATGCTGTCGAAGGCTTTCTCGAAATCGACATAGTTGATGTAAAGTTGTCTCTGCCATTCTGTGCACTGTTCGATGATGTTTCGCAGAGTGAAGATCTGGTCTGTGCATCCTCTTCCTTTCCGGAATCCCGCCTGTTCTTGCCGGAGTCGTTGGTCCACTGCTTTTGAGATCCGCCTTATGATGATCTTGGCTAGGATCTTGCTGGGGATAGATAGAAGGGTAATTCGTCGCCAGTTGTTGCAGTTGCTCAGGGCTCCTTTTTTGTGGATCTTTATAATGACACCCTCTGTCCAGCCTTCGGGTAGTTCTTTCTCATCCCATATTGCTGTTAGTAGGGGCTGACGAACTTGTGCTGCAAGCTCTGGATCTGCCTTGAAGACTTCTGCGTTGAGGCTGCCATGTCCCGGGGCTTTCCTGGTTTTTTTTAGGGATTTGATTGCCGCCACTATTTCTTCTTTCTCTGGTGGTGCGGTGTTGACATCCAGGTTGACATCTGGCTCTTGTATGTTTGCTTCTGTTTATGGTGGTGGTCTGTTCAGGACTTCGCTGAAATGCTCTGCCCATCTTGCCTCTTGCTCTGCTTCGTTGGTAAGAAGCTTCCCTTGCTTGTCTACAATGGGGGTGTCGGTGGCTCCCCTGCACTTGCCGCTGATGACTTTGGTGATCTTGTACACCAGTCCCTGTTCTCCTCTGTTGGCGGCTTCCTCTGCTTGTCTTGCCAGGTCCTCCGTGTGAGCTCGCTTGTCCGCCCTCGTCATTCTCTTCACGGCCTGGTTGGCCTCTCGATACTGCTGCTTGTACTTCTCCTTTAGTCTCTCTGACTTGGTGTCCATGATTTTCTTCTTCAGGGCTCTCCTTCTCTCGATGGCTTTCCAAGTGTCTGTTGTTATCCACTCTTTCCTACTCTTCTTTCTGCGTCCCAGGCAGGCCTCGCTGGCCAGTGTGTAGGATGTTTTGACCTGCTCCCACATGGTGTTAATGTCGCTATTGTCAGGTGGTGTGTGATTGTCTGCATCTGCCAGGGCTTGAAACTTGTTCTTCAGTTGGAGGTTGAAAGCGCTCTTTGTTCTTGGGTCCTGTAGTTTGTCCACATCAAACTGCTGTCGTCAACTCGCCCCCTAGCCGACTCGCCCCTTACCGACTCGCCCCCTGACCGACTCGCCCCTTACCAACTCGCCTCCTCCCCGACTCGCCCCCTGGCTGACTCGCTCCCTGATTGACTCGCCCCCTGGCCAACTCGCCCCCTAATCTATTCAGAAATGAGATGCAAAATGTGAAGTTGATTGTGCATCATAATTAATAACCAAATGCTTCTGACCCTTTTGTAGGGCCTACTATGTGTTTATATCAAACATTATGATTAAGAACGAAAAATGCACAAAGTCCACAAACAAACTCCTGCATCGTTCGATTGCAGTTCAAGCAATTTAATATTTCCTTCGTAGAACCAAAAACATCAAAACTTCAAAAACGCAACTTAAAAACAAGAAAAACAAGTGAACACTTAAAACAAACCATAGAACAAAACATATCGTCATAATGAAAAAAAAGTCTACAAAAAATGTCAACAATAACACTTAAAGTTAAGTTAAAGCAAGACATTTTAAAACAAAACGATAATCGATAACAAAATATGTTAAGAAAGAACATCGAATAATAAAACAAAAAATGGGTATTTTATCTCAAAACTCAAAAACATCGTTATTAAGGACAAAAACACAA
>OZ020260.1:8428338-8467942 GCA_963971285.1 Astropecten irregularis | reverse complement strand
CAATATCAGCAAGGGAACGAAGAGTCAGAATGGGCAGGGTTGAGGCTCACGGTATTGGCCATATCGGCAATGGAAGGAAGGGTCTGAGTGGGCAGAGTTGAGGTGCACGGTTTTCGCCATATCGGCAAAGGGAAGGAAGGGTCAGAGTTGGCAGAGTTGAGGTGCACGGCATTGTGCATATCGGCAAGGGAAGGAAGGGTCAGAGTGGGCAGGGTTGAAGCGCACGGCATTGTGCATATCGGCAAGGGAAGGAAGGGTCTGAGTGGGCAGGCTTGAGGTGCACAGAATTTGCCATATCGGGAAAGGAAGGAAGGGTCAGACTGGGCAGGGTTGAGATGAAGGGAATTTTCCATATCGGCAAGGGAAGGATGGGTCAGAGTGGGCAGGGTTTAGGTGCACGGTATTGGCCATATTGGCAATGGAAGGAGGGGTCAGAGTGGGCAGGGTTGATGTGCACGGTATTGTCCATAGCGCCAAGGGAAGGAAGGGTCAGAGTGGGCAGGGTTGAAGCGCACGGCATTGTGCATATCGGCAAGGGAAGGAAGGGTCAGAGTGGGCAGGGTTGAGGTGCACGGCATTGTGCATATCGGCAAGGGAAGGATGGGTCAGAGTGGGCAGGGTTGAGGTGCACAGAATTTGCCATATCGGGAAAGGAAGGAAGGGTCAGACTGGGCAGGGTTGAGATGCACGGCATTGTCCATATCGGCAAGGGAAGGATGGGTCAGAGTGGGCAGGGTTTAGGTGCACGGTATTGTCCATATCGGCAAGGGAAAGAGGGGTCAGAATGGGCAGGGTTGAGGCGCACGGTATTGGCCATATCGGCAAGCGAAGGAAGGGTCAGAGTGGGCATGGCTAAGTTGCACGGTATAGCCATATTGGCAATGGAAGGAGGGGTCAGAGTGGCAGGGTTCAGATGCACAGTATTGTCCATTACGCCAAGGGAAAGAAGGGTCAGAGTGGGCAGGGTTGAGGCGCACGGCATTGTCCATATCGGCAAGGGAAGGATGGGTCAGAGTGGGCAGGGTTTAGGTGCACGGTATAGCCATATGGGCAATGGAAGGAGGGGTCAGAGTGGGCAGGGTTGAGGTGCACGGTATTGTCCATATCGGCAAGGGAAGGAAGGGTCTGAGTGGGCAGGGTTGAGGTGCACGGCATTGGCCATATCGGCAAGGGAAGGATGGGTCAGAGTGGGCAGGGCAGAGGAGCATGGCATTGGCCATATCAGCAAGGGAAGGAAGGGTCAGAATGGGCAAGGTTGACGTGCACGGTATTCGCCATATTGTCAAGGGAAGGAGGGGTCAGACTGGGCAGGGTTGAGGTGCACAGTATTTGCCATATCGGCAAGGGAAGGAAAGGTCAGAGTGGTCGGGGTTGAAGCGCACGGCATTGGCCATATCAGCAAGGGAAGGATGGGTCAGAGTGGGCAGGGTTGAGGTGCACGGTATTGGCCATATCGCCAAGTGAAGGAAGGGTCAGAGTTGGCAGAGTTGAGGTGCACGGCATTGTGCATATCGGCAAGGGAAGGAGGGGTCAGAGTGGGCAGGGTTGAAGCGCACGGTATTGTGCATATCGGCAAGGGAAGGAAGGGTCAGAGTGGGCAGGGTTGAGATGCACGGTATTGGCCATATCGGCAAGGGAAGGAAGGATAAGAGTGGGCAGGGTTGAGATGCACGGTATTGGCCATATCGGCAAGGGAAGGAAGGGCCAGAGTGGGCAGGGTTGAGGTGCACGGCATTGTGCATATCGGCAAGGGAAGGATGGGTCAGAGTGGGCAGGGTTGAGGTGCACAGAATTTGCCATATCGGGAAAGGAAGGAAGGGTCAGACTGGGCAGGGTTAAGATGCACGGCATTGTCCATATCGGCAAGGGAAGGATGGGTCAGAGTGGGCAGGGTTGAGGTGCACAGTATTTGCCATATCGGCAAGGGAAGGAAAGGTCAGAGTGGTCGGGGTTGAAGCGCACGGCATTGGCCATATCAGCAAGGGAAGGATGGGTCAGAGTGGGCAGGGTTGAGGTGCACGGTATTGGCCATATCGCCAAGTGAAGGAAGGGTCAGAGTTGGCAGAGTTGAGGTGCACGGCATTGTGCATATCGGCAAGGGAAGGAGGGGTCAGAGTGGGCAGGGTTGAAGCGCACGGTATTGTGCATATCGGCAAGGGAAGGAAGGGTCAGAGTGGGCAGGGTTGAGATGCACGGTATTGGCCATATCGGCAAGGGAAGGAAGGATAAGAGTGGGCAGGGTTGAGATGCACGGTATTGGCCATATCGGCAAGGGAAGGAAGGGCCAGAGTGGGCAGGGTTGAGGTGCACGGCATTGTGCATATCGGCAAGGGAAGGATGGGTCAGAGTGGGCAGGGTTGAGGTGCACAGAATTTGCCATATCGGGAAAGGAAGGAAGGGTCAGACTGGGCAGGGTTAAGATGCACGGCATTGTCCATATCGGCAAGGGAAGGATGGGTCAGAGTGGGCAGGGTTTAGTTGCACGGTATTGTCCATATCGGCAAGGGAAGGAGGGGTCAGAATGGGCAGGGTTGAGGCGAACGGTATTGGCCATATCGGCGAGGGAAGGAAGGGTCAGAGTGGGCAGGGCTAAGTTGCACGGTATAGCCATATTGGCAATGGAAGGAGGGGTCAGAGTGGGCAGGGTTGAGATGCACAGTATTGTCCATATCGCCAAGGGAAGGAAGGGTCAGAGTGGGCAGGGTTGAGGCGCACGGTATAGCAATATGGGCAATGGAAGGAGGGGTCAGAGTGGGCAGGGTTGAGATGCACAGTATTGTCCATATCGCCATGGGAAGGAAGGGCCAGAGTGGGCAGGGTTGAGGCGCACGGCATTGTCCATATCGGCAAGGGAAGGAAGGGTCAGAGTGGGCACGGTTGAAGCGCACGGCATTGTGCATATCGGCAAGGGAAGGAAGGGTCAGAGTGGGCAGGGTTGAGGCGCACGGCATTGTCCATATCGGCTAGGGAAGGAAGGGTCAGAGTGGGCAGGGTTGAAGCGCACGGCATTGTGCATATCGGCAAGGGAAGGAAGGGTCAGAGTGGGCACGGTTGAAGCGCACGGCATTGTGCATATCGGCTAGGGAAGGAAGGGTAAGAGTGGGTAGGGTTGATGTGCACGGTATTGGCCATATCAGCAAGGGAAGGAAGGGTCTGAGTGGGCAGGGTTGAGGTGCACGGTATAGCCATATTGGCAAGGGAAGGAGGGGTAAGACTGGGCAGGGTTGATGTGCACGGTATTGTGCATATCGGCAAGGGAAGGAGGGGTCAGACTGGGCAGGGTTGATGTGCACGGTATTGGCCATATCAGCAAGGGAAGGAAGGGTCTGAGTGGGCAGGGTTGAGATGCACGGTATTGGCCATATTGGCAAGAGAAGGAAGGGTCAGAGTGGGCAGGGTTGAGATGCACGGTATTGGCCATATCGCCAAGGGAAGGAAGGGTCAGAGTGGGCAGGGTTGAGATGCACGGTATTGGCCATATCGGCAAGGGAAGGAAGGGTCAGAGTGGGCAGGGTTGAGATGCACGGTATTGGCCATATCGCCAAGGGAAGGAAGGGTCAGAGTGGGCAGGGTTGAAGCGCACGGTATTGGCCATATCGGCAAGGGAAGGATGGGTCAGAGTGGGCAGGGTTGAGGCGCACGGCATTGTCCATATCGCCAAGGGAAGGAAGGGTCAGAGTGGGCAGGGTTGAAGCGCACGGTATTGGCCATATCGGCAAGGGAAGGAAGGGTCAGAGTGGGCAGGGTTGAGATGCACGGTATTGGCCATATCGCCAAGGGAAGGAAGGGGCAGAGTGGGCAGGGTTGAAGCGCACGGTATTGGCCATATCGGCAAGGGAAGGAAGGGTCTGAGTGGGCAGGGTTGAGATGCACGACATTGGCCATATTGGAAAGGGAAGAAGGGGTCGGGGTATGGCTGTTGAGGGGGTACATTGTTGGTAAATATCTCGTAATACATTTTGGTACTCATCCGGTACTGCGCATGAATGCTAAATATCGCAACGAAGCAGCCAGAGAGCAATGATTACAGACTTGAACACACCAGGTGCTTTTCCGTGGAAAGCAGAAGCATAGCCCAATCACGTAGCAGTCTTTTATGGTGTGTCTTCCGCTGCAGGTGCGGATATTCTTACTTCCATCCTGTTCATTCAAACTGATGATCGATGACAAATCTCACTTACGAATTTTCTTCTTGTCAAGCATACACGAGACATTTGTGAGGAAGGTGAGCCAGGCTGGTCCTATAGAGACATGGCATCAGCAACAGGAACAAATAATTATAATTGACAACAAATATTGCATGCAGTGCAAATGTGGTCTGGTTTCTCAGCCAGAGTCTGTCTTCTCTTATGCGAAGCGAATCTTTTGAATGACTTTAATACCGGAAGCACACGCAGAATGTCATTTTGATCTCAAAACTCAACATTTTGACGTCGTATTTCCAACAATGCAAGTTGATGGTCTTTCTTGTACACAATACTAGTCCCACAGTATTCGTAATGACGTAGTGTAGGCCTATACAAACGTAACATCTTTCTTAAATGCGTGGGCCTGTCTAACTTGGCCAAGATGCAACACTTAATATAGACCGGTTTCCATGACTGCATACATGGGCTAGGTTTCTGCATCCATGGTGACGTACATAAACTTTACGGTTCAGTATAAATGCTGAAAGTGGATGTCTTTTTACCATGAAGACAAATCCTGCACAGTGTCGCCATATCCTTTAAATCAACCTTTATACATAATGGTATATGTTGACATGCATTACGGTATCTCAAGGAATAGGTAATGGATGTTATTAACTACTGTAGTGTAATGCTAAGGACTGACAGAGGGCGAACTATTGAAGTATTCTCGGGAGTTGTCTCTGGATATTCTGCTACCGATTGATGTTTACCTGAGAGCCACAGACAGTCAAGTGGCTTTTCACTCTGCCAATGCGAAAATGCCTATGGGAATACACTGTAGGAAATCTAGGCACTTTACACGGAGCCTAAGTACCCCGGTCAATACAGGACAATGGCAGCCATTGCGGCATTAAAGACTGCTCTCATCTACCCTTCTGGGCCAACCCTTAACACCTTTTTTTATTCCGCGGCGAAGGGTATGCGAGTTGGCGAAGAATACGAAAATTGACAGCTCTGGATTTATCCCCCACCTACATCAAGAACCATAGCGGTAACGACAGCAAGGATTAATTTGTCTATGCAAACATGGTGTTGAAAAGCATTTCGATTGTGTAATTCAGGTAGCCTTCTGCAGTAATTAGCTTTGGGAAGGTGTACATTGTTCGCTCACGAATAACGGGTCTATTATGACTGTCTGCAAGGGCCTTATAGTGATGAACAGTTTGTGGTTGTGAAGGAACATGGTATCTCTGCCGGATGTTAAACTCCAAGGTCCTATTCGCACACGTTCGTTTCAAGTATCTTGTGATCAATCAAATTGAAACACTGTAGGGGAAATATGTAATGATTTTTAAGTTGTAATGCATGCTCCTTTTAAGCTTCAACCACCAAGTAATGATAACAATATTTCTTTGTTCACGTTTTAACAACTTAAAATTAATCCAGTCAGTTTCCCTTGTGGTTATTTGAGTGAGATCAATTCCCCATGTGCTGTTTTCCTAATTGTAAAAACTTACTAATAACAGTAATAACAGTAATAAACAGCAGCTGCAAACTGCTCATCAAAGATTTAGCCTTGAGAAAGATCCTGCTAGGATCGAAACGCGCCAGGCCCTCCTATCCTCCTAACTCCATCAAATAGGTCCTAACAGTTAGGCCTATTATGTATTATGCATACATTGTCATGACACCGCGTTCTGCATTATACAGACCTCTTATAATGGTATAACGTCCATTCCCAATGTTCAGGTAGAGCACGATTTTTAATTCGTCAAAAAATGAAAAGAAAATAATATGAATACATGTAGAATGATTTAAATAAATAATAAGAATTTCTAAAGAAATACCGCATAGGTAATTTCCCAAATGTTTTACAACGAAACTACGAGCACTCAAAGTGAAGAATATCTGCCTCGGTTGCTCTCTTGAAAATTAAACATGCCCATCTTCGTTGTGGCATACAACAACGGATTAAATGGTTTATTCGTTGCAAGGTCAGTACACATCAGTATCACCTCACATCTTACCATAATGTTGTTGTGTGACTGATCAAATTATTTGTTTATACTTGTGACAACTTACTGTAAGATGGTAAGATGGTAATTAACGGTTCGTTAATTACTCAAAAAGTCGAAATACGTTCAACTTGCAGAAGACAACACTGTTCGAAATAGACAATGGTACTAGAATATTCAAGATAAAGAAGGGAAAGGGATAATAAGCCCCATTAATTTCCAACAAAGGTTAAAATGTCGTCTTATTAATGTAACTTTTTTCTAACTTTATTTGTTTGGTAACTTTGTGTAAGTTTTATCACTTGAGATTATTCAATTCTTCCTTCATGTATTCTGTCCCTTGCAGTCAGAATTGTGCCACCCCAGAGTTAGAGTGCTACAAGGACTATAGGGGGCGCTGTTCGGAATAATTGGATTGCCATTTTAATTTCAATCTATGAGTGACGTTTGGAGGAGAAGAAAGATCTTTAAAAAGAATCAATAAAAAAACAGCAATCGAGAAAATCCTTCTTTTTTCAGAAATGTAAGACGTGTTTTAACAGCTTACAGTCTTCAAGTTACAAGTACCTTCACCATGTATTGCATTTTAGCCTGTTAAGTTCATATAAAACGTTTATGTAATTTTGGAAATTAGCATGCAATGATTAATTTGATAGTTCCAGTAGATTGAATGTCGTAATGTGAATTTGTATTTTGAAGCAGAGGGCGATACAAAAATTCTACAACCATTTAGGAACTTTAGTCGTAAATACTATAGTGTATAAGTTCATTCTCTTATTGGCGAATACTGACTGAGGTATTTTAAAGAAGATGTTGCGGTTTGAGGGTTGCAAGGCAATACGTATTTGTTCTTTCAATTCTAATGCAAGTCAACAAACATCTGTCGTGTGGAAATACGTAATTTTGATTTACAGTCATGCCATTATACATTGTGACATTGTGGTGCAAGAACAGACGTAAATGATCATCTAGCCAACACTGTGCGCTCTTTTAAAGTTAAAGGTAATATCATACTTTGGTTTTGTCAAAGAAGTACAGATTCATGGGCAAAAATATCAAGGAAGATACAGTCACAGTCATCTGTGAAAATTTCAGTCCCATACGGTGCCAACTTTTTGAGAAAATCGTGAAAAACGTCCACAGAATTTCTTAAGTCTTGTCTCTTTTATTTTTGATCTTTTAAAAGATCAAAAAGATTTTCAGTCGTTGTTTTACTCATTTCTTGATAAAAACACCATTTCAGGCGGAAGCATTTTAACGGTAGGTATCTACTAGCATCATCTTCATATCCTGAAAGTTATACGTAAATCTGTGAACATTTCTGTTTTGGTCTCTTACCAAAGTATGATACTACCTTTCCGAAGGTTTCGAAAGAAACAAAAGTCTGCATTCTTTTGTAATGATCGTATTCGTTATGATTAATAGGATGTATGTCATGAGAAAAGCCAATTGGAGCAAGTAATAGAGAGGGCGACAAGCGTTAATTTTAGAGAAAATAAAAAGAGAAAACAGTGCTAGGCACTAAATTAGCATCAGGGAATTTGTCATTATTTTGGTGACAACAACACCACTGTCACAAAAGGGCCACGGGGAGTATGAACAAGTTGGGTTGGAGGCAAACTGAAATACAAACCAAAGTAATACATGTCAATGCCATTCATTCAAAGCTACAAGACCAACATCGTATAGAACGATGGGTTGGGCCTTAATGGAAAGTATCGAGAAAGACATTAAGTCACGCACAGATTTAGCACCAGGGACACGTGATAATATGTCAGTAACGCAGTTTAATGATTGTGACCATCTAAAAAACGCATTTTCCTACCAATAGTAAATATTCACCACCATGTCGTGCATGAAAACCAATCCTTTGAAATATGCACGTACAGGAATGAAATTAGTAAAGCAAAGACCGAAAATAGTTTTGATCTCGGGGTAAGATCTTTATGTTTTATAAGAAAAAGTGAGTCGGGTTTTCGCTATTTTCTGGTGATTCAGATGTCCGATTAACGTTACATTTAAAGTATTTAATAATCAAATCTACATTACGCAGGGTAGTCAGTTTAAAGGCAGTATCATACTTTGGTTTTTGTCAAAGAAATACAGATTCGTGGGCAAACATATTAAGGAAGATACAGTAAAAGTAATCTGTGAAAATATCAGTCCCATATGTTGCCCACTTTTTGAGAAAACAGCGCAAAACGGCCACAATAATTCTTAAGTTTGTTCTCTTTAATTTTTGATCTTTTAAAAGATCAAAAAGATTTTCGGTCGTTGTTTTACTAATTTCTGGATATATACACCATCTCAGGCGGTAACATTTTAACGGTATGTTTCTACCACCACCATCTTCATACCCTGTAAGTTAAACGTAAATCTGTGAACATTTCTATTTTGGTCTCTTACAAAAGTATGATATTACCTTTAAAGCAAAAAGTAAGCACACTTTTATAGACCCTCTAGATCGAGAGGGCGCTCTTTAATATTTCAGTGTGTACTTCGGGGTGTACCACACTAAATAGCTAAAAAATCAATGTGCCGAGCTGATTATCATAATGTGTGTACCTCAAATGTTTTTTAAATATGCAATTTGGGGGGTCGTGCAATTAATATATTGTGTAATTTTGACTGGTTATGACAACCTGGGGTTCAGTGCTTCAAACTGTTGTGGAGACTTGAAATATTTTGGTTTAAAATCCGGTCCTACATTGTCTTGAATGTGGAGGGTTGGTTCATACAGTCTGTTGTCAATTAGCAAAAAATCCAATCGGTTACCCAACCAAAAATTGAAAAGAATTGGGTAGATGAGAGTTCACACTACCATTTACACTATTGCACCAACAACTGAGAAACTTCTGGATGTTTTTTTTTTAACTGTTAAGTTGAGGGATTTTACACTAAGGTCAATGGGACACTATTTAGTGTGGTGCACCCTTCGACCATAGTCTGGTTGGCCGTTTATGGCACTGCAGATACCGGTACTCTTAGTCAACAACCTTTCTCCAACCTTCTCTTGTTTTTTGCAATCCGAAGGGCCTCACTCAGACGTAGCCCTGTCCATTCTGTGATGTTATTATCCCATTTGTTGTTGTTCTGTCTTATCTCTTCTTGTACAGTGTCCTACAGTATCATCTTTGCCAGTCGTGTCGTATCATCTCAATTATTTTGCACTTTTCACGATGGTTTTCTTCATAGCTCGTCTGATTCTTTCTTCCTTAGCTCATTCTTTATGAGATGCATAATTGAGTCTTCTGAGACATCTCATAATTATAAACATTACTGTTGAATGGTATGTGACGTATACTTGATGCTCCAATGGGTTTAGAATGCATATCAATGCGTTTTCAAAAAAATATCCCGTTTGAATCAATCCTACCTATTTACCCTTGAGTAAGGCTTGCGGTGACACCATGTATAATACTCTTTTAGGAAGATGTGTGGTCCTGAAAAGGACCGATGACAGTGTATTCTCGACGTTTCGACTTGTCGTCCTCAGGAGAGAAAGTGCCGGAATCGGTGGATGTGCTGGTTTATATGCTGGATGCTGCTCATTCAGGTGTGGAGATAGTCTGGTTCCCTGCTCAAAGATTCACCGACGTCTCTTATTAAAAATATTAGGTCAGGTATCGGTTACGATTAAAAATAGAACATGACACAGCTGTCATGTCTGCGCAGGCGCAGAAGCTAGTTTTAGAGTTTGGCGAGATTCCATTTTAGCATTCATTTTTGCACTTTTGTAAGCACTGTGATTTCATCTGCGCAAACAGTTTTGAGCTGCACAAAACTTTTAGAACGGATGAACTTTCCGCCGTGTACGATGTAAATCCGCGACACACATACAAGCAACAAACGTTCTATGTCCGTTATCATCCGTTAAACGTCCGCTGTATCCTATACGCATCCTCTGGGCATCCTCGCAACTCACATCCACTACAGAAAGAGGGGGGAAAGATAATACATGGAACGTCTATGAATCGTTAGTAGCACGGAAATAGAAAGGATGTTAGCGTATGCATCTCGTATATATAAAGTATTCAAAACGGACAAAGCGCTGTGATCCACTTCCATCCGCTTTCATCCCCTATATAGGCTTCCGATGAACATCTGTTTAACATCTCTGCTACACACTATCCACGTCCGTTCTTTTCCGTTCTTTTTTTTTGCAAATTTTCACCCAAGGACACAGCGGAGAAGCAAAATTTTGGGGTGGCTCCATCCGTTTTCATTCCGGCGCTCCAGAAATGGACAAAATTTGCGAGAAAATTTACGGCTCTGCGAGCGCCTGACCACGAGCGCCCTCTCTCGGTGAATACCAGAAAATCAAAGATCTCCCATACAGGGTGAGTCCACAAGAAGATGGGGATTGGTGATGTTTTTCAGAACAAACAAATGTCACTCAAGAGTACAATAAAACATAATTTAGCAAGCACTTTCTCCTCCTTTTTAGAAAAAAAGAAAGAAATTAGAATGCAACAAATTGATCAAGGAGGACTTGCCCTTGAATAAAGCTATTCAAGCTGTCCATGGAATATACTTAAACAAAACAAATTATATTATTATTATTATTATTATTATTATTTATTCGGCCAGAATCACACTGCAAATGAATACAGTAAACAAGTACATATGACTAAAAAAGCAAGAAGACAAAGAATACAGTTCACATTAAATAAACAACATACAGGAACAACTCTAATTGTGATGGCCAGGATCAACACAAGTAGTATGAAACACTGTAGCACGAGAGCCTGTTGATCCACTCACAAAAAGAGACATAAAATAAATAATTAGATATAGAGATAATCTTTTGCTACTTACTCAAAATGTTTAGATTTTGTCAAGCCAAGTGGTCGTTTTCCATTAAAATGTATGATATCACTTTAATTTGTATCCATATTAAGGATTGTGTTGCCGTGACCCACATACGCATTACAATGAAACAGGAACAGAAAAACAACCCGACGGGGAGACATACAGATAAAAAACATAACGTAAAATTAATTCATAAAAAAGGAAAGATTATCTAGGTGTACCGTGTACGCCTTAACTTGAAAACTAGGAAAATCACAGAGACAGGCTATTCAACAGTTACTTTTCCTCCTGGCGGACACTTCAAACAAAAAGAAACAAAAGTTAAGCAGATCGCCAGGTGTTCAGGGGCACGCGATTCACCGGGATTCTTTCACCCGGCTTACCGGCTCCCATATAGTACCCATAGGCTTACTGGCAAGCCGACTACTGCGTATCCTCCCCACCGAACGACAACCTAGCCTGACATGCAAAGCTCTGAAGGACTAAGAGGGAGAAACAAGGCGGCCCCTGGACCATCGCGGTGCCAGGGTCCGCACATGCCATGTTCCATTCAATATCAGAGAGTCAGGATCGGAGATTCAAACCCAGACTGCCGGAAGTCTGACCGGTGGTACCATCACTTATCCCACCGAGCCACGAAGTGTTGGTGAAATCACAGGCCTTCCTAAAACCTTTTATACCAAACAATAATGATAGGAGTAAAACATTGAACAAAATTACTGACACCACAGCGGGGCTCGAACCCGGGACACCTAATTCGAAGTTCCGTTCCCGAACCACTCGGCCATATGAAATGTATTGATTGCGTTATGGAATCTAAAGGTGAAGTGATTGTTAAAGCCATATTCACCTAAAATCACTCAAGCAGTGAATAAAGTACAGTCTTCAGGCAGATATTTTCTTTCGTGGCAGATAAGATAAATAAATAGTGATAATAATAAAAACACAGCAGAAACGGCAATCCATTGGTGATGTTTTTTCATACAGATGACTCGTTTTGCTTGTCAAATTCTAACATCTTTTGGGATGTACTGGTACCGATATGATTTTCAAAATAATGCGGAATTTGTGTTCACCATCATGTTCCCCGGTTTCGGCTCATATGTTAGCCGAATAGCTAATTAACTGCAGCATATCATATAGGCCTACTGACTGCAGCATAGGCCTACCGACTGCAGCATAGTCCCACTGACTGCAGCAAAGGCCTACTGACTGCAGCATAGGCCTACTGACTGCAGCATAGGCCTACTGACTGCAGCATAGTCCCACTGACTGCAGCAAAGGCCTACTGACTGCAGCATAGGCCTACTCACTACGGATCGCGGAATGATGAATGAAGCTCGCAACGCAACGCAACAACGCAACGAAACATCTTTTGTCAATGAGGGCGCTTCATGAACTTCGCCAGCTTTGACGTGATTTTCTGCATGTCCTGCATGCAGCGTATACGTACAGTACATGCATACATCGGGCCGGTGTACACAAACACATTGAGCTTAGAACGGGACGAAAATATTACTTTATCATAAATTAACCGAAGAAATCTTCAAGCAATGAGAAGGTGAGTCAGTTGTTTGTAGTAGGCCTAGTTGGTGAAAGTATGGCTTGTTGTTATGTAGACATGTGATAGTTACAAATTGCTGCATTTTAGGGCTTCAACGGACGGTGTTGTTCTAATTCAACAACTTGTTGTTTAGCACTTTGATAATAGGCCTAACTGTTAGTAGGCCTACATGTACAGTGAGTGAGTACGAGTGACAGTACTACTAGGCCTACTACTAAAAAAGTACTAGGCCTACTAAGTAGTACTACTACTAGTACTACTACATAGGCCCTAGTACAGACAACAAGGACAATCGTGAAGGAATGTTCCCACATCACAGTGCACACATAGCAAATCATAAGGCACATAAGCCCTACACTACAGTACATGTAGATCCACGTAGGTACCATGTGTACGTGTGCATTGCAACAGTGTATTGCAGGGCTTGCCCTTTATTTTTTCTGACAGTAGCCCGCCGGGCTAGTAAATTGTGTTTTTTACTAGCCCGCAGAGACTTTTACTAGCCCATGAAATATGTGAAAAAAAACCCAAACAATTAAAACAGGTTTTTGACTTTTGTTCATCGTTGGCTAGAAATCACTGTCGCTGGTAGTGGAGTCGGGATGTTCTTCTTAAATCGATCCATTAAAAAAACGTTTCTTCTCTGGAGCACCATGCTCAAATACATCGATTTTGCACTCAGACATGGCGAATCAATCACGAAATTCTTTCAAGGTGCGAATCAGAAGCGATCAGGCCTCAAATTTCAATGATTTTAGGGCACTGCCATTTTGGCCCCAAGAAAGTGGACATTTTAGGGGCACTGCAGCCAAACCCAGAGGCAAATAGGCCATTTTTTTAATGAAGGAAAGGCACCGAGGCCAAACACTGTTTTGGAGCCTACAAGTACAAAATAATAAAGAATCGCCTTAAAACTCCTGTGAAATGACAGGGACAGATATGGAGAGGGGAATCACCTCATTTCATATTTCCTTCCTCCATGGGTACAGGCACGCCACTAGTACTAGTACAAGTGGCGTAACAGCCAACCCTCGATCGAAAACTTGATACCTCGAATGACCATATCGTTGCGAGATCCCTGTAAAAATATTCTGACCGTCCGTCCTTCCAAAGTACCGTAAATTGCATTTTCCTGATCAGCTAAATGTTGCTTGAATTCCAGTTGGTTATTTTGTCCATTTGGCCAAGTAGAAAAACTCTTTCACATGCTCGATTATCGTGAATCGCCTTCCGAAAATGACGATCGCATGGAGAACGTAAACATAGCACAGGCCGCATACCGACTTTTCCACGCCTGGTATCCGCGCACGTAATAGCCTCAAATTCAAAGCAAACGTGCACCAGCGAAATAGTCCGGAAGTCTACTGTGCATGCATGCAATGCATGCAACATAAACACGTGTGTATAGATGATGGTGGTACGGTATGTAGTGGGCGCGCTGTATGGTGCAGTTGCGGCAGGTCGGGCTCGGTACCGTGGATCGTGGCTGGATTTTCTCGGTAGGAAAACTGCTTTTTTTGTGTGTGGATGTAAGATTGGTAATTTACGGGAAATAAAAGACACAATTTCAGGGGGCACCGCGGCCGAGAAGAAAAGGGCCCGCCGGGCAAGTTGGGCAGGGGTTTTTACTAGCGTTAAGGTCGAGCCCTGTATTGTATGTACAGTACATGCAAGCCAGCAAGGTGTGTTGATTATTAATGACAAATACAATTCTAATACATGCATGATTAAGCATACAACTTGTTATGTTTTTTGTAAACTTCAGATGTGCATTGAACTTTGGCATGATCACATTACACACCTGTGCCTTTGTATATTGTTTGATTTTTGACATAGGTTGACATGTGAGATTAAGTCGTTCACCTGATCAGAGTTTGTTGTCCTTTTTATAGCTCCATTGTTGTGAATATATTTCACATGGTTTCACATGTACCTCTTTTGTACCTTATTTGATTGAGGTTCCAAAGTGCCTGCACTTTTTTCATCATAAATGTACAGTGGAACACCACTATAACAAACACACTTAAAGTTCTTCATTCAACATCAACTCCATATTCTCAATCCTTCTTCCCTGAAACCACTCAAATTTGGAATAAATTACCCCAGTCAACTGTCAATATAACTTCAACCACAGCCTTCAAAAGCTCCATAAGCCTATCTTATTACAACTTTAAAATGATACATAGCAGATTTAGATCCTGATCCACTCTCGTCAACTTCCAGTATAGTCCCTAGAGGACCTTTCGGAAGTGTTTTCTACAAGGTACAAGGTACACTGAGATGCACAGAAATTGTTTGTTATAGTGAACAATATTCAGCAGGCCTATACAGGCTTTGATCTTTACAGCGGCCCCCAGCAAATTGCCGCGATGCCCTTAAAAAAAATAACATTACTTACGGCCAATTGGCCGAGGTGCCCCTTTTCAAAGTCCAGTATTTCAAAGAGGTGATCTTTTTGTGATTTAGATTGTACAGGATAGACACAGTTGCCCGAGCTCCGATTTAAAAAAATGAATGACAGCTCACTATCTTAATACGCACGCATCCATTAATGTGCATGATTAATGGATGCATAGTGCTGTGTGTAAAACATGCAATTTAACGATCGTTGCAGCGATGTACGCGTATTATAGTACATGTAGGCCATACATGTACATGAGTTTCTGCCTTGATCTAGTATCTACGTACATGTACGTGCATGTTGAGGAATCTTGAGATGATTTGGTGCCGGCAACCTTCCAAAATTTTCAGTCAGAGTCGTTCATAACTTGCTCAGCATAACATGTCACATTTCTTATTACAAAATCTGCACCAAAGCCGGTCGAAACCCACGGTACCAAGCGCGACTTGACTGCACCAAATACACACGTTGTACAGTACGTGGACACGATGATGTTTAGTATCTGGTATTCATACATCTCACAACCACAACTCACAACGAACTTGAGTACCAATAAGTACTTTGCCCGAACTCGGTCATAAGAACTAGGAAGAAATAAGTACCCGGTTCGTACTCCTAATTTTGTACTCGGACTCGTCCCCAAACATGACAAATTGTACTCGCTGAACTCGAGCCCAGTTGCAAGTACTCAAAAGAAAATTTGGGTTTTTTTATATTTATTTTTCAATATTTAACTTATCAATAAGACTTGAAGCTATGAATGGTGGAAGTACTAAAAGAAGGTATATATATGTAGGTTTGCGGTGACACCATGTACATGTAATCTCTTCTGTGAGAGTGTTTTTGAGAAGAACCATTGGTATTATCTCAACATTCCGAACAGTGTGCTCTGTTCGTCCTCAGGAGAGTGACTAAACTTATCGACTCTATGCAGCGCATGCAGTATCCCAGGTGCACTTTTTTGTAATGTCCTATTCCTATAGAAAAATACAAAAATACCAGCGAAATAAATTGCAACCTTCTTTCCATGGCCATGGGCAGCATTTACGCTCACCACATGCGACATTTTCTAACTTACAAGGTGAGGAAAGATTGTATACAGTATGTGGGGGAGAGGTTGTGCACATGTATGTACACAAACGCGTCACTTTCTCTGATGGGCGCATAGCATAATGTTCTACTTTAAAAATTTACTCAGGATATACTCAATTTTTTGTACTCAAACTTGGCCCCTACACCATGTACTCGGACTCTGAAAAACTTGAACTCAGGTTTTTGGTCCAGGGGTCGATTTCATGAAGCCCTACGATCGATCGTAACTCGAGTTACGAAGGATAACCCATCGTATATGGCCTATCCTATGTGGGACTGCAATGCATCAAATATCCTACGATTAATAGTAAGTTACGATGAGTTTGGTGAAATCGACCCCAGGACTTGTTTAAAAAGTACATGTTCTCGGACTCTGCCCATACTCTGCCCGTACTCGGCACTGTGTGTACTCGGAAAACTCGGTACTCGACAACAACACTGGAAATTGGGGCTTGTCTTCCAAATGGCTGGCTTTGGCTTTGTCTTCAGCTTAATGTCAAGGCTCACAACTCTGGGAATTCCTGCTTCATTTTGTTGCCTATTATTTATATAGCGCACATATCCGTAGAAACACTCGTGGAGCAATTTCAAACAAAGAATACATTATATTGTAGTTTGCAAGTGAACAAAATAATTATGGCAGTAAAGGATCATTCATGAAATAAATAGACAATTAAACAACTAATGGACTGCATACATAATTCGTACAAAATTAGCTAAAGGCTTGCATCATGTGTTTTTGGGTGGCACCTAAATGATGAAATGGATCCAGTAGGCCTATAATGCTGTAAGTGGGTGGGTAAGTTGTTCCAAATGTGTGGTGCTAATGATGCAAATGCCCTATCCCCCCATTTTGTTTTGGTCCTGGAAGCGGAGAGCATTGGTTTAGATGACGACCGTAGGCCGGCTCTACCAGGGATGCGGCGTTCAATGAGTTTCCCTTGTGGTTATTTGGTGATTATATAAATTAAAAAGCTGCATCACCTTTGAGTGATCCCCCATATACTGTTTTCAGCAATGCTGCACGTATCGATGAAATGATCCTTGGGATATAGCGGTATGTGCATGGTTTAAAGGCTTCTGGCTGCCTAACATTACAAACAAAGATCATTGACTATTATTGACACCAACAACATAATTATGTAGGGCTGTATACATGTAGCTCAGTTGGTAGGGTGCCTGTATGGTATTCAGGAGGTTGCCGGTTCGAATCCTGTTCTTGTCAATGTTTCTTTTCAATAAACAATGTTCATTTATTATTCATTAAGCAATAATTTTAAAGCACTTTCATCCCGTGCCCAAATTTTGATTACTGTAAACCTGTAAAACATGTACATGTACTGTCTCGTACAATGTACTGGGTTATAAATAAAAAGGTCTAGGCTTGCCTACTTTAAACTGTAAAAAGGATACATACTTAAACAATCCAGTGTTATTACCTTTGAAAGGAAATTGATGAGTAATGTTTGCGTGCAGTCCTTTGTACACGTATGCAGTACATACATGTACATGTACCAATTGGAGCAAAGTACCATTCTTTAAGCTCTTTTCTGTAAGTTTGACTGAAACATGTACATGTACCATGAAAGTATGATAACTTGAGCCTCAATTACATGTACCTGTAGCATATTTAGATTGCAAACGGAGAGCTCTGTGCATGTTTGTACAGGTTGGCATCATGGTACATGTACATGTATATTGTCCTATATTTTGTCCATTGTAGTAAGTGGGCAGAGTAGGAATTGTGCAAAGAGAAATAAACTCCCATTGACTTAAGTGTTAAAACCTTCAACTTAACGGCTCAAAACACCTCCTCCAGAAGTCTGTTTGAACCCTCATCATTCTTTTCAATTTGTGGTGTGTCACCCGATGAAATTTGTTGCTAATTGGAGACTTTTGGAATGGGCTGTCAAGTCTTACATGTATACATGTAAATGTTTAGCTTTGGCAAGTGAAAACTTTGTGCACAAACAATGATGTTTGGAGTCGGCCACCATGATCGTTTGTAACTCACACTTTTAATGGCCAATCTCCACAGATTCTGCATTTGTTTGTTTCTTGGGGAACTCGTGTCCCCCCTGCCACACCACAACCGGGCACTGCACCGCATGTACCAGGCATTTTCATGTGCTTATTTTACGTGGGTTGTGTTTATGACGAATATTCATGCACAAAAGCAATGACAACAAACCCGACACACGTTTCCCGAGAATGGTGAAGGGCGCCTTCTTTAGGTTATTAAACAACGTTAAGTCAAAAGTCTCCCATTGGCCCAAGAACACTCCCCCCAAAAAAAATTGTCCTTTTCCCCAAACCATGCAAACCGACTTGCTGCCAGTTTTCATGAAGCAACTCTACACTTTCAAAGCGATGTAATGCAGGGCCAGATTTGAAGTTTCCACAAAAGGTTGAAGCATTGAAGGTTGTGATAACCCATCATGCATGACCCCCAAAAATGCATGATAATGAAAGAAATTTGAGGGTATACAAATTATGATAATCAGCTCGGCGCATTGATTTTGGAGCTGTTTACAGAGTGCACCCAAATACCTTTGGAGTCTGCTGCCATCTTGTGACAAACATTGCTCAACTGAATCACTTCAAGTGTACACTATTATATATGTGCACATGCTTTACGTACAATCAGTTGCATTTGAAAGTGTATTTTGGACACATGAAAGGTTATGAGATGTTTTTCAAACATTAGGGTTTATGGCTGTTTTCAGTTGTTAGATTACAAAGGATGTGAGAATTCTCGTTCATTGCTCAAAAGTCACATTTTCTCATATAAGAGAACAATACTTTTAGGAAGTGTTTTTTAGAGCCTCTGATGTCGCCACATTGTTGAGCCGGGATTTCAATGTACATGTATCAATGTACAGTACATGTACTGTATCAATGTACATGTATCAATGATACATGTACAGTACTAATTTTCTCTTCAGATAACAAGTTATACATTCTAGATTTTCCAGAAAATGATGCTACTGTTGAGTAAGGAAATTTCTACAAAACGCCCATTGTGAAGTGGTTAATTTTCAATACCAATTTTCAACCATTTATCCATAATTGGTTGTATATATTGTATACAAGTACAAGTACATGTACTGTACATTTGTACATGTACCCTTATCCAAACGTTTGCTGAGAATACATTTTATATGAATGTATCATTTGTAAACATTTAACAATTAACAGTAAGTTGTGGGATGGTGTGTGGTGGTGGTACATGTATGGCACCTTATAATAAATAGTTTTTATAGCGCGCAATTAGGAAACCCTATAAAAACACTCACATGTACATATGTACTCACACTAATCTGAATATCAAGCCATGTGCAAGTGGAATGTACACGTATACTGTATAACATTTAAAACCTTGAGCAGATTGTACAATGTACATGTACATGCAAAGATACTCCATAACCAACCAAAATATTATTAGTAAAATAGCAGTTATTAAATGAAAGAAAAAAATTTTAAGTTTTAAAAAACGTGGGTCTTGAAAAGTTTCTTGAATGTCTCAATAGATATAAATGTATGTATGTAGTTTTGAACCTGAGTTCAGAAATATCTTTCATATACACAAAAGCCTGTAGCATACTTGTATCATGGTTTTTGTCAAAGAAGTAGAGATTCATGGGCACAGATATCAAGGAAGATACAGTAACAGTCATCTGTGAAAATTACAGTCCCATACGGTGCCCACTTTTTGAGAAACAGTGAAAAACAGCCACAGTATTTCTTTTCTCTTTTATTGTTGATCTTTTAAAAGATCAAAAAGATTTTTGGTCGTTGTTTTACTAATTTCTGGATAAATACACCATTTCAGGCGGAAAATTTTTAACAGTATGTTTCTACCATCACCATCTTCATACCCTAAATCTGTGAACATTTTTGTTTTGCTTTCTTACCAAAGATGTATGTAAGATACTACCATTAAGCGGGCTTTCAAGGTATCCGAGGTTGAGTTATCGAGGTTTTACTGTATTTAATTAATACCAAAATATAGACAGTTGCATTTAAGCCAATATCTCTACAAGTAAATGAAAACAAGTAACTGCACAAAAATTTGTTAATCAGAAGCAACGTCTGTCAGAATGATTATTTGATTTACATGTAAAATAAAGTGAAAAGGAAGTGAAGTTGTCCCTTTCCCTTTATCAATGAAGTGCTTGAAAAGAATTTGAGTGTAGCTTTCCATACTTACATGTATCAACCTTTCCCCCATATATTTTTATTTGCCAGCCATTTCAAAAGTGTAAATTTTCTTTTTGTAGGCCTATGTATAATGTTATTTAACAATTTATTTTACTGTAAGGGAGATTTCATATTGAGTATATGGTATTTTCAATAAAAATTATTTCATGCAAAAAGTAATTTCATGCACTCACAACAGATTCACAATATTTGCATGATTGTAGAATTTAAGTATAGAGGAAGTTTTGTTTTAACAGATCCAAGCTGCGCTGCATAATAGAAGTGTTGACTGCAATTCTTACACTGTACTGCATTTTCCTCAGATTTATAATTGAATACAATGATGGCCCACAGCATATCAATGCAGGTGATCCTGGTGATGGTGTACACACATATATATACATACTGTCAGATGCAGACTGGGTGTGTGTGGGTGTATGTACACGTGTGTGAAGAAGGCATCTTTCATTACATACCAGTCCACCAAAGCTGATTTATATGACCATACATATTGCATGCTTGCTTCACTCTGCACAACTCAGAGGAATTGGCTAACACAGATGCATGCCTTGCAACCAACCATTGCTCCACTTGTACATGACTGATCTGCGCATGAACTTTTCTACAAAAGCTTTTGTTGTTACATTGCTGCTGATGTGTGTGACGTACACGCATTGATGTCTGATCGAAGAATTTAATTAAACTAACACTGTGTACATGGCACTGATGAGTGATACACTGCATGCAAAGATCCTCATAAAGAAGACTGCTAGTACTAGTAGTTGAACTTGTGACCAGTGGCGTGCCCTTTGTCAGCTGCCTACCGGTATATGAAAATGTACTCAAGCTTTTAATGCAAAGTAAGAATGTCAGTAAAACTAGAAATCAAATCCTCAACTAGAGCATTGCTGGTTATTACTGGATGTTTGTTTAGGTAACAGTTCACAAGGAGATATTCATATCTGTGACTGTTTGAAAAGCTTCATGGCACTGTATGTACATGTAGGCTTCAGCCTATGGTCTATGGAGTAGACATTAATTGTGTGATTAATGATCCTGTCTTCATATCCCTTTTCACCAGGAGCTACCTTTACCAATGCCTAATCCCCTGAGGGTTAGTGCCAGAGACTTGCATACATGGTCAGACTTGATCTATATGTAGGCCTGTACTGTGGACTGGAGTGAAGGGATAGAATACTGACAATGCCGACCAAGAAGAACAAGTATAACTTGGTGGAGGATGCATATGATACACGTATTCCCCTTCATAGTGAAGAGGCTTTCCAGCATGGAATTGGATTCTCAGCAAAGGTAAGAATCTAGAATTAGAACATTAACTTCAAGTTCAAGATTTCTAATTGTAAGTCAATTTGATGGTTAAAAAAAAGTTTTAAAATGTAATTCTTAATTTCACAAGGTTTCATTTACAATGGAAAAAGAAAGAAAAAAGAAAAAAAATATGTTCTAATAGTCAAGGATGAATTAATGTTATCTAAAAAAGGTAAAGGAATTGTCAGCAATTTCTTAGACTGCTGACATACAATATGCATTTAAGAAGGAGTCTGGAAATCGATGTGAATATTCATGGCTCTATTCTTGTCAAATGTTTGGTTGGTAACAATCCCACCATAACAATGTGTATTGTTATGTACATGAACTTCAGGTGCACTCACACACTCACCAAAAAGCGTGATTATTTGCGTCACAATTTTAATCACGATTATTTTGTGGCGTTTCCACACCTGGGCAGAAAAATCGCAACCCATATCTCACCGGTACAATCAAACTGCACATGCCTGATTCTAATGTGTATTGTATAACGCACGATTGATGCAGTTGTGATGACAGGAAGTTCACCTAACATGCTTTTGCATGATTTGATATTAAAATACGGTTTCTTTTGGCACACCGATCACACAGCAAATAATCATGACTACTTGAAAAAACAGATTTGTGTCCACACAAAAAAAAACCCAATGAAATAAGCACGATTATCACGCTTTTTTGGTGTGTGTGAATGCAACATACCTTGTTTGAAGCTGGTAAAAGGGCGATGAGATAACTATTCATACATGACAATGATATATAGAATACAGAATACAGACCAGCCACTGTACATTACTTTCTCCTAATCACACTGGATCCTGTTCTGCAAGCCACTGGGCTATACTGTACATGTAGGTGGCCTCCATTGCTGGATAAAACTGCTTCCTTGAATGGGCCATGATTTACATCAGGTGGGGTGTGTTTATGGATAGACACTGTATACAGATACATGTATTACTCCTCATGGTTTCTTGGTTGGGAAAATATTTGTTAATTTGTATTATGAAAATGTTTTTTCCATGTTGATTATGATAGACAAGGAGCATGGACCATAAACAAATTAAAGTTCTCAACTCCGACTACACCTACATACATGTACATGTACATATAGTACATATGTACATGCATGGAGGTAGAAATGTAAGGTCTGACTTAAGAAATTGATGGGATAGACCTTAGGGAACATTTCTAGGTACTACATGTATGTGGCCTCAAATTGTGGTAGCACTTTTGTGTAATATCCCAAAAAGTATTAAACCTTAATTTGGCAACTTTAGCACTGGCGGAATTTGGTGATTGGCCAAGCGGTATTTGCTGCAGGGAGCAAGTTATCAAGTATGTAAATCAGTTGTATAAGGCTGTTTGGGTAAGGGTTACATTTTGACGGGACAACAACATCAAGAACTCACTAGACTGACAATTCCCACTCAAAACCTGTGAAAAGTGTGACCATGATAGACACTGTTCAAAGTGGTCCGATTTATGTAATAATTGCACAATTTGTACACGAGGCCTAGGTCAAGAACTGCAGAGTTTTCATTGTGCCTCTTTGAGGATTAGAAGTAATTTAAAGACTACACTGTACTTCAAAACATGCATCAGTTTCATTACTGAAGTATTTATTAATAACAATCTAGCCAACGGCTTTGCCAAAAGTTCTTTGTAGCGGTAATAAACAACAATCTTGAATTTCAGCAAGAAAATGTTGAAGCCGTTTTTTTATTCTCTGCACACAGACATTGACAGTGAATGCCTACTGACTGTGTGCATACATACATGTACATGTATGTATGCATACAGACATTGACAGTGAATGCCTACTGACTGTGTGCATACATACATGTACATGTATGTATGCACACAGACATTGACAGTGAATGCCTACTGACTGTGTGCATACATACATGTACATGTATGTATGCACACAGACATTGACAGTGAATGCCTACTGACTGTGTGCATACATACATGTACATGTATGTATGCATACAGACATTGACAGTGAATGCCTACTGACTGTATGCATACATACATGTACATGTATGTATGCATACAGACATTGACAGTGAATGCCTACTGACTGTATGCATACATACATGTACATGTATGTATGCATACAGACATTGACAGTGAATGCCTACTGACTGTGTGCATACATACATGTACATGTATGTATGCACACAGACATTGACAGTGAATGCCTACTGACTGTGTGCATACATACATGTACATGTATGTATGCATACAGACATTGACAGTGAATGCCTACTGACTGTGTGCATACATACATGTACATGTATGTATGCACACAGACATTGACAGTGAATGCCTACTGACTGTGTGCATACATACATGTACATGTATGTATGCACACAGACATTGACAGTGAATGCCTACTGACTGTATGCATACATACATGTACATGTATGTATGCACACAGACATTGACAGTGAATGCCTACTGACTGTGTGCATACATACATGTACATGTATGTATGCACACAGACATTGACAGTGAATGCCTACTGACTGTGTGCATACATACATGTACATGTATGTATGCACACAGACATTGACAGTGAATGCCTACTGACTGTGTGCATACATACATGTACGTGTATGTATGCACACAGACATTGACAGTGAATGCCTACTGACTGTATGCATACATACATGTACATGTATGTATGCACACAGACATTGACAGTGAATGCCTACTGACTGTGTGCATACATACATGTACGTGTATGTATGCACACAGACATTGACAGTGAATGCCTACTGACTGTATGCATACATACATGTACATGTATGTATGCACACAGACATTGACAGTGAATGCCTACTGACTGTGTGCATACATACATGTACATGTATGTATGCACACAGACATTGACAGTGAATGCCTACTGACTGTGTGCATACATACATGTACATGTATGTATGCACACAGACATTGACAGTGAATGCCTACTGACTGTATGCATACATACATGTACATGTATGTATGCACACAGACATTGACAGTGAATGCCTACTGACTGTGTGCATACATACATGTACATGTATGTATGCACACAGACATTGACAGTGAATGCCTACTGACTGTGTGCATACATACATGTACATGTATGTATGCACACAGACATTGACAGTGAATGCCTACTGACTGTATGCATACATACATGTACATGTATGTGTGCATACAGACATTGACAGTGAATGCCTACTGACTGTATGCATACATACATGTACATGTATGTATGCACACAGACATTGACAGTGAATGCCTACTGACTGTATGCATACATACATGTACATGTATGTGTGCATACAGACATTGACAGTGAATGCCTACTGACTGTGTGCATACATACATGTACATGTATGTATGCACACAGACATTGACAGTGAATGCCTACTGACTGTGTGCATACATACATGTACATGTATGTATGCACACAGACATTGACAGTGAATGCCTACTGACTGTGTGCATACATACATGTACATGTATGTATGCACACAGACATTGACAGTGAATGCCTACTGACTGTGTGCATACATACATGTACATGTATGTATGCACACAGACATTGACAGTGAATGCCTACTGACTGTGTGCATACATACATGTACATGTATGTATGCACACAGACATTGACAGTGAATGCCTACTGACTGTGTGCATACATACATGTACATGTATGTATGCACACAGACATTGACAGTGAATGCCTACTGACTGTATGCATACATACATGTACATGTATGTATGCACACAGACATTGACAGTGAATGCCTACTGACTGTGTGCATACATACATGTACATGTATGTATGCACACAGACATTGACAGTGAATGCCTACTGACTGTGTGCATACATACATGTACATGTATGTATGCACACAGACATTGACAGTGAATGCCTACTGACTGTATGCATACATACATGTACATGTATGTATGCACACAGACATTGACAGTGAATGCCTACTGACTGTATGCATACATACATGTACATGTATGTATGCATACAGACATTGACAGTGAATGCCTACTGACTGTATGCATACATACATGTACATGTATGTATGCACACAGACATTGACAGTGAATGCCTACTGACTGTATGCATACATACATGTACATGTATGTATGCATACAGACATTGACAGTGAATGCCTACTGACTGTGTGCATACATACATGTACATGTATGTATGCACACAGACATTGACAGTGAATGCCTACTGACTGTGTGCATACAGACATGTACATGTATGTATGCATACAGACATTGACAGTGAATGCCTACTGACTGTGTGCATACAGACATGTACATGTATGTATGTACTGGTGGTCTGTACACTGAACTAAAATGGTTCAAAATCCCTCAAATAATCTGCTTAAATCAGACATGCACATACACTGTAGACATTGAACCAACAATTATGTGCATGTACTGTACAATTTGTAGTTGCTGTACGTGTTTTCTTTGGGTACTTTTGCATACATACATGGTGTAAGGGGTTCATTTGAGGCCAATGGTTCCAGGGACCACTCCTTCTTTGTGTTGCTACGCCTGAGGGGGAAACCAATAATAGTTTACAGCACTTAATCCATCTGAATGGTCAGCTTAGTCACTGTTGCCATTTTATATATTGTTGGGAAGACTTTGGTTAGGTTAAGGAAAATAGAATTTGTTAGCAAATGTTGCTGACACGGCGCCAGACTTTTTTACAATGTCTGCAGGTTTTTTGCTGTGGCTGGTAATGCATACATACGCTAACATTTGACCTTATTTGGTTTTTCCGTTAATTTACCTTAATTACACAAAATGCTTCTGATTTTTTTTTTTACGAAAACCTGTAAAAAGTGTTCTAGAAATATTGTGTTATTTTTGTTAATAATACAGTTATGTTAACTGTATTATTAATGATAATTTTTTTGAATTTTGTAGCTGTACAGTAACACTCATTGAAAACTTTGCACTGAGCATCTTTGCAGATGTGTATGTACCACTGAGATGTAAACACACTTGCATTGTTGAATGTAAAATCTGCACAGTTGTGTGCCCTAATAAACTACATGTAAGTAATATTACATGTATTTAATGAAAACCATGCTTGGCCTACATGTAGGCCCTATCATGTAGCATTACATGAAAGTAAATACCATGTGTATGTACGAGCACCAACATGTAGACCTGTACCTGTAAACGTGTAGGGCCTACTTGTACGTTGATGTGCTGCACCAGTTCCATCAATGTTAATTGGAAAATTTGGAGGAGTAGACACGTAAATTGGAAAAGTGCAAATCAATTTTCATGACCTGTTTGTTGTTATCATATTGTCATACTGAATATCAGCCCAGCCCAGTAACAACCTGTATGGGTGGAGTTATCACACCTTGCTCCATAGTAATATTATACTTATTGCCCCCTCAGGCCACAATGATTGAAAAACTCAAATTTGATATCGTCCAATTTCAGTTTTAAAAGTATCAACTTCACTATGAGGAATGTTTCTTTCTCTCCTTCCCCCAAACATGTACATGTAACTATTGTTTCAGCTGCACTGTGCAACCTTACATTGAAGTGGTTGATTCTGTGTCTAAAATTTGTGTTTCATTCATGTGTTTTTTTATTTTGGAAATACATCCAAACTTAGTGAACCCAACTGTATCACTGTACATGTTTTAGCAACCTCAAATTTTGAAGTCCATTTGAAAAAAAAGTTTGTTGGATTTTTCAAACGTTCTTTATACACTGTGATGGTTAATACATACATCAAGTTAAGAATTATTTCATGCACCAGGGTTTTTGTCAGGATACCCAATGAGAAAAAACATTGATCACTTTGATCACTTATTGCCTAAATGAATTAGAACATTGAAAAGTGAACAAAGAAAAATTGACAAAAATTTGCTTTTGTTTTACAACACAATATGCAGAAATTTTGAATACCGTTTAAAAACATGCAGAAATCTACATGTATGAATAAAAGCGGAAGATAAAAGCGCTTTTTCTGAAACATTGTTGCGTAATACTTGCACTGCACATGTAAGCGATTTGCTTTCACAATAGCCGACATACATCTGGATCGCTCGGAGATTCTTGATTGGATCAATTAGTTTGACATACTTCAGTGCAAATACATGTATAGGCAAACACTGTACATGTATGTACATGTACATAATATGTACTTACAGATCTACATCACGTTGATTCAATCTTACAGTCTGCTATGCATGTGCGCCACAGTGCAAAAGCTTTCTGCAAAAGTCTCAAGGTTTGTTCTCAAAATTTACTGATGCACGTCTACTACATGTACATAGTACATGTATGTATGTATGTCTGGTTCTCGACTACTTGCCTCATATGCACATTGCACAATGCATGCTCATTTTGAACAAATTATCACCAAGTTAACAAAAGAGATTTTTTTTTTATTCCTTTCCCCAAAATTTGGGAACGTATCATAGACCTTTCCTTTGCAATGTCACAGACCGAGTTTTTGCCAACCAGCATGGTGGAAACTATGGCGAGCCGTCAAAGCCAGGCATACAAAATAACCACAATTTGTACACAACGGTTCATAAACATTAAAAGATAATGCTGAATGTAATGGAAACACCACAAGCAATGCTGGTATGTATTTTGCACCTAGTATGGAAAGTTTACAAAAATGTTAAACTTGAAGTTGGTCATGCCGTCTGTCAAGAAGACGAAATGATTTGTAACATTTGGCCGCCCATGCCTTGCCAATCAATGTTTGTAAACAAAAGAAAGGTCTATTACTGTATGAGGTGTGCCATTTATTCGGTGTTTAAAAATAAATTTGTGATCACTGAAGGTACATGTAAATATTCTACACATGGACTTGTTTTTGTTATAAAATTCAATTATTTGGATCAATTTTGTTTAAATTGTTTGGTTTGGTTTAGTGATAATAATATCATTATTTTTTTACACGAATGTAGGATTAGTGTTCAAAACAAAACAAAAGCAAGTACATATGATGTAATAAGGTACATGTACAGTATGAGTGGGTATGAAGTGAGCCAAATTTCTGTTCCCATCTCACACACACCAGCAACCTTGGGGAAGCCCTGCCTTCCTCCATAGTTAGACATACAGTAGTAAAACATATAATTGAATCTTAGATTTCAAGGATTCAGAAGACTCAGGCTTGTCATTGGTGACCACATGTTGTCCACCTGTTCCATTCTCTCACTGTAGGTGTAATAGTTCCAACCAAATTATTTGCATTTAATAGGCCTCATGCCTATATGACTGCCTCAAATACTGCACATTGTTCAAAGCCGGAATAGGACTGGTCATGACATGGTGTTGTTGTTGTTCTTTTGAAGAGAACATTGTTTCATCGAGATAAGTGTTCATGTATCCGAGAAAAATGAATAATTGAAAAGTGAACAAAGCGGGATTCGAACCGGCGACCTCCTGAATACCGTACAGGTGCTCTACCAACTGAGCCATCCAGCCCTATACGTCAGTGGTGACCCTAAAAGTCAATTATCTTTGTTTGTTTGGAAGTCAGAATACACGGTATTGTTCAAAGCAACTGAACCTCACCTATGCATTGTATTTATCATTGTATTGGGGTACTGTGTGTAGATTTTCTGTCAAATTGTCTTTTTAACACACATTTACATTGAATTTGTGTATCAGTATGGAGGAATACAATCCAGTATGTAATATATGTACAGTGCTTAAATGCATGATTGACTGTGTAATCCAATTAAATAGTTTTTAAAAGGCACTTACCCCCAAGGCCACTAATTTGTGTGCTTCGTTCCAAAGAGAGCCCTTTCAGAAGCACTGACGAAATGTGCAATTATTTTCAAATTAGCATAGCAAAGGTACACTGTAGACACTAGACAGTGTGCATGCTCAGGTAATGTACAAACATTGTACTGTACATACGTGTACTGTAATACTGTATGAAATTTTTCTCTTATTAGGTGTTCGGGTTCATGCCGAACACCTATTGTTATTGTTCGAGTTTTTTAGGTGTTCGGGTTCAAGCCGAACACCTATTGTAATTGTTCGAGTTTTTTTTTTTTTTTTCCATTTTTTTTCATCCCAAACTTGTCAGCAGGACTTCTTGGTGACAGGTACAAGATATCGACATGAAACTTGGTGGGAACTTCAGTCATGATGTCAAGTTGTATTTAGAAGATTGACGTCATGATGACGTCATCGGGTATCAAATTACAAGCGTTTTAATGAAAAACTTTGGTGCCCCATAACTTCAGAACCACATGACCTACGATTTTGATATTGACATATGTTACTCAACACGTAAATCTTAACAATTAATATATATATATTGTGTACAAATGACCTTCACTTCCGGTGTTACCGGAAGTTGAAGTTTGACTCAAAATAACTCGAAAACGGTAGGATTTAGGCACAAAAAACCTCATAGTTCAAAGATAGAGAAGGTCTTGGGCTTTCAGAAAATATAAACGATGACGTCATACAGGCTGTATAGCGCCCTCTACGGTGGATTAAAGATATACAGTGATTACGTAATCCAAAAGTAAACAACGGATTGCCGCTAAATTTGGTGACTGTGAAGCACTAATGAACTTCGACATGTCTGTGAAGTTTGAAATCTGTGACGTCATGCACCCGGAAGTTATGCGCTTTTAAAGGAAAGATGACGTCATTATTCAAATACTGTTTACTCGATAATTACATGACGCATTTCAGTGAAAATTGCAATATATTTATATCGTGTGCATTCAATGACTTCTGAAAATGTTCAGTTGGTTGTGAAGAACTAACCGGAAGTTATTGTCCATACAATATTAAAGGTGATGTCATTATATACGTACGGTATCAGTCATAGTGTACGAATACTGCAATCAGCATAATCAGTACATGAAGTACATGTATTAATTTTGCTCAGTCACGCAGTTGAAGTGTATTTCAATATGCCATTGTATGAGGGACGATTGATAACATACTGTACGTTCCAACATACGTTCACATAACATTTCCACTACGAAATGAGACCCCGAACACCTAGTGGTTGTTCCCACAACCACAATGTCTAGTTTTTTTTTTTTTTTACTTTTTATTTTTTTCTTCCCAAACTTGTCAGCAGGACTTCTTGGTCACAGGTACAAGATAATGACATGAAACTTGGTGGGAACTTTGGTCATGATGTCAAGTTGTATTTAGAAGATTGACGTCATGATGACGTCATCGGGTATCAAATTACACGCGTTTTTAGGAAAAACTTCGGTGCTTTATAACTTGAAAACCACATGACCTACGATTTTGATATTGACATATGTTACTCACCACGTGAATCTAAACAATTAATATATTCAATGTTGTGTACAAATGACCTTCACTTCCGGTGTTACCGGAAGTTGAAGTTTGACTCAAAATAACTCAAAATCGGAAAGGTTTTGGACACATACAATTGCTTGGAAAAAAGATAGAGTAGGTCTTAGGCTTTCAAAAAAAATAAACGATGACGTCATACTGGCTGTATAGCGCCCTCTACGATGGAATAAAGATATACAGTGATTACGTCATCCAAAAGTAAACTACGGATTTCCGCCAAATTTAGAGAGTTTGAATGCACCTTGACATATGTGCGAAGTTTGAAATCTGTGACGTCATTCAACCGGAAGTTATGCGTTGTTAAAGGAAACATGATGTAATTATTCAAATACTGTTTATTCAGTAATTACATGACGTACATCAGTGCAAATTGCAAATTGTTTACATTGTACGCATGCGATGATTTCTGCAAATTTTCAGTTGTTTGTGATTAACTAAACGGAAGTTATCGTCCGGGCAATTTAACATTATTTAAAGGTGACACCATTTTCTATACGCTATCAGTCAGTGTACTTGTACGAATACACTGTGCAATCAGCATGATCAGTACTTGCTCAGTCACACAGTTTAAGTGTATTTCAATAATTATGCCATACACGCGTTCCATCAAACATTCTCATAACAGTTCCAGTACGAAATGAGACCCCGAACACCAAGTGGTTGTTCCCACAACCACAAAGTCTAGTTATTGTTAGAGTTTTTAGGTGTTCGGGTTCAAGCCGAACACCTATTGTTATTGTTCGAGTTTTTTTTTTTTTTTTCTCCTTCCACCCAAACTTGTCAGCAGGACTTCTTGGTGACAGGTACAAGATATTGAGTTGAAACTTAGTGGGAACTTTGGTCATGATGTCAAGTTGTATTTAGAAGATTGACGTCATGATGACGTCATCGGGTATCAAATTACACGCGTTTTTAGGAAAAACTTTGGTGCTTTATAACTTGAGAACCACATGACCTACGATTTTGATATTGACATATGTTACTCACCACATGAATGTGAACAATTAATATAATATGCAATGTTGTGTACAAATGACCTTCACTTCCGGTGTTACCGGAAGTTGAACTTTGACTCAAAATAACTCAAAATTAGAAAGGTTTTGGGCACATACAATTGCTTGGCAAAAAGATAGAGTAGGTCTTAGGCTTTCAGAAAATATAAACGATGACGTCATACGGGCTGTATAGCGCCCTCTATGGTGGATTAAAGATATACAGTGATTACGTAATCCAAAAGTAAACAAAGGATTTCCGCCAAATTTAGTGAGTTTGAAGCACTATTGCACCTTGACATATGTGTGAAGTTTGAAATCTGTGACGTCATTCAACCGGAAGTTAAGCGTTTTTAAAGGAAACATTATGTAAATTATTCAAATACTGTTTATACAGTTATTACATGACGTACATCAGTGCAAATTGAAAATTGTTTACATTGTACGCATTCGATGATTTCTGCAAATTTTCAGTTGTTTGTGATTAACTAAACGGAAGTTATCGTCCGGGCAATTTTACATTAGTTAAAGGTGACACGATTTTCTATACGCTATCAGTCAGTGTACATGTACCAATACACTGTGCAATCAGCATGATCAGTACTTGCTCAGTCACACAGTTTAAGTGTATTTCAATAATTATGCCATACACGCGTTCCATCAAACATTCTCTTAACAGTTCCAGTACGAAATGAGACCCCGAACACCTAGTGGTTGTTCCCACAACCACAATGTCTAGTTTTTTTTTTTTTTTTTTTCTTCATTTTTTTCTTCCCAAACTTGTCAGCAGGACTTCTATATGACTGTTATAAGATATTGACCTGAAACTTGGTGGGAACTTTGTTCATGATGTCAAGTTGTATTTAGAAGATTGACGTCATGATGACGTCATCGGGTATCAAATTACAAGCGTTTTTATGAAAAACTTTGGTGCTTAATAACTTAAGAACCACATGACCTACGATTTTGATATTGACATATGTTACTCAACACGTAAATTTGAACAATTAATATATTCAGTCTTGTGTACAAATGACCTTCACTTCCGGTGTTACCGGAAGTTGAAGTTTGACTCAAAATAACTTGAAAACGGAAGGATTTGGGCACATAAATTTTAATTAGCTAAAAGATAGAAAAGGTCTTGGGCTTTCAGAAAATATAAACGATGACGTCATGCGAGCTATATAGCGCCCTCTACGGTTGGTTAAAGATATACAGTGATTACGTAATCCGAAAGTAAACAATAAATTTCTCCTAAATTTCGTGAGTGTGAAGCACAAATGCACCTTGACATGTATGTGAAGTTTAAAATTTGTGACGTCATTCAACCGGAAGTTATGCTCTTTTAAAGGGAAAATGACTTAATTATTCAAATACTGTTTACTCAGTAATTACATGACGTACATCAGTGAAAACTGCAAAGTATTTACATTGCATGCATTCAATGACATTTGTAAATGTTTAGTTACTTGTGATGAATTAACCGGAAGTTATTGTCCAGACAATGTTATATATATTTAAAGGTGATGCCATGTATATATATAGTACCAGATGGCAGTCACTGCAAGGTGATTGGAATGTGCTTCATTTATGTTGTCTCAGTGGAAACACATGATAGCCTCAACACAGGAGTTTGATACACCTCATACACTCAGTCAATTTTAACCATACAAAGGCCCAGACAAAGTTCCCACATCGTAGATGTGAAGTGAACATTTACGGCATCTCTTGATTTTATATGAATTTTTAAATATTTCTCACATTAGCCTGTTAACTTTATACACAAACGTGTACATGTGTTACGTGAAAATATGGTATTTTACAAAAAAATATGATGATCGATTGACTCTATTTCCCATACACTATATATACTTACATAATTCACTGTTTAGAACATACATGTACATGCACATGTAATGTCCAATTGCGTGACTCAAAACTTTGTTTAGTTGTTTACATCTTGCCATAGATATTTGCACGTAAATCTTATTATATATCATTGAATACCAGCACCAAATCTTAATCGAAATGCTATCGATGTATTGAACATCATGTTGTCAAATGACAATGTGTTCCATAAACACTGCAACTAAGTCTATGGGCTAAATTTAAGTTTTTTTTACGTTGAGATATGGTCACATTTAATCCATATGTCTTAATCAAACAAAATAAAACTGCAACATATTTACATCATATTTAAAATTATTGTCGAGACAATATTATATATATTTAAAGGTGACGCCATTTCCTATAATCAGTCAGTCAATGTACAGTACAAATAAGCAATCAACATGATCAAAGTATTTGTTCAGCCACGCAGTTTATGTGTACATGTGTTTCAATATGCCATCATATGAGGGATGATTGATCACATATATAATATATTCCAACATACGTTCATATAACAGTTCCACTACGAAATGAGACCCCGAACACCTAGTGGTTGTTACCACAATCACAATGTCTAGTTATTATAATGAGATTCTTCTTAAAATATGCAAATAGTGCATTGCATTATAAACTAAAATGTGATACAATTTACACATTTCATTGATTTGTTGTACTTTTTTTTTGTTACTGTTATTCGTGTTACAGTACTTAAAAAGAAGAAGATTATTTATAAACACAATAATAGAAATAATTTTGAGTGTTATAAATGCATGGTCATTCTGGGTACCAACTAAAACTACACAATACTTGTATATATTACAAATACAGTGTATGTCAAAAACTAATTCTTAAAATATGGCATTTTAAGGCTACAAACACTCAAGAAGTAAAGAAAAACAACCATTTGTCATTGTGCTTCCATTGTTACCATAGAAACGGATACAAACATGTAGTTTGATGTTGAAAGTACATGTACAGTACATGTACATGGTAAATTCGTGTACAGTGTACCATAAAATGATCTATCGTCTGGAGGGTGTGAAATTGGTGCTGAATTTCATGGCTCTACACTGTACCACTCTACCACTGTTACTGATTGAATTTTGGGAAGAATGATTGGAACAGCTCTAAGCTGCTCTGAATGTCAGTGTTTGTCCCAGGGACGAACACTTAAATGTCGAAATGTACATGTATACTTGTATTTCTTTCGGTGGAATGAGTCACAATATGACTTTTGGGAGCAAACTTGAATCATTGTCCCGAGTGACTAGAATCCCCATCCCTGAAATACTGACATCCTTTCTCCATACTTCTTCACAGAGTACATGTACATACTGTACACGTATTGGCCCTATAGGTTGTCATGTTCTTTTCTATAATTCACATAATGGCCATGCAGCTGTGAAGGAAGGCATACTCTTTTACACAAGATCTTATTTTTCTGCCACTCAATTTTGACGCATGATATGACATTTGATAATATAAAAAAAATGTATTTAAGTCTATATAAAATATTTTTCCAACTTGATATATATGGTCTTATAATTCATCTATGCCTGGTCATGATGGGAACGGATATCAGTCACTTCCTGGCTGTGTAGATTTGGGGAGGGGTGAGAAAAGCAAATGAAGGGCAGCTGAGCTTACCTAGACTTGCTCAAATTATGTCAATCCAGAACACTAGCAGTTCCCTTGCAGTGGAAACTTGTTCAAATGTTTGAAAGTGCATCTACACATGTATACTGTACATGTACATAATAACTGTTTTAAAGACCACATTTCCAAATGTCAGAATGTTGATAAATGTCAGATGTTGAGTGTTCATCTGATTAGTGCTTTTATTCATTTCCACATAATGGTTACTTATGAACTTTTGTGCATTGTACATGTACATAGCTGGTAGCAGGTACAGGATTTATTGCCAAACATTCACTACAACACATGGTCTGTGTGGTGCTCTTCAGTATTTTCAATTTAGCTTTTATTTTCACTTGAAATATTTCAGAATACAGTGGAATCCCGCCAAAATTTTGTCTGTTATAATGTAGTTGTCATTCATTATAAGAACCATAGGCCTTTTGTGCATGTATTGTACACAAACAAATGGGAGCCAATGATGATGGGAGCTCACAATAATTATGACAAATGTAAAAGATTGCCACATCATAGCTTTGCAAAAGTTTGCATCATGGACATACACATAAATTGAGAATATATTGTGGCGTAGTCCCTGCCTACTCAGCCTGGCAGGAAGTGATTACAAATGTACCAGGGACTCTGGGAGCGAGTCTAATTTACCACTTTCTCTGTGATCAGAAGTTTAGAACGAAACTGAAATGGAACAGTCTGCATAGTCAGGCAGGGTTCCATAGCAAGTTGATCGATCTGTTCCTGTTGAAGTCTGTTCCAAACTTCTCAGACTTTTACACGTCAGTGGTCATGGTACTTGTTCATGTACAGTAGTTGTTGTATGCAGACCTAGCTGTGTATGGACTCTGCAGTCTCTATGACCCAATGATTGTCACACCATCATGGCCACGTCACGGTCACCTCTGAATGAATAGTTACTTCCAGTGAATTGAATAACAGTGAAGAAAGAAACTTTGGGCATAGGATCAGTGTATAGAGTTTCCATCACCAGTGGACTTAACATCTGTAGCTGCACCAGATTGGACTGTATTGAAAGCATGATGTGCATTGTACTCTACATGTACATGTATCTGCAGGAAGTATTCACCCACAGTTGTTTTTCTTGAGACTCAACTCAACTTTCGCTGTGTATTGTGTACTTGTTAAATGGAACCCTTGATCAAGTACAAGGAAGCCTTTGATTGGTAAAGACATCTGAACTACTCAACTGCTGATGTATGAGGAACCAGTTTGAGGATACATCTTTATCTTGTGCCGTCATGCATCTACAGTACAGAGAGTCCTGCATTCAGCACAAATTCAACTTGCACTGACTCATAACTTGCTGTGAATTGGATGCATACAATCCAGCAATAACATGCTTGAATGGTACATGTATCAGTAGTATGTACATGAAATTGCTGGACAATTTTGGTCTTGACTTGATTGGTCTCTCATTATTTGCCTGTTCATTCTGTTGTTGAATAACATGCAGAGGATTTTGCAAGTTTCAATGGTCAATGTTGGTGTATTTTGTTCATAGTACAACAGCAAATGAGTAAGCATTTCCATCAGTGGCACATTCCTGTTGTCAAGAACTGTTATAATGTCATGAATGTAGCCCTGTGATATGCTGAGTGATGCTATGTACATGACATTGACAGACTGAATACATGTACATGTAGCAGGTTGTTGATTCTGACCCATCATACATAACATACCGAAAGTGGTCATCAACACAGATGCTGCTTAGCTAGAAGTTAAAATCTGAACTCATAAGCATATTCAGCTTGAAGTGGAGACTATCAATTACGTTACAACAGTTCCAATTCCTGTATTTCTGGTTATTGGTGAATACTTGTACAATGTCAGTCATAGTGGATTCACGACAGTCCGGCTTTGGTGCAGGGAGGAGGGAATCTACCTCATCCCATCGTGAGCTGGTTTCCAGCATGAGGCAAAACGACCTCTGGACAACCCAGTCGGAGATGATTTATGTAAGTCCATGGGCCACAACCTAAATACATGGTTGACAATTGGCTAGCTATAACAATTTATCAAAGTACTCAGTACTCACAAGACCTTACATTTTCTTTTACAATACTCACTGTCATTCACGACTGTTTTTTCATTTGATGACGTATACAGTGTGCAAACATGTACAAGCTATTGTATTGAGGTTAAACTAATAGTAATACCCAATTAGGCCCTACTGTGTTGTTTTAGAACCAATATTCTTTTGAAATATTTGCTTCTGAAATGATGTGACCTGGTCTGAGGTCATCGTCATCTTCTCATATTCTGTCTGTTCCCAAGACTCATCTGGCAACCTATGGCAGTTAAGCAGATAGATTACATCCAACTTGTGTAGAAATTCCCTTTAAATAATAATAATAATAATACAGCATTTATAATATGCACAGCATCTGGATAATACCATTCAAAGGCGCAGGTCTGGGAAGGTAAAAGATGGAAAGCAAGATTGAAAGGATGTGTCTTTAGATGGAGTTTTATAATTTTCGTCCATCAACTCATCTGGCAAAGAATTCCAGAGATGCTGCGCACATCTGGAGAACGCCCTGTCGCCTGTAGGTTGCCAGACGAGTCTTTGGAACAGACAGAATATGAGAAGATGACGATGACCTCAGACCAGGTCTCAGATTGAGGTATTGCAACAGGATTCCATAACAACCAACTACTCAACTTATCCCATTAAAAAAACTACCAGCACAACCCAACCTACTGTAGCTGCTTCCAGCCACACCCAGCTCCGCCTACTCCAGCCCAACCAACGTATCCCAACCCAACCCAACACCACCCAAACCATACCAACATGCTTCATGTATCCCAACCAATCCAATCACATGTATTGTGTTTCATATGAAAGATAACAATGTCATTTTGTTCTCTTAACATTTTGAAGACCCTTTGTCGGTTCTTTACAGAAGCAAATTTATACACACATATCTTTGCTAGACTAATTCCATTACTTTCAAAGCCTTCCACCTCCTAATCCAAAAGATGTGTTACCATGCACGGTTGATCAAGCCAAGCTGAAAATTTCCCAAAAGGCTTTTACACGCTCTACTGGAAGCAATCCAATATGTGGGCTAAACTGTCTGCTGAGAGGAGAAAGACTTCAAAAAGAAACGCTTGACACAATTTCAAAATTGACTCAATGAGATAAAGCTGACAAGGATGAAATAGAGGAATTTGGAGTACTGGTACTGCAAATCTTTGAAGTATTATAGGTGATTTTTAAAGTGACATATCAGAGCAGAGGAAACCATACATGTAGGCCCAAGCCTGCCCTTACATGTACACATACATGTACAATTGTACATTTGTACATCTGCACTTTGTATAATACTGGTACAGATTCTACTTTCAATACAGTGGAAACAGCTATAACTAACACGGCGGGATCCATAAATATTGTTTGTTACAGTCATAATTCTTTATAGCGATTTTAAGTCGCAGCCCACAGGGAATGATTTTCCTGGTATTGCATTGCAATTCACGATGTATTTTCAGCCTTTGCTAAACATTTAAAAATAAAATCGCAATGCAGCTGGGATGGCAAATACGCAAAATTAAAACACATTTACTAAATACATACTGTAGTTTGAGTGCTGCATTGTAATGCACATGTTTGGACGTACACATACTGTATATATATTCACTGGTACCAGACTTATGTGTAGATTGTGAGCATAATGAGATTGACTAGCCAATCACAAATATGGTTGCACACCATGTCAGCCCTACGTTGTCCAATCAGGATTTAACACATGTTATGACAAACACATGCAACATTACATGTGCAGCGATTGTTTGGATTGTTCCATTCCTAAATTTTTGTTACAATTACATTTTCACTTTACAGTATGTGGAAAAATTGTGTTCAAGCATTGGGTGATATGGCTCATTGTGGCTGTAGTCCATAGGCTCATTCACACACACACACAGAAAAAAACGAATATTTAGCAATTCGAATCACGATTATTTTCTCGCGTGTGTCCCCACAGGCGGAAAAGTCTTGACCCAAGACTTTTGAGGAAATATCTGGTTGGTTAACTTGGCCTCTTTTGTAAAGGGATTAGGGCAAACAATGGCAGCTTTTTGGAGTTTCATGACATGGGATCTCCACTGATAAGCCAAATAAGGGC